>JAJJMC010022854.1:2137676-2250310 GCA_023531435.1 Papaver californicum
GATCAGGAGTGGTGCTACCTTCGTAAAAGTGGATACAGTATACAATGTGAAGGATCACTCTCATGCGTTTCTTTTCCAAGGTGATTAACTGTGTATTTCATTTGCGTTTATATAATACTATAAATTTTATGAAATGCTTACTTCATATGCATTTATATAATACTATAAATTAATTGAAATGTGATATTATTGACACACTGTATGGAGATAATGGAGGGGGAATGGATCCTGATTGTATGAGGCAATGTATGAAATTGGGTTATTCGTCAAATGAAACTTTATATGCAAAGTTGTTTATAATGCTGACTATATTGAATTGTTAATGTGATAGTTGAAATAAATGTGGTAGTGTAAATGTGTTGATTTCTTCCATAAGCGTTCCTTTAATGAAGCTTAATATGCAAAGTTGTTTATAATGTTGTCTATATTGAATTGTTAATGTGTACATAGTTGTACACATGTTGATTCTTAATGTATACATACTTATACACATGTAAATTGTTAATGTGTACATAGTTGTACACTTGTTGATTGTTAGCGAGTACATAATTGTGCACGTATTGATTGTTAATGTGTATATAGTTGTACACATGCTGATTATTAGTGGTACAAAATTGTATTATATCCTGATGCACCTTTGACATCAATCCTTTTTGGTTTTATGCACTTAATCTAGGGACTCATAGGCACAAAAGTGGTAGAGCGCCCAAGCCTATCACAAGGTTTGCGGAGGTTGATGGTTCAAATCCATCCGAGTTTCCATGTTATGTTTATTCAATATGGGTAGATGTGTACATACTAGTGCACCAGTGTAATTTCCTTGACATAGATTTGTTTGTAGGTGAATATAGTTGATTTGTTCCATGTTTGATAGGGGTGTACATATTGGTGCACCAGTGTATTTTCCATGAAAAATAGGTCTGTATGTGGGTATGAATGATCGATATAACGTATTTTTTAGGTGTGTACGTACCGGTGCACCTCGGTAATTCCCATAAAAAGTAGGTTTGTATCTAGTTATGAATGATCGGTTTTATGTATGTTTTGCATGGGTGTATATATTGGTGCACTAGTGTAATTTCCATAAAAACTTAGGTTTGTGTGTGGTTATGAATGATCGGTGTTATGCATGTTTTGCAGGGTTGTACATATTGGTGCACCAGTGTATTCCCATGAAAAATAGGTATGTGTGTGGGTATGAATAATCGGTTTTATGCATGTTTTGCAGGGGTGCACATATTGGTCCACCAGTGTAATTCCTATGAAAAAGTGGGTTTGTGTGGTTTTGAATGATCGGTTTTTTATGTATGTTTTGGAGGTGTGTACATATTGGTGCACCAATGTAATTCCCATAAAAAAGTAGGTTTGAGTGTGTGGTTATGAATAATTAGTTTCATGCATGTTTTGCAGGGGTGTACAAAGTGGTGCACATGTGAAAAATAACTGCATAAGCTTATGAAATTTTATTCATGTGTATTTTTTTGTACACATGAGATAACCATGAAGAGAAAATAAAATTTTTAAGAAATGAAAATTATATAGTCATATGAGTGCTCTTTTTGTAGATCTCCGAAAGAGCTTTCCGAATATATAAAGTTTACGAATTTTGGATGAACCGTTTAAAAAATAAATTATTTTTAACTATTTTAATATTTAAAATTGATGACATCATCATGAGTCACTTTGGACTAAACTATAAATATTTAGCTTAAATTGTAAATCATGAAAGTTATTTGTGTACTTTTCGTATTTCAAATAAATAAAGGACTAAATTGTATCTAGTTGAATGGGTCAGGACCTGTGCAGTACGTACCGGCCGGTATGGCCGAAATTTCGGCGGTTTTGCCGGTACCGGACGGTTAGCGAAACGAAATACACTTAACCGGCGAAACGATATTTTCCCGGTAAAATCGTTCGGTACGGACTAAAACCGGTTTTACCCTATTTTACCGGTTCTGTCCGGTACAAGATCTTGGCCATCAGATGAAAAATCACATCAATCCAATGGCTAATGTCCGGTACAAGATCTTGGCCGGTTATGTACTTTGTTTGGCTTTTTCCTTTGCTTCTCCTGCTTTATCCATGGCTTCTCCGGCCATTCCTTGAGCATTTTCTTTACTTTGTCCAGCAACATCTTTTGATGTTTCTTTCACATCTGAACCTTGTTGTTTAAACCCCCTAGACCTTCTGTTAGTTTTTCTTTTGCCCAATTTTCCCAAGATTCGGTTCCTTCTTTGCCAAAATCCAATTTCATCCTGCAAATAGGAAAACACAATCAAATTTGTATGACCTAAGGATCGTTTGCATAGGATTTTACCATGTTGTTGGAGAATCGAAACTTTCAATCAAATTTTTGCTACCTTCAAATTTTTTAAAACACTCAGTAACATTTTTAAGAAACTAGAACCTAGAACCTAGATTACTATAAAGTGAAACAGAAATCATTAATCACATTAACAATCAGACAAAGTTGGTGATCCGATACTAAAATCAATTCAACACACGATCTGTTATATTCTGTCCATACCCAAAAATTAGAATAGAGAGATGATGACGCTTTTGTATTAGCTAAATAACTTTTTCTGTATTCAGAACCGAGAAACAGAATCACCCAGAAATTCAACACAACTATTTAGATGCATATGCTACACTAAATGTTGATAGCCATTGAACATCAAATCATTCACAAACACAAATCAAGTAAATCCCTAAAATTTACAAAACCCTAGAATTCCAGATTACAATACAAAACGATTTTATCATATATGATTTTAGAAAATTTACATACCTAATCGAAGAAGAGAAAAACAATCGAGTAAAATCTTCATATCCGCCATTAATTATAAACCTAGCTGAAGATTCAGTTGTAGGGATTTTAGCTATTTGGAAGAGAGAGAGTTGAGAAAGTTGAGGGAGAAGAAGAACGACCGAAGAAAAACAGGAAATAAACACTCGAAATAGTAGAAAACCTTGGTTTGTTTCAATTTTTGCAAATTGTTGTTAAACATGCAGAGGATGGAGAAATTTGTTCAGGCGCGTGGCAGATGGGGTTTATCATTCCATGTACGTTCAGGGTGCGTGGCAGAGTAGAAAACCTTGGTTTGTTTTCTACTAAAATTCTACTAGACCCTTCACATTGACCTTTCACCTTGGTTTGTTTTCTACTAGAATTTTACTAGACTAGACCCTTCAAGACTCAACATAGGCCGAGCATCGTCTCATGTTGAGACGATCGGCTTAACATAGGCAGAGTAAAATAGTTTTTACATTTTAAAAAGTTTGTTAAGTTAGTTATAATCAATACTTTAACTATATTATATATAATGGGTCTCATGTACCAGATTTATAAGATTATTTTAATAAAATATGTCTCATTTAACTTAAAAGTAATATTAGTATATATAAAAAACGGGTCTCATTTGGCAAATTAGCCAATATACCCATCCATTTGCTAGTTTACCACTGCACAAAATTGAGTTTGTCAAGCCACATGACTTGGCATATTGGCTAAAATACCAATGCTCACTGGAATTTTTCTAATAAACTCAGTAAAAAATATTTGGGCTATGATTTGACCTATGGTTAATAAATTGAGTTTTTTTTGTGAGTTTAAATAAAATGGGTTATGGTCAACAAAAGCGTGAGCTATATTTAAGAGAAGCCATACCAAATATCAGACCAAATACTAATTTTTTTTTTTGTATTTTCATAGGTCAAACGCAACGGGAAAAGACTAAATTTTAGTTAGACGCACATTATACTTCCGCCTGGTGTTGGGCGCACATTATACTTCCTCCTGGTGGTTAGGCGCACATTATACTTACGCGTGTAGTTGGATTGGGCGGATGTTATACTTCCGCTCCACTTCAGACGTTGTTTCTAATAACGGCCAACAATCAGACGCACATAATACCTGCGCTTACTTCTAGACGCACATAATACCTGCGCTCACTCCTAGACGCACACAATACGTGCGCTTGATTATATTTGGTGTTGGTCAGAGTTTCAAACCATTTTGGATCTCAAACTCTAAAAAACCAGATTAAATATAGTTTTATTCCTCCCGCTGTGATTGAATTATGGATCAAATTTGATATAGTCTATAGTTTTACTCCATGATTATATACGCTCTAAAATTTATAGTCAATTGCTTAAGTTATTTTTTTATTCTTTTTCAAAGTACCAAATTGTCTTGGATATTCAAGATTCAAAACTTCATAGTCAAATGCTTAATTCCAGTCAATTGCTTCAAAAAGAAAACAAAAACAAAAAAAACAGTCAAATAGGTGAATATTTCTTGGCACCAGTCAGGTAACATGGTAAAGGTAAATGCAGAAAGTTAATATTCCCAAGTAATAATACTATGACACATCCTTCCACAGAACCAAGACTCCCTTTAACAGCACCAACAGGCAGCTGCAAAGTTCTCTCGTTTTCTATCGGTGACTGAGAACCCATGTGTTATTAAAGGGTTCTCTCTTGGATTATGAATCCAAAAATTACGTGGTCAACTGGCAGTATCGAATGCTAAGCTAATCTCGATAAGATTATTATGACACTAAAAGTGTTTAATTACAAATAATTATCTTAAAAGATTGATTATTGTCTTACTGACACACTCCAACTAAGAATTTCAGCATTCAAACAAAATAAATGTCCTACTAATACTAATCTAAATCAACATGTATTTTTTAAACAGTATCACACTCTAGTCAGGAGGTCATTATTATTTAGTATCCTATGCAAAATGCAAATGCTATGCATGGAGATACAGGTCGAACACTGCAAAATCTTCTTTTCATTCCCAGTAAACACGCTTCTTAACTCTTAGGATTGAATAATTAATCAAATCGAAGAACTCTAATTAAGAGTTTAAACAAAACGTAATTAATTAGTGGGAAGTACGGTTTAAGGGTTCTTCTTCTCTCTGTCATCACGGAATCTAATAATACTGGCTTAGCTGGTTTTAATGCAATTACAGAGGAGCACGCATACTCAGTTATGTAGCAGAGAGATAAAAGGGAGAGAGCAAATCTTGTATGATTCTCTCTTTGGCTTTCCTCTCCTGTGTGCCAGGAGGAGAGAGTAGCTTTTCTTCTATACTCTTCCTATACCGCATGTGATCTCCAGACTCTTTCGTGGGTCTCACTTTTTTGTAGCATTTCATTTGATTGTTTGTGGTTGAGCAGTTGAAGCCTTTAAGCCTTTTGGAGAATGGAGGCAAATAAGCTTGTGTCGTGTTAGCAACTCAACCAAATGGTTAAGTTAACCGCATTTTGAAAACAATGTATAGACTACCTAGTGGCCAGAAATCCATCATTTCTTAGAGATCCAGCGTCTATATACCATCTACGAAGTTAGTTTATTGATTTTTAGAAATTAAAAATTTTAAAATTGATTTAGATATATAATTTTAGAATGATTTTTAGAAGTAAAAAAATTAATTTTTTATAAAATTAATTTTTTTTATTTTTGATTTTTAAGTTCTGCTATTAATATCCATACACCCTACCAAAGTTCTGTTGTTCACAAAAAATTCGCCTCACGTCCCAAAATCTTTTAATGGGATCCAAAACTATACAATAACTTTATTGTAACGCAAAAATTAATGCCATACCAAAAAATGTTAAATGATGTGGTAAATATGGATGACTCACCTTTTTAATTAGCCCACTCTTAAATATATACTCATGACACAATTACACTAACGTGTCATACATGTGCTAATACAAGTGATGACTTATCACTTAAATCCTTTGCTATAAATACCCATTTGGTGTATTAGATGAATGTGTAACTAATAATAGAAATGAAAGACATCTCCCTTATATATGTTGTATACTCCTCTCTGTCTGTCTGATACATATACTACTTTGTAACCAATATATCTATATATATAGCCTTATACCGTTAATTCAAGGAGTAATATATAGTTACTAGTGTCAGGTAGCTTAGTTTTTATAGTAATTAACACAACAATGTTATCAGCACTTATTACTCTACGATGATCTGCATGAGAAGACGATATAGGAAAAGATAATTCTCTTTAAATTTTACATACTTATATATTTAATTTAACTATTGTTAAGTAGTTTTATGCTTAGAATTTTTACAATGTTTAACTTCATTTCTATTTGATTAGGACATGTTAAAAAAGAGAAGCTAGACGATTATCGCGTATTATATATACTAAGGTCAGCATAAATAATTACACGGTATACGAAGAGATATCCCAATAGGTATGTATTTGAAATAACTCATATTTATGATATTATTCGATTTTCGAATTTAACCAAATATTTGAGTTTTAGAGCATTTGTTATTTTCTTCATTAGTCGAACAATTGAAGGTTTTTTCACATCCCTTTTGAATGGCGTAGGATATAAAATTTCCTTCTTTGTTTCACCATGGATTTTGTGGTATAAATGCGTCGTATAAATGCTACGACGAGCTATAAGGAGAGCGACAAAATATGCGCCCTTATGTGTTTCCGCTAGCTTTACAATATATACATAAAACATGCGTCTCTTATATGCATAGACGAGCTTTGGGGAGCTAGTGTGTAAATTCGTACTCTGTATATATTGCGATAGCAACGACGAGAGCTGCATAATTTAACTGCGCCTCGTATATATACAACGTCAAGCGATAATGAGTGTTGCATTTCTTTAAGTGATATTAAGAGTTAATATCCAGTCTTCTCGTCGCCTAAGCTATTACCAAAAATCACAAATTTTGTGAATTAAATTTGCATCAGTACCTATGCAAATAAGTCTACTTTTGACAAAATGATAGACACGACAAATGAGAAAAATACAAAATATGGTAGGTCTATTTAAATATGGGAACCACAATGAGTTTTTCGGGTTTAGGGACCTGATAAACACCGTAGCACTAGAAGTGGAGAAATACGGAACAATAACTTAATATTTGGTTGAATAAGCCATCTTTTGAGCATGGTCGAGCTCTGCTATGTTATGGCACAAAAGACACAATATAGGCACCTGAAGAGACGTTTATTTTTTATAATCTCTATCGGTCATCTTGGCAAGACTAAGACTGATATTGAGATAATGTCTATGTTCAAATTTATTTACAGTTTACTGTTGATTTTACATGGTATTGTAAATTCCTAAATTTATTCCAGCTGGACAGTAAACGAGAAAGAAAACCTGATCAGTTATCTCTCATGGGTCACGTGTTATCGTGTCAGTACCCAGTTACTACCTTGATAGGTAGAGTAATGCGGAACCAGAAGTTTTGTTGATGAGACATTCCCGCGTAGGACAGGGGGAGAATCGTCGACGATATTGGTTAACTCCAATTTTGTCTCATCTAAATTCTCGCACCAATAAGTGCCTAAGGTGTTGGAGATTACTCTGTTGCTAGATTTAGCAGGAGTGCGCTAGCTAGATTCTGTATAAATTAAAGTCCTTGCAAGGCATATACTATAGAATCACACCGATTGTTTCGTCTGAAAACATGCTTACAAGCATAGACGAAACCTCTTATATAGGATACGCCAATCTAATCAGATAACGTCCATATTCTCTTTGAGTGATGAGTTGATATCTCCTTACAAGGAGCATACATAAAATTTGCGTTGATATCTCACGGAGAGGAATATCCGCATAATAAAATTTGGTACCAATGGATTAAAATATCCTCATACTCTAGAGAATGATGTAAGATTGTTATTAACTTATTGTTAACTAGTTGTCGATAATCTTCAGAGTATCTACTGAAATTATTGTGGATAAGTATCCCCCTTTGCAAGGGAATTATCGACAAAGTTTATATGATTATCAAATATGGACCTCGATCCATATTAAGATGTGTTCACGTTTGTGTATGCTTTTGGGACCTTAGTCCTAGCATCCAAAAATTTTGGTTACGAATTTGATGCTTATACGAAAACGTAATGAGAGAACTAAGGTCGCTTGTTATACAACGCCACCTCTTTGACAATGAGTTTGCACAGACACCTAATCAGGTTGACGAAAGTATAGTCTTGTAGTCATAAACGACTCGAACGATCACCTGGGTGATAACTGTGTATTTATACTCGTATAGATTTTGTATGAAACTCTTGTTTGTCAATTATTGATGTTGTATCATTTTGGTAATGGTCTGGGCATTGATGGTAAGTAATTTTATTGTGCAATTGCATTTATTAGATGGTTTAACCATTGTCATATTTCTATTTAGGGGATGTGTTGTACTCCACTACGAGTGCTGCACTATATGATTTGCAAATTTGATAAGAAAGTCTTCCCACCGTTTAGGAGAAGAAAGGCTAATGCCTGAAAAATGGCATGAAGTATCCTGGCGAATACAAAGATAGACCATGAATTATCTCATCTTGATGTTTTCAACAATGAAAGGCATGCATAAGATTTGATATATTCAGAAATTGCAAATCAAGTTGCTTCTTGAGAAGCCGTGAATGTAGTAGCAAGTGTTTCATTTAAAGCACACCTCAAGCATAGATGACTAGTTGATTCAAACTATTTTGCTCCTCCTGAAAAGGAAAGACCAATCACAATCATTGAACGATAGTGCTCTCGAAGAAACTATCAAAGGTAGATCAAATTTCTCTTAATATAGTTTTCCTAATAGAAGAACGTCTCCGCAAAATCTATGCAACCTCAAAATGAGGGGATCTCCATAAGGCATGCGTGCGATAAAAAAATTTACGATCGTATACAATGATTGTTGGTGACGCATTCAAAGTATCCACTGATACTTCCATTGATTATGTTAGTGCTAAACCACTCTCTATAGGGGAATTTCATCAAAAAAATGATTGGTTACACTTGAAAGGAGCGATCCAAGCAGAATAACAATTTTCTCCCTTAATTTTGGGCCGCAACCAATGATAACATATTTTATATGTTTTGAGTATCAATTTCAGGCTAGTATTTGCTAGATTTATTGTGAATTATTTTATATTACGTTCGTTTTGTAGTTTATGTCTTTTATTAGGGGAATCATCCAAACGGAGCTACAAAGTGTTGGATTTTGCATGAAGGGAAGTGTTACAAAGGAAGAAGGACAAAAAACCAAGTTTAAATCTGCCAAATTTAAGATTTCTCATCACCATATTAAAGAGAATGAATAAACGAAGTCAACGGCGAAAGAATGAGGTCATTCTGACTTCATACGAAGAAGTTATAAGAAAAGCAAGTTCATGATTTTTCAGAAAAGAAGAATTCTCGATGGGTCAAGCCATCGAGAAAAGAAAATCCAGAAGAAAAATAAATTCTCGATGGGTAGAGTCATCGAGAAACTGAGCGTGAAAACTTATTTTTGCCATATTTTGGAGTTTTGAAAACCTATTTCGACCGGGATTCGAGTAAAAGGACTTCTACCACTTGGAAACTTATATAAGAGACACATATATCTCTACATACACATCTCTACACAACCATATCTCTCATATTACATCTTCTACATCTAAACCTAGGGTTTACCCCTTTAGGGGGAACCACCATTATTCTTCTTTGTATCATGAGTAACTAAACCTTTTGTTGATTATTGATGAATTCAATATTCTAAGCGTGAAGCTTTATTAGTTAATACAAATTTGTTTGAATTTATTATCACCATCGTTTGTTTTCACTATATCTAGGGTTTATGATTGATTATTAGATTGTTTGGGTGCACAACCAAGTTATTTTATTGATCATTCTATTGCTAGCAGAGAGTTGTGAGATATGCGTAATAGTCGAACATCTGTTACACAAGTAGAGAACGCGAGACCTTGCAGATGGATTCTGTAGAGCAATCGTGTGTGAAGACAACATTAGTAAGCAGCCGAGCTTATGTGTTTGATAATAGGATCAACCTAAATTCATAAACTCTAATGCGTTCGATTGGGTTACACCTTGAGAGCTCATTTATGGTAGCTCATATGGATAGAATCTGGTAGTCGAGTGCTTCTGTATCCAGTGACACAAGGAGTTTTAGGGATAGCAGAGCTTATTGCTATTCTACGGTTGGTGATGAATGATTCTGACGAAAAACAGATAAGTATACAAATTCAGTCAATGTTTGGTAAGGGCGAAGGACTCCCGAATCATCTCTTTATTCTTATTGTCTTTTTTTGTCTTTTTATTTACTTTAATCAAACAACCCCCTTATTTAGTATTTATTCTTGTTTTGATGATCCAAATAACCTATCAATTACACAGTTCTTTGTGGGAACGATCCTTGCTACTGCTATATTATTATTTAATTAGTGGAAAATATATCGAGTAATTTGTTGCACTTACGACACGCATCAAATTTTGGTGCTGCTGCCGAGGAGCAGTGGTTAATTGATTTTTTATTTTTTTTATCTTGTTTTAGTAGTTTAGAAATTTTTACGTTTTTCTAGACTGTTTTTCAGATTTTAGGTTTTCGTGGTGTTAACAACTCGTTGAAGGTGTTCAACTCTCGTTCAGGTGGTAAGTTCTAAAAACAGGTTGTAAGTATCACCTTTGTTTTTATTTATTTATTTTAGGTCTTAGTAGATTTTTCGTTTTTTTTTTGTGAGTCGTCGTGTTTCCTTACGGAAATAACATGTGCGGTGCACAAGATCAATCATATGATAGTGGTAATCAATACGGTTTTCAATATTAATATTATGACAACTACCAACCATACCAGAGGTATAATCAAAACTAATCTTTTGGCTATGACCAATACCCTACGGAACCTTACATATATTCTCATACATTGCAACAACTTTATGACGGGTATGTAAGGGAACAATCACGAGGATGGAAGGAGTGTTATACTTCTGATTAGTTGTTTTCTAGTAATGTGCATATGTGAGAGAGTTAGGAACTCAAAACTCATGATACCACATCAAGACCTACTCCTCTTCATCATGCATTTCCAAAAGAAAAGATATGGTCTGGAAATTCTATTGTGGGTAATGGCGGAAAACGTATTAACATCAGGAAATTCTTT
This sequence comes from Papaver californicum, assembly GCA_023531435.1. NCBI lineage: Eukaryota > Viridiplantae > Streptophyta > Magnoliopsida > Ranunculales > Papaveraceae > Papaver > Papaver californicum. The sequence continues at coordinate 2,148,633 of JAJJMC010022854.1, forward strand.
AAACAACACAAGCAATTGGTATAAGATGAAGCATCAGACGAAACTCTTCGGGAAATTAATAGGCTCATAGAGATGGAATTCCAACGCGTTGGGATAATGGAGATTTAGAGGTTGACGAAAATTCTGATGACGATTACGAAGAGGAGAAACCTTTGGAAAGTTCTTGCGACAATTAGGAAGTTATTCCAACTCCAGATCATAATAACGATCACTCGACTATTCAAAAGGAGGAGATTGGGTATGTCATATCTGTTGTTATAAATGGTGCAGCGTACTCAAACGAAGACATTAGGATATGCACCGATAAACTAGACTTTTTAGGAGAGGACTCTGATTCCGATGACGAGAGCGTTGAAGAGATAAAGATAGATAATGAGACCAAATTGATTGATTTTGTGGAAAACCCAATTGAGCTTACCAACGATTATAATGATGCTGAAATTTCGATTGAAACTGAAACTGACGAAAAATGGTTTTTAAAGAGTTCGATAGAGGACCACGACACACATGAGGTAAATAATTCATTGGATTTCTTTAAGAATGACGAGGATCCCGTAATACAAGAGATCGTGAAAGGTTTGTCTAATCCTTTACATAACTCTATATCTTTTGTTCCTTAATCAATAAAAATAGTTCCCCAAAAGGTTGTTAACCTAATTTTTAAGGAGCTACCTCACTTAGAGTTGGGTATATGTGCTACAAATATTCTTAAGAATTATTTTGCTTCTAGTTATCTACAACTAGATATGTTTGATTCTAATATTGTGCAAGTTCGCCGAGAGGAACCCAAAGAAGTTCCCTTGTTTTATGTTCTTTATACACTTCCAGGTGTAGAAAACACTAAATGTGGGGGAAACTTCCATAAAATAACAGTTTTCTTACTTTATTCTTATGCTAACTTTTTTGTGAAGCTGTTATTAGAACTACAGATTGTTGTCTGGGTGGATCCCTAGATTTTCAGATTGTTGGTTTACGGGCGCTAACGAGAAGGTCAGTCTGAGGACGTTAAACTAAACGTTGAATTGGAGAAAACCCATTGCTTTTTTATTTGTTTCCCTTTATTTTGAGTTTTTATTAATTTTTCATATCATTATTTGATTTCCCATCTTGATTTTACATTGGAGGAGTCAATTTACATTGTGGACAATGTAAAGTTTAAGTGTGTGTGTGTGTGTTTGTGTGTGTGTGTGTGTGTGTGTGTGTGTGTGTGGGCGGGGGGGTGGCGATTAAGCATATAGAGTTTTTAGTCTTTACTTTTATAGGTAGAATTTTTGAACTTTTTTTACATATGTGCATGAAAACCTCCAACTTTTATATGTTTTAGAGTCACTTTGTATACTTCTAGATAAGTTTACATACGGAGTTCTTATAGAGATAACTGAACTTAGAAGTATTAGAGAACTACATTCAGAGTTCTTAGTTGTTGAGAGGTAATACCGACAAAAGGGACTTAAATCACCGGTAAAGAGTACATTATTTGAGAAGTTGATCATTTAATACCCATAAGTGAGGCAACAAACCTTCAATTCTTTGTACCTGTCTAAATTTCATCTGTGCAAATTCCGGGTAGAATGATGAGTTACCCAACTTCGCACCAATTTTAGCACTACTTTTTGATTTCTTGAGTGCTATTTCTATCGATCATGAGGGTGTCATCAGAATTGCTAACTCTATCTTGTAGTCTTGTTTGCAGTTGGAACCATTCTTTCGACAACAACAGATCCATAGAAACACCATTATCATCAAAAAGCGGAGCGACATCAAAACTACGAAGAAAGTTGAATACATTCAAGGTTTACAAGCAACAGTTCAAGAAAGAGCAAATTTCAGATTCAATTAAAGCAACAATACAATATATATATATATATATATACTGGAGACGTATGTACAAGAGTGAAAGAATGCAAAAGATGAGAGTTAATGAAGTTTATGATATCGAGACAATACAAGTTGTGAAGAATCAATTAGTAATGTCCTTCTCCAATAGCCACATTAGTTTCATTATATATTTTTAGTTTATGAAAGAAAAAAAAAAGAAAAAAAAAGAAAAAAATATTTTATATTGTGTTAGTGTATATTTGTTTTGGTATTATTCAATAAGGCTGTGGGGAAGAAGAAATTTATAAAGAAGTTTCAAACAACAAGGAATTGAGAAAAAAAATTTACAATTGTCAAGGTTCTACGAAGTTCAAGAGTTCATCATCAACGGTTGAAGACCGAAGACTGAAGACGTTCTATTGGATGTTGTGAGAGTGGTGTTGATTGTGAATCGCGTGAGAAGGTAAGTAAGTGTTCTCATCCTCACATAGTGGTTGATATCCTTTCTTAGAGGTCAGAAGAAAAAAAAAATGTTCACACGTTTCTGTGGGATAACATCTTCATATAATTCGGAAGGTTACCTTTCCTTCCTACCATTCAACATGTGCAGGATTTTTATCTTCATTCCTGCCTGCACACATGTGAGAACCATAAAATGCGTCTTTTGAGTGTCAAATTCATAAAATCCTATTGGTGAGGCAACATGTTTATTCGGTTGCTCTCGAGCCTGGATTCTTTCATATGGTGGTTTTCTCCTAACTCAAGAGTTAAGCATGAGAATAATATTCTTTGGAATTTCTAACTTCTTATTATTAGTGTGCAGAAACTTTATGTCTTTGTACCCCTTTGGATGCATGTGCTCTGGATATTTGAAAGTTGAAGTAGGTTTTGTGGGTATACCTCTTTTAAACCCTCACGAGACTATAACTCGTCCACTAGGGACACCTAGGGGTTTAAAGGCTTCTTGCACATGCTAAGTGTAATTGTATCCTCAACAAAATTGAGTTGTTGTATTTTAGTTTAGTTCATGATTAATGTAGTTTAGTTTGCTCGAGGACTAGCAAAAGCTAAGTGTGGGGGAATTGGATAAGTGCACATTTTATATGTTGATTATCAATTTCAGGCTAGTATTTGTTAGATTTCTTGTGAATTATTGAATATTACGTTCGTTTTGTAGTTTATGTTTTTTCTTAGGTGAATCATCCAAAAAGGAGCTACAAAGTGTTGGATTGTGCATGAAGGGAAGTGTTACAAAGGAAGAAGGACCAAAGACCAAGTGTAAGTCTCTCAAATTGAATATTTCTCATCACCATATTGAATAGAACGAAGAAACAAAGCCAACGACGAAAAAATGAGGTCATTCCGACTTCATACGAAGAAGTTATAAGAAAAACAAGTTCATGATTTTCTCGATGGGTCAAGCCATCGAAAAAAAAAATCCAGGAGAAAAATAAATTCTCGATGGTTCATCCCATCAAGAAAAGAAGAATTCTTGATGGTTCAAGTCATCGAGAAAAGAAGAAATCTCGATGGATCGAGCCATCGAGAAACTGAGCGTGAAAACCTATTTTTGGCATATTTTGGTGTTTTGGAAACCTATTTCGATCGGGATTCGAGTAAGAGGACTTCTACAACTTGGACACCCATATAAGAGACACATATATCTCTACATACACATCTCTACACAACCATATCTCTCATATTACATCTTCCACATCTAAACTTAGGGTTTACCCCTTTAGGGGGAAACCACCATTATTATTATTATTAATCTTCTTTGTATCATGAGTAGCTAAACCTTTTGTTGATTGAGGATGAAATCAATATTCTATGCGTGAAGCTTTATTAGTTAATACAAGTTTGTTTGAAGTTATTATCATCATTGTTTGTTTTCATTGTATCTAGGGTTTATGATTGATTCTTAGATTATTTGGGTGCGCAAGGAAGTTATTCTATTGATCATTCTATTGCTAGCTGAGAGTTGTGAGATACGTGTAATAGTCAAACACCTCCTACACAAGTAGAGAAGCCGAGACTTTTCAAGGACTTGACGTGCATCTAATAGATGTGGTTGTTGCACATATGTATGAGGATCTATATACATATGTTTGCATGAAAGTCTCTGATATTTTTTCCAATTATCAGCAGAAACACCATGTCATATGTATTCATTGATGCTTAGTCGAGCCTTGTGTGGTTTGAAGCAATATAGATGAATACGGTCAATCATTTAAGTGGATCATATAAAACCAAGGAAATGCATACCATTTTATGTGCCCATAAACTCTGCATTACTATATTTGATGAATACAATATCGTTTGATTGGAACTCCTGAAGAGTTCCAAAGCACAAAATTCATAAAGCAGGAGTTCGAGATAGATAAAAATCTCGGTAAAACAAGATCTCAATCTCTTGGTTTAGTATTGTGATTGGCCATCCATTAATTTCTTCATAGGTTTAGACATGTCAAATGGACAAACTGGCACATTCATAATTATGCGATCTCTATAAGTTTAAGATTGATTGATTTACATCTCAACAAAAGAGATGTATTATTCTGTGGTTTGTATTACACAAAAGATGTGTAAATGGTACATTGGCTGAAATATGCTATAGATACCTGATATTGGGTTTGTAGTAAATATGTAAGTCTGGTACTATCCAGCATAAATATCGAGACATTGGCCCGAAGAAAACTCATTGATCTTCGTGGTACCACTATGCTTGATTTTTTGCATAAAAGATAGTTGAATGTCTCCCACGGAGAAAAGTTAATCAGGATATTTAAGTTTTGATTTTTAGCAGGTTTGTTAATGCAGATAAATATTCTCATAAATAATAGTCTGGTAGTAGAGGATACTTGTTCTTCCTCAAATCGGTTACGATTGTAGAAAGTTTTTAAAGAATAAAAGTTGGTATAATCAGAGGATCACTAAGAAATTGCACAAAGAAAAGTCGGACCGAGTTTCTCAACTAAAGGAAGTCGCTGAAGACATTAAAGGATGGTTCGTGAACTCTATGCAGCATTATCGGGCACAATGATCAACTGAGAAGGTTACTCATCAGGGGGAGTAAAGTCATAGAAGGCTATGGATATTGGGGATGTTGGACTTTTACGTCGTGTACTATTTTTCCTTAGTCAAGGTTTTTGCCACTGGGTTTTCCTTGTCAAGGTTTTAATAAGGCATGCGAGTCCATTGTCATCCGCAGTTCGAAATGTTGTACTCTTTTTCCTTCGTCCTGGTTTTTTATCCCTTTAAATTTTTTCGGGCAAGGTTTTAATGAGGCAACAACTGCGGGTCTATCATTGTTCTGAGTGCTCATGTTTTCCTGTTCAGGTTTTTGTCCCACCAAGTTTTCCTTATGGGGTTTTTAGTGAGATAACAACTTAGAACGATGATCATTATCTAAAGAGATGAGATACGGTTGTCGCCCATATTATTTGGATCAGGTTTTATCGTACGCGTCTTTTTATGATAAGAATTTAACAAAGCAAAATGAGCACTATCGTCAATGAGCTTCCAACGCCCATGCTTTTCTAAGTGGTTTTTCCTCACAAAGTTTTATCAAGGAAATATGTTCATGGAGGTCAACAAAACTCTAATATTATACACATTTTGTCGGTCCAATTTTTATCCTATCGGAATTTTATTGGAATTTTTTTGATGAAACAACAAACTTAGAACGGTGATCATCCAAGGAGGAATGTTAAATGATGTGGAAAATATGGATGACTCACTTTCTAATTAGCCCCACCCTGAATGTATACTCATGACACAATTACACTAACGTGTCATACATATGCTAATACAAGTGATGACTTATCACTTAAATCCTTTGCTATAAATACCCATTTGGTGTATTAAATGAATGTGTAACCAATAATAGAAATGAAAGACATCTCCCTTATATATGTCGTATACCCCTCTCTCTGTTTGATACATATACTATTTTGTAACCGATATATCTATATAGCCTTATAACGTTAATTCAAAGAGTAATATGTGCTATTAGTGTCAGGTAGCTTAGTTTTTATAGAAATTAATACAACAAAAAATATGATATAGTGAATCCAAATTTATTGGGTGATCTAAAATTTATCATGTGGCCCAACATTTACTTATAGTCTGTTTGGATATCACTTAAATAGTTGTTTTTCGATTTCGGGAAGTAAAAAAGTCAGAAATTTATTTGGTAAACAATTTCATAATGACTTTTAAAAATAAAAAAGTTAACTTTTTAAAAAGTAAAATATTTATTTGACCATTAAAATAGTTGTTTTTTCGACTTCAGGAAGCAAAAAATTCAGAAATTTATTTGGGTAACAGTTTCAGAATGACTTTTAAAAACAAAAAAGTTAACTTTTTGCAAACCAAAATATTTTTGCCTCTAACTTCTGGGATTAATTTCTACTTCTAGTATCCAAACACCCAAAATATTAATAACCCAAAATTTGTCTAAAATTTGTATAGGTGTCACTGTAATTCTAAATTTACTCATGATCCAAATTTATTTAGTAACTTTAAAAACTACATCGTGGCATAAAATTTGTGACATATTTGAAAATTTTCGTTCTCAACGCCCAGTTGGCAAGCTATGACTTCCGAATATGTCATTCGCTTGAGTAACCAGGATGTAAAATTTAGCCGACAAGTTTGTTCTTGCCAAGCAAATGTTCATCGATTTGCCTTTCGCAACATGCTTTACAAGTATGATACTTTTAATTTAAACATAAAACCATTTTGTTCCAACTTATCTCTTTGATTGCACCAGCATATGTCATGCTCGTCGAGGCCATGATGTTCACTTTTTGAAACACTGATCCTATAGTGAAATCATGCCACAGAGCTCTTCCACTGTTGGACAACCTTGCTCATGCACCATACACCTAGCTTAGCCGAAAAACTTACAATGGTGACGCATTTGTTATGCACCACCGACTTGCAAGTACTATCTAGGCATTGGTACATAGGTCATTGCTTAGATGAAACCGTCAAACAATTCTCATCCTTCTACCGTGGGTCCCAATTCATTTTAATCGTTGCGATCATATACTGAATGTATGCAAATGATCTTGCTCGAGCCAAGGATCCACAACCAGTCACTTGATATCCTTATAGTGTATCACCTCCTTATGATGCAAGTGGGCTTACGCAAGTTCTACCAACTTGCAATCTGGTTATTACGCTGATGTTGGTCATGCCCAATTCACAAATGGAACATGCCCAATGTTGCATAAATTGTTAGGTAGTATGAATACCTAGCTAGTAGATAGACTACAATTAGCACATTGACGTTGTGGACTGCCTCAAATGGGTGAAATCATTTCTTAGTAGAATAAATGAGCAACCAAGTGCGGTGTATCATATCTTAGCTCACACATCGAGTCTAGATGATATAAGTTACCTTGAATGGTGATAATCATCTTTTGTCTCACACGCAGTAACAGATGATATGAATCACCTTAGTGCTGAACCGCAATGCGTCTGCCTAGGTATCCTCCTACGTACCACGAAGGGATAAATCCCAACCATAGTTCATCACGAACAAAACTAAAAACTCAGGCATATTAAAGGAAAGAAAAACACATACAATAAAGACTAATCAATCTAAGAGGACATGTTATGTGTGTAGATTCACATCACCAACAATTTTCAACTCGTGCAATAAGGCCAAAAGCCAAGCGATGCATGTTTTATGAAGGTTGTGGAACTAATATCATTGGACCAAGTAAGCATCACATATTCGCATATGATGTGAATGATGCATTCTAGGTAAGCAATATAACAACGTGATGATTTCGTATTATGATGCATCCTCGGGTAAGATCAATGCCCGTGAGATTTTATTTATATAAACAATTTAGGTGCAAATAAAGTCACTTACTTCTAGTTGCTTTCTCTTTCTCTCAACTCTTCTTCCATTCAGTCGAGTCTCTTCCTTTCTGACCAAGAAAGTAGCTTACGTTCTCATTCTTTTATAAAACAACATAGGCAAAATGATGGATTTCAGCCTATATGCATTTTCAACCAGCACCCCCTCCCTTAATAAGTCTTACTCATATTTCTACAATGTAAAATTCGAGGGATGTTTGACATCCACCAACTCCCACTTCTTAGAATGCAACGTTAGACCAAAGGATACATCCTCAAGCAAGCGGCGTAGCATAATGATGTATCCACGGGTAAGTAACACAGGAAAATTTTGCATCTATGAACAAACAACATAGCAATATGATGCATTCGCATCATACGGATTCTTGCAGCAAGCAATCCACCACAAAATGATAGATTTGTATCATGATGTGTTATTTGGTAAACAACATAGCAAAATGTTGCATCTTTTTGTAAGCGACGTAGAAATATTACGCATTTGCATCATGAAACATCCTTGAGTAAGCAATATAGGGAGAATGATGCATTTTCGCCATAATACATTTTCATCCAACACCCCCTACCTATATAAGTCTTACTCATATTTCTACAATGTGAAATTCGGGAGATATTTGACATCCACCAACTCTCACTTCTTAAAATACAACAATAGATCAAATGATGCATCCTCCGGCAAGTGACGTAACATAATTGTGCATCCATGGGAAAACAACATAGGAAAATATTGTAACATTGAGCAATGGACAAGCATAATGATGCATTAACATCATGATACTTCTTCGGATAAGCAACATAGGTAAATGTCGCAATTATGAGTAAGCACATAGACGTTAAGATGCAACACTTTTTCAAGTATGCATCATAATTTCGAGATGATGCATCTTTGTGATCGATGATACATCCCATAGTACGCGATACTAGTTCAACATGATGATTCATCTCGTTTAATAACCCATTCCAAAGTATGTGTCATATGAAAAATATGAGGTGTCACAGAATTTCTCAATATGATCTAAAATTTGCTAAATGATCCAAAATATGCATCTTGTAACAAAATTCTTTTGAAATCCAGATTTATTCTGACGGCAATAATAGCCATATAACCCAAAATCAATTCCATGATCCCAAAATTAGCACATAACTCCAAAAAATCTACGTGACCTAAATTCTTATTGCGTTTAAAATTTGTATCTCACCTCATAGCATGCCTTATGAGATGAAATCTGGATTGTAACCTGAAATCTAACATGATGACCAAACATTAGTGACCCCTGTGTCCAAAATCCAAATTGACGCTCTAAATTTACAACTCTAAACCAAAATATGTTTCTTAACATATAACTCAAAATATGCCTCGTGACTTAGAATATAACTAACATTCCAAAATATATTTTTGTGACCTAAAATATGCCAGTGTCTCAAAGTTTGTATTGTGATTCAAACTCAATAATTGTTCCCTACTTTGCTTTATAGCACAAAATTATTACTATATGTTGTATTAACCAATTTGTACGAAAATTTGCTAAATAAATCAAATTCTCCTACGGGACCCAAAATTTATCTTAGGATCTGAAATTGACAATTGAATTTAAAATATGCCAATGAGAACACAAAATTTACCACGACAGTATAATCTCTGTCTTGTGACATAAAGATCTGCATCCTAAATTCTTAATAAATATCTATCACTCTACGACATCCACGATATGTTCCATGGCCCAAGATCTATAGAATAAAAAATTTTCCGACACTCAAAGTCTGTCACATAATATAAAATCTAACGCGTAAACGATCTATTGTGTACTTCAATCATTAGAGGCCCCTAAGGTACCACACTAGTTAAACCTTACCGACCCAAAACATAATTTTTGGCTTGTGATTCAAAGATCTGCCCCTAAGTAAAGATCTTTCGTTCAAACAACACCCAAAATCTGTTTTATGACCTAAGATCTTTGTGAGATTTGATATGTTTTCCAACCATTAGAGGCCCCTAAACTCAGAAAATACCTCGTGAAATGTTTCAAAATATATTATTATAATCCAAAATATGTCAGTGTCTCAAAGTTTGTATTGTGACTCAAACTCAACCATTATTTTCCACTTTGCTGCATGATAGACACATTTTAGTGTCTAATTTGCACCTTAATTTCTAGTGAGTTAGTATTCGATTTTGTGTCTATTACGTGTTTTTATGCTTTTGTAGGTACATTAGAAGAATAAAGATTTGTGGAAAAATTGGCTCAAAAAGTGTTCAAAGCACCCGGAAATATGGATCAAGGCACCCACACTTTGGATTGGGGCACCCTTGGATCGGGATGAGCTGGATCGGACCAACTCAGCGGTTCAACTCGGCCCAGTCAACTCGATCAAAGTCAGTTGACCGAGTCAAAGCTTCATCGAGTCAAAGCTTCATCGGCAGCAGAATTGTGATCCAGTTTTTTTAGCGATTTCATCACAAATTGATAAGTACCCAATCTAATTAAAGGTTCGTATAATCGATTAGAAGCTTTAGAAGCCGAAGATAAGGGCTGGAGAATCATGTATTTGGCCGGAAAAGAGTTGTTGTTCCTGTTTGGATAGAAACAGGATTTACACGGTGATTAACCGAATTATATTGGGATTGGGATGTTCCAGAGAGTTCCTAAGTACTATATAAAGAGTTTACAAGCTTCGGAAAGAGGGGGAGAAGCCTAGGGAGCGATTCAGAAGAAATCCGGTGAAGTTCCGGTGCCGCCGGTGACCTGCTGGTGCTCCGGCCGGCGTGTTCTTCATCCACCATCACCGAAGAAGACGACTCAGCCACACTTATAAGTGTTGCTGTTCCACTGTTGCAGCTCTGCTCCTGTTGCGTTAAGTTTTGAACGTTCTGTTGCTTAAAGCTCTTTGTAACAGCTGAACCCTGTTCTGTGACACTTATATACGTATCTGTTCAGCTGTTGCACTATTCTTAAACCTTGTAATCAATATTTTGAGCAATGAAATCAACTTTTGAGCAAGTTTTCTTCACCATGGGGTAAGTTTATTTACTGGGATGATGGATAAAGTATTTTTCTCAATTTTATGTGATTTAATTATTTTCTAATAATTATTTATAATTCTTTTATTATTATTTGCATGGATTTAAATTAGAAAAAAATGGTTTTTATTAAATAGTTGTGTTCTCTTTTGATGGGTCATGCTTAGTTAATTACTCTTGATGTCCCATGCTTAGGATTACAATTATTCTTTTAGGAAACATATTTTTGGCAAACTTGAATTAAATTGTTAAAAAGAATTACATGATTAATCACATAGATTGTTAGAATTACCTGATTCCTGATTCCTGGTATTTTCCATATTTTCTAAAAATCATCTCTAGTGTATTTTCCTGATTTTTATTAGTTTAGGTTAAGTCCAATATTTTCTAAAATCATTACCTTCATAAGTTCGAGAATCAAACCTCTTTTTACCACTATATAAAAATCACATCACTGCATGGCACGAAATCCTTACTATATGCTGTACTAACTAATTTTGTACGAAAATTTATTAAATGGCCTAAATACTTTAAAGCGATCCTAAATTTATTTTAGGATCTTAAATTAACAATTGAACTTAAAATATACCAATAAAAATACTAAATCTATCACGATGATATAATATATGTTTTGTGGCCCAAAAATTTACATCTAAATTTTTAATAAATATTTATCACCCAACGACATCCAAAGTCTATTTCATGGTCCAAGATCTTTAGAGTAAAATTTAAGATGTATCACGTGATATAAAATCTATCGTGTAACGGATCTATTGTTTTACATGTATTTTAACCGTTAGAGGCCACTAGGTTACCAAATTACCCAAACTTTTTATCATTTACTTATATCTTTTATGTCCATTTTCAAATATTTTTATTATGATCCAAAATTTACACCTCACCCATTACCTGTATTGTGACATGAAGTTTGTATTGTAACTTGAAATCTAGAACTACAACCCTAAATTAGCCCCACGTAGGACCAAGTTGTCCAAAAATCTAAATTGTAATCCTAAACTCACACTTTAACCCAAAATATGCCTTATAATATACTATAAGTTATGCTTCGTGATCTAAAATCTATCTTGTTAGTAAATAACTAGCTTAGAGTAATTTTAATGGGAGTTGGTATATTGGTTAATACACCCGTCTACGTGGTTTGGTAAATTTATTTTTTTACTGTGGGAGAACTGATATATTAGTCAGATGGTTCCAACTTTTGTATAAACAATATTTCTTTTAAATGGTGGTGTCCGTTTTTTATATAAATAAATAATTTTTAGTTATGTGAGATCGGTTTCTATTTTAAAATCAATATATATATATAATTAAAATAATTAATTTAACTGAATTTAATATAAAAAACTATTTTACTCGTTCTATGTTGAGCCGATCGTCTCAACTTGGGACGATGCTGGTGCAAGTTGAGCCGCTCAACTCAAGTTGAACCGATCGTCTCAGGTTGATTTGATCGACTCAACTTGAACCTCGATTTGCAAACTCCTACAAATACCTATTTATCAAATTATTTTTTATATTTATCTATCCCATTGTGAGATGGTAATTGACAAATTAATCAATATACCCATCCCACTGGCTTTGCTTGTATAACTCGAAATATACCTCGTAAACTATAAATTTCTCAACATTCCACATTGTAGCATTGTAACCGAATATATGCTCATTCATTGATACCCGATTTGCTTATGGCACAAAATCCGCACTATAATTTGAACCAAAATTTGCTTGAATAATCCAAGCTTTGTCACTTACCCAAGATTTGCCTCAATGCCTGATATTGACAACTGAACCCATGAAATATGGCAATGGCCAATGGGAACACAAAATCTACCGATGAGAATATAATTTTTGGCTTGTGACTCAAATATCTACATCCTAATTAAAAATTTGCCGCTCAACGACACGTAAAATCTGTTTCATGGCCCAATATCTTTGTGAGATTTGATATGTTTTCCAACTATTAGAGGCCCTAAGCTACCACACTACTTAAACCTTTCCCACCCTTCGGTTATGTCTTCCATGGTCCTTTCTCATACATTTATTCGTACCAATATTATGCATCACCGACACTAAAATGATCACCACAAAAGAGAAGAAGTTCTCCTATAAACTTAAAGAAAATCGAGTTACACTGTATGAGTCTATGTGCTGCTCGTTACACCCATAAGTTTTGGGGACATGCTGTATGTACATACATACCTATAACCCCATGGCTTATGTTTAATACCTCAAGTATAAATATAGGCCCTCGTTAACCCTGCAAGTGGGTTCGATCATGGACCAACTAGTTTGGAATTCAATAAAACCGAAATTATGGATCTCGATTAAATTACCATAATTCCGTACAAGAGTATGTACATGAATGGAGTGTTACTTGGATCAAGAAGAAGTAGATGAGATGATGGAGTGAAAAGTAAAACTAATGTATAGTGGAAAGAGGTAAGCTTTTGTATGGTAAAAGGACGACCAAGCTCTCGTATTCAGGAACAGAGAGTAATGTACTATAACGATAAATTAATGAAAATGATGCAATGATGTGGTGCTACAGAGACTGACTATGACCATGAGAGAACTGGACCACTGAGTCAAGACAGACCATTCGTAGAACGTAAAAAGATACTAAAGAGTAAAGCCTCGTTGTGGTGATGGGGGGATTATATTACAATTTACATGTAGATATGTAGATACAGCAGGTCCCATGATTCACGTTTGGTGCTCTTTATTACTTTATCTCTAATTAAACACAGATCCGTAATATCTTTCTTGTACTACTCCTTGTTAGCAAATCACATCCCCATATCCAATATTAACAGTACTAAATTCATTGTTAGTAAAAAAAGAATTAGTGAGATCTGTGATGAGCTAATTTCCAATGTATGTGCATGGACAAGGGTAATTTGTAAGTTGTGACTAGTTACATGCTGTGGTAGTCGATGTCACGACATTAGTTTAAATCATTGAGATTCGATGCAATAGAGTTGTATTCTTGTTCAAACTTTTTTGATCTACCATTATCACAAACTAAATATCGTAAAATATGGAATTTTTTATTAATCTACTAGATTTGGGTAATTGTTTTATAATTTTTTTTTGATGCAAAAGAAATTTGTTTAACTAAACTAGGTCATAAAACGATAATTGTCTGTCAAAATTTAATCAGAGATAAAAATTGGTGGGTAACATATCCAAGTTTTAAAAACATTTCTATCATAACTAGCTAATATATCAGTTGGCTTATTACAAAGCCTTTTAATAAATTTTCATTTTTATTGTGGATGCACCTGCAATTTGGCTTTAATTTCTAAAATAGTAGATTGATTCTCCCAACAAACAAGTAAGTAATCTCCATTGACTACATCAGCTACCAACTTTGTGATCAACTCAAATACAACACATTGTAACTGAAGCTCTTCCGCCCATTGCATAGCTTTCAACCATCCCTCACATTCTCTGCCTGCTCCGCACTCAGGTATCCGTCTTCATATATGCATTTTGCCTGCATATATTCACCTGTAAAATGCATAATGATCAGTCCAAGTCCAAAATTATGAGTAATAAGTTTTTTGTAAGATGCATCACAACATATTGAATAATATGGCTCTGTTGGTGGTTCCCAAGCAACTTGGAAATTTTAAGCCAATGTAGAGGTAGAAGTGCAGGTGATTCTTCTTCTCATTTTGTTGCCATTCATGGAGTTAAGGTTTTGTATGCTCCTAATAATTGCAATTGGGTTTGATTTAACATCCTCAAGTACATTTGCATCTTGCTTTCCATATCTCCCAAACTGCATTTGCCATCTTGACTATCCAATCATCCTCAAGCTTGTTGAAGTCATTTGTGAACCAGTTAGTAATCCATTCTTTGACAGAAGCATCTGTAGACTCTATGATTCTTCTTGCTTCTGGAACATATATCCATACTGCTCTAGCTAGAGCACAATCCTATAGAATATGTTTGGTGGTTTCCGCTCCTTGTTTACAAACTTTACAGACTTCTCCCCCATAATGCATGACTCTTGCCATTCTTTCACTTGAAGGAATAATGACATTGACACATTTCCAAAGAAATTGTTTTATTATGGGTAGAGTATTTAGCTCCCACTAGGCTTTTCAGAATTTAGTTGTGTTCACATATACTCCTGCATTTGCTTAATCTCCACAAGCTTATTATAAGCTGATTTAACAGTGAATTGCCCATTTTTTGTCAGAGTCCAAACAAGTCTGTCCTCAGCTGTAAAGATAATCTTCATTTGTAGAATCTTCTTTGCATCTTCATCTGAAAAAAGGTTGTTGCACAAATAATACTTTCCACATTTTTGTATCCTAATCAACCAAACTTTCAACAGTGTTGTAAGCTTGAGTATCAACCAAAGTATTTCTTGGAACTGGTGGTGTTTGTAGACCCTGTATCCATTTATCTTTCCATGTAAGAATATTATTGCCTCTTTCCACAATCCAAAAGCTACAATCCTTGACAAAATCTAGACCCTTTTGAATACTTTTATATGCCCATGTACCACTCTTTTTGTGTTTTGCATGAAGGGCAACAATTGTTTTGAAGTATGCATATTTTAGAGAATTTCCATATAGTTGTTGTGAAGCATTGCACAGCCTCCAAGCTGTTTGAGCTAGAAAAGCTTGATTGAAACAAGCTAAGTCTCTAAAACCCATGCCTCCAAGAGCCTTGTCTTTACTAACATTTATCCATGAAGGCAAGTAAACTCATTTACCTTCTTTTTTATTCCACCAAAAATTCATTTGCACCTTGTTCATATCTTTTATTGTAGAACCATAAACCTTGAAGATACCCATATGATGTAATGGCATAAAAGTAAGAATATGTCTAACTATTATAGATCTCCCACCTTGATTCATGAACTTCCCTTTCCACTTTGCAAGTCTTGTTTTCATCTTGTCAACTAGACTTGAGAAGCTACTTGTTTTTTTCTTATTAAGAAAAAATAGGAATACCTAAGTATTGTTCATTTGCATTGATCCTTTTCATTTTCAATCTTTTAACCAAGAGCCTGCAATGTCTTGGATGAAGATATTTAGAGAAGTAAACAACTGACTTTTGAAGATTGACTTGCTGCCCAGAGATTGCACTAGAATCATTTATCACTTGAAGAAGATTGTTAGCATATTGAATATATGCTTTTGTAAATAATAAACAATCATATGCAAATAATAAATGGGTAACTTGTGGAGCATTTTTTACAATTTTTATTCCTTGAATTTTTCCACATTCATCAGCATTTGCTATAGCTCTTGTAAAAACTTCCATAGAGATTAGAAAAAGGTATGGTGATAAGGGATCACCTTGCCTTATACCCCTTGTTGGTTTGAAAGGAAAACATGGTGAACCATTGAGTAATACTTGTATTTCATAAGTACTAACAGATTCTTTAATCAGTTCACACCACTTGTTTCTAAAACCAAATTTTTCATATTTTTGTCCATGAAAGCACATTCAACTCGATTAAATTCCTTTGACATATCAAGTATTAAATCCATGTATCCCTGCTTGGTTTTTTTCCTCTTCATACAATGGATTAAATTTTGAGCTAAGATGATATTGTCTTGGATTTGTCTTCCTTTCACATAAGTTGTTTGCATTGGAGATATCATTCTATATAGAATAGGCGTGAGTCTTGTGGCTAGGATTTTATATATTAGCTTATCTGTAGTATTACATAAAGTTATAGGTCTACAATCCCCTGGTGATTGTGGCAACTTTGTTTTTGGAGTTAAGCAAAGATTTGTCTTGTTTATCTCCTTCAACAACTTCCCTTAAATAGTTACTTTTAACCATATCTATAACTTCCTCTTTCACTGTGTCCCATTGTGTTTGAAAGAATACAGGAGGGAAGCCATCCGGCCCTGGTACCTTCCAAGGCTGCATTCTTTTGAGGGATTCAACAATCTTAGCTTTAGTAGGCATCTTTGTAAGAATCTGGTTATCACCTTCACTTATGCAGCATGGAATTAGATTCAGAAGACCATCATTATCTATTGTCTCAGAAATACTAATAATACCCTTGAAATGTGAAGTTAATAATTCTTCAAGATTCTTATTGTCATTACACCAGCTGCCATCACCTTTTTTTAATGATTCAATTTTGTTCCTAGCTCTTCTTCTATTTGCCTGCATATGAAAATGTTTAGAGTTGTGGTCAACTTCACTGAAGAAAGTATCTCTTGATTTCTGCCTGTAAAACTCTTCTTCTCTTTGATGCCATCCATCTATCTCCTTTTTAACGTGTTGCACTAGCTTAGTGTTGTCTGATTGAGTACTTGGTTGTTGTAGATGTGTAAGTTGTTGCTACAAAGACTTCAGTTTGTCTTGAATGTTCCCAAAACTCAATTTATTCCATTTACTCAAATTTCTTCTTATCTTTGCCAGTTTTCGATTTAGCCTATAACCAGACGATCTATTGAAGTACTTTGACCAAGAAGTAGTGATTTAATCCTTACATGTGCTGTCTCTAATCCAGCATTCAAAAAACTTCTGATTTCTTGAGTTGTGAACATTGTTAGGATAAATATATAGAAAAATAGGACAGTGATCTGAACCCAAGAAAGGCAAATGTTTTAAGAAAAAAATCTGGAAATTATATAAGCCAATATGAATTAATGAGAGCTCCATCCAATCTAGATCTAATTTTTCTTGTACCATGTGTATTTCTAGTCCTGTGAAAGGTTTGCCATGAAAACCCAAATCACCTAAGCCAGCATCAAATATAGTTTGAACTATTTTAGAAGTTTTAGAGGATGAGCCAGTATTATTGTTCCTTTATTCACTACATAAAGTGACATTGAGGTTTCTTATTAGGACCCAGGGAGCAGAGATGCTATAAAGGTTACAAAGATCTTTTATAAATTTCCATTGAATTTTCTTTTTTTTGAGGATATGGAGACCCATAAACACAAGAAAAGATCCACTGTGGCTTAGCTGGATCAGTTTTAACAAGATCATATTTTTGTCATGGTAGACGATATCTAGATCAAAATCGTCCTTCTAAAGAAGAAAAATACCTCTAGCTATGCCTATAGATGGAACATAAAAGCTATTTGGAAAAATTGAGATGCCTTGAGATTTAGAATTTTATCTGAATTTATTTTGTTTCTTGTAAAAATATGTTGTCTGGATTGAGCATTTTATTTATGTCATAAAGATAGATCCTAGTATCTTGGCAACAAAATCATTACAGTTCCAAGAGATGATTTTCATTTATTTATTTTGAAGTCAAATAAATCAAAGTAGTAAAAATAAGAATAAGTTATTTTGCCAATATGAGAAAACTTATAAAGAATTAGTAGTTTGAAATGTACCTGAGCAGAATCTTCAAGAAATGTATCTATGGGATCAACAACATTTACATCTGAGTTGGTCAAATCCATCAATTCCTTTGGTTGATTACTCATACTAGTAGCAGAAGTTGTTTCTAAGATTCTTGGTTGGGAAATATGAATGTTATGAGGATTCATATATGGTTCTTGGTTAAGAGTTGAGTTTCTCATTCTCTTATTTTGTCTCGGGGTCTCATTGTGCTCTTCTTCTTCCATTTCTTCCTCTTGATTATTATTATCAACACTTCCTTCAGTATTCTCTTCATAAAGTCTTCTTTTCTCTTGCTTGTGTGCCTCATATTCAACAACAGTTAATCTATCTAGGTATAGGAGGTACTGAGTAGGTAAGAAGCTATCATCCAAATGATCAACATATATTTTTAGGTTGTAAATCCCAATGATATTTGATCCACACATCCTCACCAGAAATAGTTTTCCACCAGCCACCACGAATTAATGGTTTGTTGAGCTCCACTTCGATTCTTGCTTTAACTGTGTTACCATATCTTGGCCTATAATTCTTTGGATTTGTAAATATTTTCCTTCCCATAAAGTTAATGGCTTGATCCACAATATTAACATTCATATGTTCCATATGTAATTATTTGAATTGACAATTAAATTCTTGATGAGTAAATATATAATATTTTAGAGGAACATCTGTTATATATTTCTGTATAGAAAATAAAGCACCACCAGTGATCTAAGGTCCATTCTTGATGACTTCATTTTGTTGTTATTTATTGTTCAGTTTAACCAAGAGTGGATTACGGACCATGGTGGGATTTTTAATTACATACCGCAAGTGCATGACTGTCAATGGGACAGTATGTAAGCATGATTCGTTCCACGGGGATTTCAGAATTGCGATTTCTTGTTTTTAGCTAATTATATATTCTAAAATTCAAAAATATTTAAAATACTAAAGTTGATTTACAAATAAAAGAGAGCCTAGGATATCAAGATTCCATCACTATTATGCAAACTAGATGATTGTAACTATTTTTCTATAATTTTCTCAAAATATTACACAAGACGATTTCGGACAAATTAATTACGTCTTGGAAGATATGGAATCAATTAGTTTTTCTCAAAAGATTAATAATTTTCTCCACTATAATATGCTTATCCCTGAAAAGAATATTTAAAACAATTATTTAAGCATTAACGGATACATGAAGGAATTATTATCATTATAATCAAGAAATAGGACCAAGAGAAATTGTTATAGAAAATAATTAAAACATGCTAGCAAACACAATAGAACTTTATCTCTAATCCTAGGTAAGGAAACTAGCTACTCATCGCAAGAAGAACGGGAGAAAATATAGAGGAAATCATTTTATTAACAATTTTAATAGAAATTACAATAAAGAATTGACCAGAGGTGTCGCACAAAGATTAAAATATTTTATTTAATCTACGACTAACTTAAGGTGCAGCTAAATGAAGCACATATCTTTGGTGTATTATCTCCCAAAATTGTCGCAGGTGCTATTCACAGAACCGTTACAAATAGTGTTGAAATTAAAAGAAAAGGCAACGGTAATTAACAACAGTTCAACACCTATTGTAACGGTTTCTTCATCTTTTTCCTCCTATTTCTTCCTGAACGTGCATAGAACTAATTTTCGATCTGATTTTTTTCTTTCTCACTATCTGGCAGAGCCAACCTCCTTTAACCTTTCCTTGACACTTCTATTTATGTTGGAACTACCCATTACTCCTAAATCTTCGATCATATCTTCGAAATATGTCTCATAGATCTTCTCTTTACTCTCGGAAAAGAAAATATTTTCTTTTTCTTCTTCACAACAATTAACTCACGATCATTCTTTGATTCTGTTTCCATACCCATAACTCGAGAGTAATATTTTGATGTATTTTTCCAAATCTGGTTGAGATATTAGCTTCCTAAAACGAATCCGAGAATATCCCTTCCTTTTCCAAGCACAGCTTACTATAATCTCGAGATTCTGTTTCATGTCTTCGAGTGTTTAAACTTAAATAGACTCCTCCTAATCAGGCAAGAAGATATAGTGTCTTAACTCTTAAAAATCTCCAAAATATTTGATCCCAATTCAAGCAGATAGAGAAGAAATCTTCCCGCCATAACTTGGTTTGAAATTGAAGATATGGGTACCTTTAACAATCATGATGGTGCCTTTAACACTTTTACGGGTGCCTTTATCACTTTCGAAGCGATTTTTCCGTATTTATTGATTATCCAAAAATACTTAAAAACATATAAAATAATAATATTAATACAAAAAATGGGTAAAAGCAATATAAATATGAGCTCAAAGAAGACACAAAATTGTGTCTATCAAATACCCCCAAACTTATATTTTGATCGTTCTCGAGCAAATCTAATCTAGAAAACAAAAGAGAAATCCTAACTCACTGTCCCAGGCATCGCGATTGCACTTAGCGTGTGCAACAAGCCTTTAAACCCATAGGTGTCCCTATCGGACGAGTTTTAGTCTCGTGAGGGTTTACAAGAGATATACCCACAAACTTTTTTTCTCCAAATTTTAGCTACTTGTGAACAATTTCACTAAACATGTTATTTAGTTGGCTACAAAATTCTTTGTCTATGGGAGGAATTACCCTGTTTGAGTCCAATTGTTGTACACGATTTTTTACTCAAGCGTACTAAAATTCATATATAAGAAAACAAAGCACTACTCATATAGTTGTACAATGGACCCGATACTCGAAATCTATCAAAGTTCAATCACATGAATTGATTTAGAAGATGAATATGAAGATGATGAAGTTTGCATATGTTGACTAAGGTGAACGGTGTTTCCATATCTGTCTAAAAGTCGCCACCAGGATGAATCTCGATGGATTGAGATACGTTCCCACTATTCTTAATATTAATATCGACTCAGCTGGTATATACAAGGGCCCCGGCGGTCGATTTATTGAAAATAACTATTTCATTTTATTTTTATTTATTTTTTGTTATTTTTTTCGGTCTCAAGTAAATACAATAATGGGGCTTGATCTCAATCACTCTACTTCATCCCTACGCCGATAACAATTCGATACTAGTGCCCCACCAAATCACTTAGAGAAACACAATTGTAAAAATGAAAACAGAAGGTGATATGGTTATGATGATTTCGAGATATGGTGACGACTATCATGTTATTTCTAACACATGAGCTTTGTGCTTTTATGAATAGACCATTTTGTTGGGTCCCTCAACTCCTACATCCAAAAGTTTTGTTTCCATCTACTTAGAATGGTTAGTGTCATCCTAAATTGTTCACAAGTCTCTATATTTTGGAGCTTTTGATACAACTAAAAATTTTAATTTCTTTTCTCCCTTACCCCCAAACTTAAATTAAACATAGTCCTTGATGTTATAAAGATAAATGAATGAAAGCATGAATAAAGAGAAAATAATGAACAATGTAAAAGAGATAAAGAAAGATATTACCAGCACAGTGTACCAAAAGTATATGGTTTGCCTCCCATAGAGCTCTAAGTTTAAAGTCTTCGGCCAGACCAAGAAAAGATTAGTCACAACTTACGAATCATATAAAAATGATCGAAATAATTGTGGATCTTTAAATTCAATCGAATTTGACTCTCAAAGTTGACCATAATGAAGTATGTGAAAATGGTGGTCAATCTTAAGGAAATGTATCGATTCATATTTCCTAAAATAATTAGGCTTAGCTTCAAAAATAAAGAAACGATACATTTCAAATTAAGATATTCCCACGTTTTGAAGATAAAATTTTGGTGGGACAACAAAGTCAATTATGGTATCATGGTCCGGGTAAACCACATCAACATGATGAAGGGTTTCTAACAACTGAATTCCATTTTGGAAAAAATCAGGCTCGGGAAAATATGTATGAAGATAATCACGTAAGAAAGTAGAGGCACAAACATCAAGTCCCAAGTGAGGGACAATTGGTGTAAAAATTTCCTGACTACATATTTCAAAATTTTCATCACTATCCTCATCATCATAAAACTATGAAGATGGTTGAACCTCATATAAACAAGTAGTGTTTTCGATCCTAACCTCATCCTTTTGACTAAGTAAATAATTATCAGTATTATCAAGGGTAAAATTGGAAACACTATTTTGGCAATTAAGCTCATTTGGAGCAATACTAGCAGCTGACCGTTCTTCTTCAATTTCTCTAAAGGTCTCATGAATTTGTTCCCATACTATGTCTCTCCTACGTGAATTTTCATTTAACTGGTTGAGTGAATCTTCTAAAGAAAGACTAGCATCGTAAGAAGTATTAGGTATCAACTGTTTGATTAAATCCTCCAAAGATGGAGAACATAAATTTTGCTCAGTATAATATTGCTTATTTACCCTTTCGTACGACCGATGAGCGTGCGAATAGTAATTGGGATCACTATGGTATGAACCATAACCTTCAGAAGGCTAGTAGTGGTCCCAAGTACTATCTACACTATAGTCATAGTACGGATAATGTCCATTTTGAGATTCATGTTGATAATCATTGTATTGGGCCTCATAATGCCAGTTCGACATTATATATATATATATATTATTTTAAAATGCACGTGCAAATGCAGGTTCAACTAAAATAGGTAAGCTCGGGTTACCTTAGCCAAATATACCTATAGTCAA
This sequence comes from Papaver californicum, assembly GCA_023531435.1. Taxonomy (NCBI): domain Eukaryota; kingdom Viridiplantae; phylum Streptophyta; class Magnoliopsida; order Ranunculales; family Papaveraceae; genus Papaver; species Papaver californicum. The sequence goes on from JAJJMC010022854.1 coordinate 2,171,365, forward strand.
AGACTGGTCAAAGGTACATGACTTGTGGTGGTTCGACTGATAACGCCCAAAGGGTTCAGCTTACTATCCCACGTGTTTTCCTAAAAATCGGTGGCAGAAGATACAATATGATGTGCACGTGTTTTTCTCTTTTTCACTTTTTTTTAATGAAATAAAATAAAATAAACAACTATACATAAGGAAATAAACTACACAAATAATAAAAATTCCTAAAATAAATTATTTCTAAGGATAAAATAAAATAATAAAATTCTTAAATAACCTAGACTAGTAAAAAAAATTAATTAACAAATAAAAATTTGGGATATCTTACTAACCTTTTTTGGTAGGCAAATTATTCCACAAGAAGTATGAAATATCACTTGCACATCAAAAACAAGAAGATACCTAAATAAAATATAAAAATTAAAAAATTAAAAAAAAATCTAAATGATCCTAATATATACAAATTTAATAAAAATCAAAAATAACAAATTAATAGTCCCCAGCAGCGATGCCAAAAACTTGATGTGATTTTAAATTATGCCGCAAGTGTACGGCTATCGATAAGATAATATACAAGCATGGATCGTTCCACAGAGACTAATTAATTGTTATTTATAATTTCTAATTAAATTAAACGATGATAGAAAAATTAAGAAAAGATAAAATCAAAACTAATAAATAAATAGAAAGAATGAGTGGAGAAACCTAGGATCTCAGATTCGACCGCTACCATGTATACAGAATTAATAACCATTCTCTATAATATTCTTCACAATATTACTTAAGACGATTTAGAACCGGTGATTACGTCTCGGAAGATAAAATTTTATAACTAAATTATTTTCTTCTCAAAGTACTAACAATTTTTTTTTACTAATAGTGTTGATCTCCAAAAGGAAAATATGAACAATTAAACAAGCAAGAAGACACATAAAGAGAATCGTATCGTGACAAATCGAGAATAAGGACCAAAAGAATTTATTATAAAAAAAAGGTTAAAACCCTACTACATAATAAGGCTTCTTCCAATACCTAGTAGAGAAAATTTAACTAGCCATTACAAAAGAGAACATAAAAAGAAAAGAAACTAAAAATGTCTAGGATTACTTGTTGTGCTCGGACCAAAACTCTCTAAAATGACTCCCTTTTTCCTCTGCTTCCACCATTATTTATATAGCTTTAAAGGAAACCAATTTCCTTTTCCATTTCCACTACCACATCATCATCCAATGAGAATATGACACGTGTCAAATAACATCTCATCATGAAATCACCATTTTCTTTATTTGGAAAATATATTATTCATTTCTATTTCTAACTCCAACCATAAAGAATAATATTTTTTCCATAATCTTTATTGTTATTATTTTTTTTATTAAAGAAAATATCTTCAAATATCCTTTTATCATAATTAATATCCAACAAATGGTCTCCACACTTTCTACACACGCTTTGGCATATTTCTCACACTCCCATATTCAAATAATTGGTCCCATGAAATAACTCTCTGTTCGGTTTTAACTCATTACTTCATTTTCTTCATTTTACGAACTGAATTATGCATTTTAGTGCATCGAAATTTATTTCATATAAACTGTAGAACTAAATAAAAATTATTAAATATGTACAAAAAAATTAAATAAATATAAATTAAGATGTAAAAATGACGTATATATATGGAACAGTAATTATGGCTAGTTTTACGACTGATAATTAGTATTGGTTTAGGAGGTAAGTAAACTTTTTGAATTTTTTCAAACGAAAAAAAATCCAGGTTGATGATATTGATGAAAATGGCTTCCTTTGGATGAGGGTTTGAAAATGATATATTTAAAGAGTAACAACTTCGAACTACTAGTATAAACTATCGTCAAGGAAAAAATATCTAGCACAATTGCCATTAACATCACTGTTTTCAACTCAGAAGCAAAATACATTCTGAAGTTCCACTACAGGATACATATAAGACACAGTTTCTGAAGATCTGCAACAGTAAATCACATTTCCATTTAGCAAGTAAGATGAAATAACAATAAAATAATAATCAAGATCGATAAACAATACATTTAGTTATTAAAAAGATGAAAAATGAACATAGCTCAGATGCATTAAGAAAACAAAGACAAGAAAAAACTATAATATGTTCATCAACTGACTCTACAATCAAAAGAACTGATTCTAAGATGCAATGCTCAACATGTTATCCTATATGAGAAAATCAAGATCAGATCATAAGAAAATGCAACAGAAATTTGAAAAAAAAATTAATGAGTCAACTCAGAAAATAATTTATTGATCCTCCTAATCCACATCCTAGAAGAGGCATGTTTGTGTAATACAAATATTTTTACAAGTATTATTATAACTTGTTTGAAATAATTTAAAATATATAGAATTGGTAAATTTAATATTTTGAATTTTTAAATTAGATTTGTTTTATTTGGTTTGGTATTAAAAAATCGTATGGGTTAAAACCTAATGTTTAGGAAGTTAAGAAGTGGGAATTGTTTCCTATAATATAATTTAGAAGTTTTAAGTTGTGGTTAAATATCTTAGGATTTGGAATCCTAATGTAAACCTATGTAAAGGCATTGTTAATTTTAATATAAAGAAACCGAAAGGTTATTAATGTAGTTTTTTATTTTTTTTATTATTGATTCCATTCTATCTTTCACTTCCCTTCTATATCATAATAGATTTCTCACATAATTAACCTTAATTTCAGTTTTTTTTTTATTCTTTTTGTTATAATCAAATCAACCTTGTAAAATGATTGGTTATGATACTATTAGTTCAAAAATCTCAACTAGCACGGATAAAAATTTCCTCTAACATTTATGTCGGCCATGCTTTTAATTTCGTATAAATAAGAATCACAAGCAAATACAGTAAATAATTCGCTTGGTAAATGTGGTAGTGGTAAAGAGTAAACCCATTTTGATATGAAGGAATATTTTCACCCTATTTAATGGAGTTGCTCTTTCCTAATTTGCCAAGGACCCTCGACAAAGAGTTGCGCATGTAGTTGTACCAAATATAACTGAATCCATGATGAGTAAAAATACACACTGAATTATTACCATGGCTGCGGTACAATGTATATTATTACTCATACTTATTTTGAAGACCGTTTTATTGTTTTGTGCCTAGTACGCAGCTGATATGAGTCATTATTCCTTTCACTAACATCACTACTATCTACAGGTGAGACGCTGACAAGCAGCTGTTGTCTAATGTCGCTATCCATATGTTAATTTGCACACATTTATTTTATACATTTGATTAAGTTTAGAAACATCATTTATCTCTTAGATGTAATTTTTTTCCCCCTTCTGATCATCTCTTAAATGTAAGGTTGGATGATAATACTTGTTAAAATTGTTGTTATATTCATTTGTAAAACTAGTAAAAATTCCGAGTTTTATGTTTTCTAATTTATCGGATATTTGAAAAAGGAGATTCCCCTCGTCGTTTTGTTTTCATATTTCCATAATACGATATATATGGACATTCACTGAGTTAAAATGTAGTCCTATAACCTTATTGACACGCATAAATTAAGTACGCATTTAGACAGCTACTAAATTGTACCACACTAGGGCCACTACATTCAAACAAGTTAATTGGATTCACAAAGGCTACCGACTGGCCCTAGCTAGCGCATGCACAGGCAAGGCAAGTAGGAATTAATTAGCATCACAATCAATAGAGGTTTCCAATAAGTGCAAGTACTTGATGGAGTGCTGGAGTGTGCATATATATAACCAACGATATGCGCATTATCATAAATCAGCCGGCCTAACCGAGGGGGCTAGTACTATATGTATAAACTAAGGGCATCCACAGTCACGCGATGATACCCATCGATCAAAGATCAAAAAATTTGATCTTTGATCCGTCTCAAAAACAACGGGGTATGATCAAACGAGGGCCTAGGATATCGTTTGAACGTAAGCGAAGTATCAAGGTAACGCTTGAAAAGACGGACGAGAGACTAATAGTTCGCCTGGTACAAGCGAGATTCTGCTCTACCGCCTGCCAAAAAAAAAATACAGGCGAAATCCCAACATTTCGCCCACTAACTAAGCGAGACATCAGTATTTCGCTGGTCGAAGCGAGGGACCAAGATGTCGTCTATGTATTGTGCGGAAAACTCGTATGAAAATTGAGCCGGGCGAGATGCAGGGGTACCGCTGGGACAGAAGCGAGGGGCCAAGATCTCACCTGTGAGACGTGTGCATAACACGTGTGGTGAAATAGACGGGCGATTAGTAGGAGTCTCGCTTGGTGTTAGGCGAGAGCCCAACCTCTCGCCGGTCTATTTCACCCGTAAACCCTAGCATTTTCTTCTTTTTTTCCTGTTGCCTACCTTGTCTCATGTTGCCTACCTTGTTCTTCCTCTTCTTCTAGCCGCTCAACATCCAAGCCCCCATTTTGGCAACTTAAAATCATTCAACGAGAACCCAAGGTCCCGTTTCAAAATTTCGTACTTCGCTCATACATTTTCCTAGCTTGTATTGCCGTAAACTTTGCATTTGAATCAGCTAATTTAGCTTCAAACTTTGCTTTATCATTAGCTAATTTTGCTGCAAACTCAGCTTCTCTTTGTGCAATCTTCATATCTCTTTGTTCGGTACATTTGGCGTTGAAGCTTTGTTGCTCTCTATAAATATTTTGCATCATTTCCTGTTGTTCAGCAAATTTTGCTTTCCCTTTTGTCTTCTGTCGTTTCGCCTCTTTTTTCCCCATTGGACGGATTAATGTGTTAGGGATATCTCCAAGGTCTTCATAGGCGCTGGGACCATCAAGGCTTAAGTCTGGTGTGTCCTGTACGTCCTGAGATTCGTTGTCGTAATCAGACTCTCCTTGTGATGAATCGAAAACAGATGTCGACCTTCTGGAATATTTAATATTATCTAACATAACTGTGTAGCAATCTTCATGTTTAAAACTTCGACCAGTTGCTTCCTTGAAAAGCCTACGTACTTCTGCGAACTGGTGTTTCAATTCAATGTTGTTAAAGGATATACAATCATATAGATTAATGTAATAAGCATAATTAAACGAGTTGTTACCTTATTTTCGGGGCCCCATCCAGTATGATGTTCCCTTTCGACTTCAGCCTCCTTTGCAGACGTAAGCGCCACATCCTTACTTATAATTTGAAATCGTTTCTGAAGGGAGGTCCAACTACGTTCTGGCATAGAAGGTATAGCTTCTTTCATCCGACATAGTATACGTGACCATAATTTTTCTTCACATTGATCAGTACCAATGCTACAATCTTGAGAAATAGACAAATGAATCGTACACATGGTAACATCTTCAAAAGACGAAAACTTTGGACCTCGTGGTTTTGATGGCGCCATTTTACTAAACGATTTCAAAACTTATGAAATAAGAACCAACTTTAGAATTTCCAACTACACAATGTATGAGTTTAGTAAAATGCCATTGGTTTAGTATCCCATATATATAAGGTAAATATATAGCCGTTAAACTGCCAACGGTAACATATCAACGGAAACAAACGGTCACACAAATCAACGGTCACACCTGAGCGAGGCCTTGGGGTCTCGCCCAACTCCAAGCGGAGACTTGGGGCCTCGCCCAACTCCAAGCGGACCCTTGGAGCCTCGCCCAGGTCCAAGCGGTTCCTTGTAGTGCCGCCCAACTTCAAGCGACTCGGTAGCATCTCGCCCGTGTTTGAAAATTTTAGGCGAAATCTCTGCTATTCGCTTATGAGTAGGCGAGCTTCTGGTTACTCGTCTGGTGGAGCGAAAGTTTAGCATAACGCTTGAGCTGGCGAAATGTCAACCCTTCGCCCGTGTTTTTAAGCGAGATGCTGGTCCGTCGTCTGTTCACAAGCGAGGGAGTAGAGTTTCGCTCGACTATAACTTTTGATCGTCGATCATCGACTTCTTTTAATCCTGAACAGTGATTTTCAACGATTATAAACTAAATCTAATCGCACCGCTGTGGTTGAATTTCACCGATCATCGATCAAATTTAATCTTTGATCGACGTTTTGATCGATGATTGGAGATGCTCTAACAACTCAAGATTGAAGATCCTACCACCACCCAAGCCTGCCATTATCAAAAATAGTCCTTTAAAAGAAAAAAACAACAGCTCATTTCCACGTGAATAAATAGTAAATATTTGACGTATGACATCCAATAAATGCATATACTTGTTTTATTTTATTAATTTTTCTTTTGAAGCATTTATTTTTCTTTTGAAGGTTCTCTAGTAAGATTTTTCCATCGTTAACGGAATCAAAATTTATTGGTGTCTATTCCGTCGCATCACAATGCATGTGAATATCCTGATGTGATTTTTATTTATAGACCAACTAGTACCAAGTACTAACCTTATCTGTCTATTTAGCTAACCATCAAAAAGTCAGAAGTACACCTGATTGTATCCTCCTGCATTATACGATATGATAATACAACTTGCTCCAAAGCTATGTCTCTTTAGATTTAAAATCTGTTGGCGCAAGCCTAAAAAGTTACGATCTGCTTACATTTTTTGCAGTCACTTTCTCTTTCTGGATTTGAAATTTGATTACCCATCGCGCTAACTGCTGCTGTGGAATGTGGTCCTAGCTATAATCTTCCTTCTCTAATTAGTTGCCGGGAATCATTTTCACAGCCGTTGTTACAGTTTATGTACCTTGACGTAAGCACCTATGTAACACACTTAGAACAGTCAATTCTTTGATTTTCTTGTTCATTTTCTCGTTCGCTTTAACATCACGGAGAAACTGGTATGAGCACCTTTTAAAAACTAGGGCGCACATTCCTTATTTCCACGTCGATTTGTATTCGATAGATGAAAAGTTGAAAATCCCAAAAGAATTTTAATAAATTTGTGAATGAAATTTTTCTTCTCATTTTAATGCATTGAACCACCATTCCATACACCAGTTATAGGTGTTTAATTATATTTTTTTTTTAATTTGAAGCTAAAAATAAAAGCAGCACCACTTTTACAGCTGTTTATTCAAACTCTTCTTGATAAGATACTTTTACCGGCACTATTCAAAGTTTCAAACAGTCAAACTGTCACGGCTATAACACGTGATCTATGGGTGTGTCAAAGCCCGTTTTTCGAACACTGTCTCATACGGAGTACTTCGTAACGTGCCTGGCGTCCTAAGTACCACGTGTGCCGTTTCAATTTCACTCAAGGGGCTTACATCTCTAACGTAGTCTTTTCATGCAAGTAAAAATAGAATCACCTGTTGGTAAATCCAAATCCTTCGTATCCATTTATTTTACGCCTTTTCTTTAAAACTCAATCTTATATTTACTTCCAGATTAAATGGTGATAAAATTTATTATTTTTATTGACCGAGAAACCAATTTTAATAAGGATGGCATATAAACGCGGATAGAGATGGGTACGGATATACCCGATAGTTGTGATACGGTGATGGAAAAAGGATGAGATTTAAGTTTCTCGCCACATCCCTTCCATATATCTTTCACATCTAGGATTTAGACTCTTATTATAAAAAAAATATAATAACTAATACCGAGAAATTAAAAAGTAGAAACAATTATAGTCATCAATGAACTAATTATTTATTTTTCATTTTAAGATGGATTTATGAATTCAACTTTTTAAACTATATTATTATTATTTTATTGCTTTATTAGTAATGACGTGAATAGTGACATGATTAGTTTTCTTTTTCATAGACTAAACTAGATATTAAAAAAGACGTTCACTACCACTTAACTCATCGTAATAATCTTTTTATTTGTTTTTTTTAATAAATGCCCTCAGTGGTGTCTTTTATTATTATTATTATTATTTGAACCACTATATTTAAGCTTTCACTATAGATAAAGTATAAAATATCTTAACTTAATGTTATGGGTAACCCATAAAAAACTCGTTCCAAACGGGTATTTTCCATACCCGCCCTGCCACAATTCTAATGGGTAACGGGGAGGGTATGTTTTTTTTTAAACGGGGATGGGATGGGATTCAAGGTCCCCGCCCCATTGCCATCCCTAGACTTTGGGTGTTGGTGATTATGAGAGAGACATGTGGCAGCATCGGATTGGCTGAGATGTTTTTGAGTCATGAAAACTTCTTACATGAGTGGTTGGTCGAGATAAATCTAATTACACCGTTTTTACACCAAATACTTAATGTACTGGGCATGGATAGTTTTTTTTGTCATAGACTAGACATAGCTATTAAAAAAGACATTCGCTATCAACTAACTCATCATAATAACCTTATTATTTGTTTTCTTTAATAAATGCCCTCAGTGGTGTCTTTTATTATTATTATTATTATTTGAACCATTATATTTAAGTTTTCATTATAGATAAAGTGTAAAATATCTTAACTTAATGTTATGAGTAACCCATAAAAAACCCGCCCTAAACGGGTATTCCCATACCCGCCCTGCCCCAATTCTAATGGGTAACGGAGAGGGTATTGGTGTTTTTTTTAAACGGAGAGGGGATGGATTCGTGGTCGCCGCCCTATTGTCATCCCTAGACTTTGGGTATTGGTGATTCTGAGAGAGACATGTGGCAGCATCGGATTGGCTGAGACGTTTTTGGGTCATGAAAACCTCTCACATGAGTGGTTAGTCGAGATAAATCTAATTACGTCGTTATTACACCAAATACTTAATGCACTGGGTTATCCTAACATCAGTGGATGGTGCACATTATAGATCGACGGTTAAGACGTGAGTTTTAATCATCCAACGGATCAAATCTCTATTCCTACCCTAAAATCCCAGTATAAAACCTAAACCCTAGCTCTTATTTTCTCTGTTCACTCTTTCACTGTCGTCGCTTGCCAGTTCCCTGATCTCTTCACTATCCTCTTATGCCCTAGATCCTCATGTCTAACTTTGATCATCAGGTTGTGTTTGACTTATTTTTACTAATTATTGTTATTTTTAATTAGAATCAGACGTTTAAAAAAAGTTATAGGATTTGGATTACACTGATTATATCTCTATTCGATTCTGATGATTTTCTAGGTTATCATTTACTTTCTCTATTCTGATGTTTTTGTCGGAGATGTTGTAAGCACGATACAACAGTGAGTTAGTTCATCAACATTAGATCACAATACCTTTTATCGGTACCTTTTTGTGATTTCCATATACTCTCCATCAATTTGTCTTAGCTAACTTTTTTATCTATGTTGTTTCTTCCATGCTTGGATTCATCCCTCACCTCCATCGTATCTTCAAACAGAGGTTCATTGGATTATGTGAGATGTTTTGTTCTTTCTTGTGGTTGGTGGTGTTTACTCCACTCTCAGTTTTTTTAAATTGATTTGTTTTTTATATTAATTGAAATATTATATTTTCTGGGTTTACTCACAACTGCTCATAATGATCATTTTGGTTCAGATGGGATTACCCTTTATTGTTAGGTAATAGTTGTTATTAATCACTATTGTTATTGATTTTTGAATTGTTGGCCTACTGTCTCTTAAGAAGTTTGACTAAATAGGTTTAGAGACACCAATGAGATACCCATATACAAATAGTGAGTTAGCTGATGAATTAACATCATTCTCCATCGTGTTGCTAAAATATTTTATCTTCCTGTTTAATATGTTGATTTGATTTTGTAGGTTATAATTTACTATATCTAAAGGAGTAGCATGAATGAGTTCAAAGACACAGGTGAGATAGCTCTGTGCATCAGTGAGTTAGCTGGTGAACATTTAGTCCTCTTACTTTCTATCAACACTCAATTGTATTGATTCAACTTTTAAACTCGAATGTTTTTTATGTGCTTTGTTACAGGTCTCACTGTGGTCATTGCTTCACATAATGTTCCCACGAAAAATAGGTGGTTATGGTCATCAGAGGGAGCATTTTGTACATTACATTATGTGAGTTATTTGGTTGATTTATTGTGATTTTAAGTCATTACTCTAATGGATTGTACTACTATTTTTTGGGTTTCTTGAATTAGGTTTAACTCATATATTTTTGATTGATACTCTAAGTAGGTGTTACAATTATGACCAAGAATCACTTGGGTTGAGATAATATATGGCATAACCAATCCAAGTGAGCATTGAGATGGTGAAAGGAGATTTTGAGGTATCATTTTTTTACCCGTGAATTTCATTTCATCTCAGTTTATCACAATGAAAGATCGGAGTCCGGTTTCTTTTGGGTATATTACTGAATATTTCTTATATGCTTTGTTACAGGTATCACTATGATCATTGTTTCACACGATGGTACCACCCAGGGAGCATTTTATACATTCCATTATGTGAGTTGTTTTGTTGATTACTGTGATTTGAGGTCATTACTCTAATGGATTGTACTTATATTTTTTTGGGTTTCTTGAATTAGGCTTAACTCCTATATTTTTTGGCTGATACTCTAAGTAGGTGTTACAATAATGACAAGCAATCACTTCGGTTCAGATAATATATGGCATAATGATGTGATTGTAGTAGTGGTAAATAAAGTGTTCGTGACTCGGACTCGTTGAGATTGATTTTAGACATAGCTTATAATACTAAAAATATAAAACTCAAACAAAGATGATATCAAGATTATATGAAAGAGTTGAGACAAATGATTCCACCATTAACCAATTTATGTGATTCAGTTAAAAACAATATTCATGCAATTTTTACGTGCAAAGTGATTCTATAATATTGCCAGTATTAGATTTTCAAAATATTAGTTGTTAATCACAAGTATGGAACATCAAGAGCCCTAAGCTAAGCATGCACCATCAAGAGAAAACACAACTAGTTCATAAAAATCATTATTTCAATTTTGATTCAATAATCATAAAAAAAAATTACAAAAATTTAATTAAATAGATATTACCACATAATTACTGGAAAAATAACTTTCTTCGTCGCCTCATCAATGGGGTTTAGCTTTTCATGTTGAAAACACTCTCAAAAGATTTATGCATAGTTCAAAAAGTGTTTACAAAGTTGAAAAGGAAAAAAATAATAAAACAAAGAATTTGCAACGGTGTATAGATATTATAGACTCACTGTTACAAAGCAAGTGTTGCAAGCTGAAGTAAATGTTGCAATTCTGAAGATAATCGTTGTAAATTTCTGTTACAGGATTTAAGATAAACGACACTTCTGAAATGAACGACTGTTTTTCACATCCTTATATTTTTGGTGTTCTTCACTAGCAGCAGCAACAACAAAAATTCTTCAACTTGATTTTTTTCTTTGATTTTAGCTCTTCAAAAAACCCCAAACTCTCGCTATCCCCTTCTCTGACTCTCAGCAACCTATTTATACCCATAGCGCCTCAAAATCTCTCGAGTAAATACAAAATATTCTCGATTTATTCTCCACGAAAGTTACAGGAATTTTTTCCCTAATTTATCTCCTCACGCGTCTTGTTGTAATTGACTCTCTCCCACATGTTGATTTCACGACCAGAAGAAGTCAAGACACACGCTATTTCCAAGAATAACACAGACAATATCCCGAGATTTTTTTTTTTATGTTCATCGAGGGAAAACCATGTACTTTCCTTTTTTTAAGAATTCAAACGTGTTACCATCCCTGTTTTGACTCAACAAGTCATTAGCAAACCAATCCCGTGAAAAACTCACATAAAATCACGTCCAAATTCAACTCAAAATCTTCACAGTAAACTGCAATTTTGAATTGTTATTTTCCCGCCAAAAACCAGGTGAAGAAGGTGGAGTGCCCCTAATCCGGATTTGAGGTTCTTTAACAATGGAGTGCCCCTATCAAAAAATAAGGTGTTTTTAGTAATTTTTCGAGCTGATTTTCCCAAAAATGTTTATTTCTCAAAAATACCTACAAACACATAAAATAACACAATTAGTACAAAAATAAGCACTAACAATATAGAGAATTGGGACAAAATAGACACATAAATGTGTCTATCACATAACCAATCCAAGTGAGCATTGAGATGGTGAAAGTAGATCCTAATGTATCTTTTTGGTTTATTACCGAGATTTAGATTTTCTGCTTGTAAAAGTCTATTTTCATAGCTTTCTAACCATACATAAGTCAGACAATAGTAATAGTTCTATAGTAACTTAGATTAGACCTGCATCATCGATAGGTGGATTCTAATACGTTGGAAGAAATTTATTGTTGTAACCAACAAAAGTACTATGAACAATATTTGTCGACGAGGTCCCTCTTCCAATTTTTTCTTTTAATATATACCTTTAGATCTTTTATTATCACAGTACAATAAGTATTTACAACTATAACAACTACAGTTCTTTGTTATGGTTAGAAAGCACATGAACATGACATATTAGCATTTTATGAGAGTAATAGTCTATTTTGTATTACCTTATCTATCCTTAGCTACAAAAGTTACAGTTCTTTGTTATGGTTTTTTGTATTACCGTATCTATCCTTAGCTACAAAAGTTACAGTTCTTTGTTATGGTTAGAAAGCACATTACATGACATATTAGCATTTATGGAAGTAATAGTCTGTTTTGTTTATTTCTTAAACATACTTAGCCAGTTTGTATCACCTTATTTATCCTTGATAATACTTTGGCATAACATTGTTGAAGCAGATGAAGGTGAGATAAACTGGCTGCTGATGTGCAAACACACCAATGTGGATACTGGATATACATGAGGAACAAGGACTGTTATACACATGAAAAGAGGCTTTATTCTGCACTAAGGTAAAGGTGGATTTCAATATAATTATAATCTGTCTTTTTGGTGTAGTTTGAATTTTGGGTTTTCTAAAATATAATGTTGTGTTTATTTTGTTTTTGTTTTAGACGCAGTGCTTTGATCTGCACCAAGAAGAGTTTGAAGTTTGGAATGAATTTATTGGTAGTGAGCAGAGACAGCTGTGTTAGAATTTGTGGCTTTTGCAGTAATTAGGGTTTTTATGTAACAATCAGTGTACTAAAAATCAACAGTAGAAGTTATGTTCATAATAATAAAGTTTCTCAATATAATGGATGTTGTTAGTATTCAATCATCTGACTATAAAGTAATCTGTATATAAGTTGTATTTCTCAGACCCAAAAAACAACGACATTAACAATAATTTGAAATCTTGCACCAAACTAATGATCTTTGTTAGGTGGTATCAAGTGTTTGGTACATAGCTGGGTCTGTATATAATAGATCCATACAAGATGTTCTACATCTCCTTTTTCTTCCAGTGTAATCATAAACTAATGCACCAATAAACCAAGGTATCTAGATTAACGTATAACATTTAACATGGTTTGTTCTACTAACTAAATTACAAACCATAAAAATTGGTATATAGCTAGATTAGCAGACACGTACTAATCAAAAAAATGGATAAAAAATAGATAAGTATAAATGGTATATAATGGAATAAAAGGCAATCCTAAAAAAATTCTCTAGATATATATGATGTGTATATAGCAAAAACCCTAGATAACATATATATATATATAATACATGTGTACACCAAAAGAAACCATAGGTTTTGCGAGCTGTAGAGTCATAGACAGTTCTATTGGGAGATAGTAGAGGCATGGATATTTCTATGGAAGCTTAAGAATCTAATCATAAAGGCCAGGACTAATTTGTCAAAAGATATGGAAGTGCTCGAATGACCAAGAAAAAAAGAAAGAATATTATATAAATCAGAGTCTAAAGTTCATGTTTACAACCCTAAAAAGTTAGATAATTTATGTTTTCCCATTAAGGTTTTGCAAAAGAAAATACTTATGTTAATAGAACAAGGAGATGACTCCATTTATACGAAATCAAGCCCGACAAGAGTTAGGGATTCATCATTAAACAGTTTTATTAGTTTGAAATAAAATGGAATTAGGGTTTATTTCAAAAAATAAAGTGGAGCTACAAATTGAATCAAGTAAGTGATTCGAAATTCGACAGTTTGATTAGTTGGAAATGATTTGAATCATTTCCTGAAAGAAATGAGAATTTTGTTCCAGAATTATAGATTTGAACTAGTTCAGGAAAGAATCTATTCCACTATCTTCCTTTCAAAACCTATTCCAGACAACAGTAAACCGGGTCAAAGTGATGGAAGGGGGGTTGGGATACGCCAATAATGGACAAAGGGTTGTGGGGCAGCTGGGCTGGGTGGACAATTCCCACCCCGGAGGTGCACATACACTCACTTAGAAATATATATAATTTATTATATAATACACCAGATCATCTATAATCATCTTATAATTTACGAGCGCCTAATATACTCACGAAAATAAATAAAAAAATCTAGTAATAACTAAATTATCTTCGTTTAATTAGGTTAGATAATTAATGTTGGTTATCGTATTAGATTAATGATTTTTATTTATAGTTAGTGATAGAAAATCAAAGTTATTGTTTTGATTTTTTAAAGGAAAGAAGAAGTAGAAGGGAAAATAGATGAAATTAGGTTTAAAAATATAAAATTTAATTTACTCAACCAAAATGAATGCTCCCAGTTAGAAATTTAGGGTGCATGAATCCTTATATTACTTATCAAATAAATATCTTATACCCTCTATGGGAGATTAAATGGGGAAGAATATTAATCCAAAGTCAATGTGAAACTCGACCAAATGTAGCAAATGAAAAAACAAACCGAGAGTGTAAAAAATGAATGGCTTAAAATAGTTAGAGGTATATACCTCTAACTTAGCTTCAATGTTCTTTTTATTGCTCAATATTTGTAAAAATTTGTAACAAAAATGAATTTATAAAGCTTTTTAGACTTAGTTACGACCAGGTTCGTAACCAAAAATCTAGCCGAAATCTTGTCTACGACTAGGAAAATGATGAATTCCTAGTCTTATCTAGGTAAAATTCGGGACAACCCAATCGTAACTTATTTACGGCTAGGTCGGTTATTTCCTAATTTGGTCGTAATTATGTACATGGGTAAATTTAATGTTATGTAATGCCTTATTTACATCTAGGAACAAAACAAACAAACCACATTTGTTGAAGGAGTATCTTCCAGATGTACTAGTTATACACCCATTCGTAGAAGTCTTTGTATGTTGTTTTTGGATTCTACGGATAGGAAAAAGCCTTTTACGACTAGGAATTTCGTGACATATTTTCCTAAACTCTATTTTATGGCTAGGTTCGATGATTTTTCGACCTATCCGTAGATTTTATTTTGTGTACTGCTTTAACTAATATTTTGATATTATGGTTTATAAGTCGTTCCTAAATCTCAGCTAATGGATGATCAACCTGCAGCTAACAAAATTCTGACCGAAGATAATACCGATTACTATTTCAACAATTTGGTAAGTTTCCAATAAATGTGTTGTTAATCCTTTGGACCATATTGTAATGTTTTTCTAAATTTGTGTTCTTAGTGCATTGTAGATATGGGAAAATAAAGTGATGCAAAGGAGTGGGATAGAGAATTTGGAAATTAAAGATGTGTGTGATAATTTGAAACAATTAAGTGAATGACCGCCGCTTTTAAATGGTTTACGAGTGTAACGGAGAGTATAAAGGTCACGAGAAAAAGGGTATTGAGTATAGAGGAAAGACGAAGAAGAAGGATACATGTTTCTTTGAGAATACCAGATGCCCTTTCAAGTTTTTGCCTTGATGAGCCACCGCTTCATTCATTTGGAGTTGGTAATTGGCTTGAAGGCGGTTGTTCCAAACATCGTTGGTTCTGGCTCATACCTCGTTATGAAACTAGTGCCACAGATCATAGACCTAACAACGCACAATTTAAAGGTCTCATTATGAACTTTTCTCCGTACATAACCAATTTGACGGGAAGTTCGACGAGGACTGGCCATTGTGAAATTCATTAGGTGAAACAAAGGTCCATGGTATCCTACCACGTCTGTAAAGACACGATCATCATCTTCATCGTTGAGATTCAAAAAAGGTTAGAAAACTACATCCTCAGTTGTCAAACTATCTAATTTCTCTCTCAACTCAACTATCATATCTTCTTTGTGCTTTTGTTGAGACAAGTAAAGGGGAATTTCTTTCTTGCAGGCCAGTAACTTCTCCATCCCCACTTGGAGACAGAGAAGGCCTCATGGTGGGAAAGTGGTCATAAATATACCGTGTGAAATTCTGGATAAAAGAACGTACCAAAATTAACATAAAAATACAACGTACATTAAAATTTACCATATAAATTACACGATAAGACAAACATTCAGGGAAATTTGAGTAGCTCCAACCCACGGGTCTTTTCTAAGGATCTCAAGCAAATAAGCGAGGGTGGTCGTGCTCTATGAGTACTCTTTGGTCCTTTTGAGATCTTTCAACAGTTGTAGATAATGAGCATTTCTTGAGAAACCATGGAAGATTAGGGTGCCAAGGGCATACAAAAAGTACGATGTAGCTGTACGCCTAGCCCTTTTTTGGTCTATCACATCTCCTTCCCTTTCCTTTTTGGACGTGCGTCCAAATTGACTAACAATATCTTTCTAGTGATAGGTATACCTGCAGTCTTTCTTGTTTCACCTAGTTTATCTCCAGTAACCATATAAAACTCCTTTTGAGCCTCGTCTTTCTCCCACCCAAGCGTGTCTTTAGAAAAAATATAAAGATCAATCCAATCCATATTGTTGTTGAAACCCTTAGACACATTTTTTTTCTTCAACTTGCAGGTTAAGAATTCGTTTGACATTGTCTACCATTATTGTCATCTCGCTGAATGTGACATAAAATGTATCAGTTTCAGGAAAATATCTTTCCCTGAAGGAACATACAACAACAACAACAACATCAAACTCCAACTGAGCATTCATAACTCAAGGACATATCTTTGTATCTATTACTAAATTAGTCACAACACATTCTTCACACATATGCAAATAACGAGCCCTTTGATGTTTCAGTTTTTTACCACAAGTTTATGATCCTACATAAATCATATTATTGTTAAACGAAATCATACCAAATAAATATACAATAAGATTTAGATTGAAGGTTTTAGATTATTACTTGTGTTTCACAGACTTTAGCATCCCATGAATGTGTGTAGTTGAATAAATTTATGGATCTTTATGGGGCCTCACCCCAAGGATTGTCGTTCTTCTTTTTAGGCAACACCAATGTTTTTCCTTTATGAATATGCTTGCCTTTTGGTGAAGATTTATTCTTCGGTTTCTTTTCCTTTTGTTAAGCTGGAACAATATCTACACATGTATTATCAATTTCTTCTTCTTCACTCTCTTCTTCATAATCAATTATATCCTCTTTAATATCTTGATTATTTTCCATGTCTTGAAACAAAATATGTTCCATGTCTTGTTCAATCTATTATTATTATTATTATTATTATTATTATTATTATTATTATTATTATTATTATTATATTTTATTTTATTTTATAAAAAAAGGCTTTCATTAAAGGGAGAAAAGTATTTCTTTTACATAGCATTGGTAGGGAGCCTAGCCCCAAGCTGAGCCCCTACCCCTTTCTGAATGGAAATGCCTAATCTAAAGAAGAGGGAATCCCCAACTTTGTAGTTATAGTCGTGGCAAGCCATGCAGTTCTGCAGTCTCGTCATGAAGCTAATCGTGTCATCTCCCAACTCCCCCAGGGTAGTAAAGGCAAGAACACCCAAGCCATAACCGTGCTCGTTACACTTGTCCAAATATTTATTATTATTATCTGGATCTAGGTTGAGTTGCTTGACTTATCACAAGTGCAGGTGGGTTTTCCTCCGCCACAATTTTCTTATTCTTATCATTCTTGTTCACACCTCTTTTTATCTGCCCGACAAACGAATATCCTGGTGAAGGGTGGGTGTGTGATCAATATGTGTTAACTTATTCCCTCTTTTATTCTTGGGATTTATCCTTTAAGGATTCCTACGACATGATATTTATATACGTTTAAGTTTGGAAATTTCCAAAAATCGAACACATACGAGCAATGAAACTGCAAAAATAATCAACAAATAGATTACAACTAGATTTTACCCATAAATGACCCAACCGTAAGAAAAATTACGGCTAGTTTTTTAAACTAAAACATATCCGTAAATTACAAATTGTAGTTCTAGAAAAATTTACGGCTAGGTATTTGGAATTCAACACAATCATAAATTTTTTATACGAACAATTTGGATAACAAATTTACGGTTAGGAGTTCTTTATTTTCTTACCGTAAATAACAAGAGAATTTGATTACGGGTAGGAAATCGGTTTTCATCCTAACCGTGATTGACACTGCAACACCATTTTTTTATTTAGCTTTACTGGATCTAAACTATTCCAAACACATAAACAACCAATAAAAAGTGGATTTGTTGAATCTTACATCGCATAAACCATGCCTTTTAACTTATCTTGTTGTTGAGGGGTTTGAAATTATTCAACTTGTTCTTCATTTTTTAGGTTATATTGATGATGTTGATCGATTTCTTAGTTAATTTATTATTGATTATCATCATTGCAATCTCTATCGACATTATTCTTCTGTATTTTTAATAGAAATTTTAATCGACGATGAATTGTTTTTCTAATCACTGATTAATTAAATACGACATAAAAATAGAAAAGAAAAAAAAAGGAAAAATGAATTTTACTATCAGGGAAGGAAATAAACTGGGAGCGATAAAGTTAGTTTTTTTTCTCTAGATACACAAAAATCGGACCCAAGTCCCTATCTGAACCCAGTCAGGCAGACCTACCTCATAGCCAGATCTATCCTATCAAACCCAACTATACAACTACATTAATACGAATACAAATCTTTATGGTAGAGATTAAACCCGTAATTTCCTTTTACTAGAGTTGATAAGAAACTATTAAACTATAAATTTGGAGCCATAAAATTAGATTTTTACCTGTAAGTTAGGTGTTTGATATATCCTAAGACACCCCTTAATCAAGCCCTTAGTCATTGAGTACTCTCGAAAAGCCCCTTTATTATTTTGAGAAGCCCCTAGCTCAGTCTTCTCTAAGAAATGTGATGTGATTGTGTAGGACCACAATACGAAGCTGGCGTACAGTATTTGTACAATGAGTTGTTAAACCAAGGGCTGTGCCAAGTTTGATGGTAATTTACACGTATATATTTACGATTAAGTAGGCACAAAAAGACAGCATCTTATTAGCTGTATATCATGCTACCAATTAATTAGCTGCTTATTTACATCCTACAGCTAGACTGGATAGAAACTAATACACTCCATGATGTGATGACGGACAGATACCCCTTAAAATATTTATGGTAAACACCCAATTTTATACTCACATAAATTCAAAATTACTTTGGTGAGTGATTTCTGTACGTGCACCAGCAAAACAAAACAGCAGCTCTTATTTCTCAGCACGCTTTTCTATGCGTAATATTCTCTCTTACCACACTTCAATTCCAGACTGTTTAAAAATAGAAGAGAAGACCTACCACTTTATTATTCTCTCTCTCTCTCTCTCTCTTTACAAAATTTCATAGCAATATGATTTCCAAAACTTTCTTCAAATATCAGCAACTCCTCCTGCTTTGATCTTCAACTGATCAAAGTCTTCTCTTCTTCTCAAAAACACACACGTCTTTTCTCTCTGTTGTCCCATAATAATGGATCCATGTCCATTTGTGAGAATCTTGGTAGGAAACTTAGCTCTGAAAATACCAGTAGCATCAAAACCAGCACGTTCAGGTGTACATCCATCAAGTTCACCATGTTTTTGTAAGATTAAACTCAAGTCTTTTCCATTACAAACATCTATTATACCATTGATACCTTCGGAGAGTAAAGTTTCTGATAATCAACATGTTATTCAAAGTTTAGCTGCCAGTTTCCATTTGAGTAAAGCAGATCTTGATAAACTTGCTGCTAAATCGATTTTTGCTGGTAAACCTTGTTTGAAGATATCGATTTATACTGGTAGGAGAGGTGCTACTTGTGGTGTTAACTCTGGGAGATTATTAGGGAAAGTTTCTGTACCTTTGGATCTTACTGGTTCTGAAATTAGGTCGTCTGTTTATCAGAATGGTTGGGTTGGAGTTGGTAATAAAGGAGGAGATGGTACTAATTCTACACAGATGCATTTGAATGTTAGGTCTGAACCTGATCCTAGATTTGTTTTTCAATTTGATGGTGAGCCTGAATGTAGTCCTCAAGTTTTTCAGATTCAAGGGAATATCCGTCAACCTGTTTTCACCTGCAAGTTTAGTTTCAGAAATTCCTCTTCCGGTGACCGCAATCTTATGTCCAGGTACTTAAAATTAGTCTTCACTTCATTCATATATCTCTTTTTGTTTATTTAGGGTTTATCCATGCTTAAATTGTAACCTAAAAAAAAGGTAGATTGCTTGTAAGTTTAGTTGTTTGATTTGATCATCAAAGTTACATTTAATTGTACGGTAAAGCTAAACATATAGTACTATTAAGAACTTAAAAATAAAATTTAAGGAATCAATAATCAACATCCTTAAGCTAGAAGACTTTAAAACCCTTTATGCTTTAAACTGAAATTTCCTAATCCGATTGAGTACTAATTATGTTTTTGTTAAAACAGATGTTCAACATTAGAACCATCGATCAGTTCAAGGAGTTGGTTAACATCAATAGGAAGTGAAAGAGAAAGACCGGGTAAAGAAAGAAAAGGATGGTCGATTACAGTCCATGATTTATCAGGTTCACCAGTAGCCGCAGCATCAATGGTAACACCATTTGTTGCTTCACCTGGTTCAGACAGAGTTAGTAGATCGAATCCTGGTGCATGGTTGATTCTTCGACCAGGTGACAACACATGGAAACCATGGGGACGACTCGAAGCATGGCGTGAAAGGGGGAGTAGTGATGGATTGGGGTATCGGTTTGAGCTTCTTTTAGATACGAATGGTGGAATGAGCACTACTGGAATTTTATTGTCGGAGTCAACTTTCCCTACTAAGAAGGGAGGCAAATTTGCAATAGATATGTCTGGACGTGGAAGCAATACTAATGGGAGAACAACACCATCCAATTCAAGTTCTCCTGCTTGTAGTCCAAGAAGTAGTGGTGATCATGGATATGGGTTATGGCCATACTGCTTATACAGAGGGTTTGTAATGTCATCAACAGTCGAAGGAGAAGGTAAATGCAGTAAACCAGCAGTTGAAGTCAGTGTGCAACATGTGAATTGCACTGAAGATGCAGCAGCATTTGTTGCATTAGCTGCTGCTATGGATCTAAGTATGGATGCTTGCCAACTTTTTTCACATAAGCTCCGAAAAGAGTTGTGTCACCAACAGGATAATATGTCCTGATTTATTAGTCGTTTTTGTTAATGTTTTCTGGGTTTGCTGAGTTTTTGACGATTGGTTTTAGTTTTCGTCACCTCGTTTTATTATCACTAACAAACTAGGTATTAGAATCGTTTGTTTTTGTGGTGTCTTCTTGTTCTGTAAATTGTATAGTAAGTGAAAGAGAAAGAGAGGCAGAGGAAAGTAAGCAAAGAAACACTGTTTTGTGTGTGACTTTGTGTGGGATAGTAGTTTTTCAGTTGTAGGTTTGTTTTTTGGTTGGAGTTTTATTATCTGACTGATTGATCCATCTTAATTTGATTATTATTTAAGGGTTTGTTATGGATTATCATCTTGATGATATGACTTTCACTTTTGGTTGTTGAATAATGGGTTGGAAATTTGGAATCAATTGTTTATAGATAATTATGTATTGGAATTATCAACTGCTTAAGTAGGTTGTTCTTAAATTATGTTTTGATTAATTCAAAAAAAGAAGATTAGTAGTTGAGGCCTCGCGGGGTTTGGCATTAAGTGATGAATGTGGTAGTGCTAGCACGTCTATAATGAACTTAATAGTACTTAATGGCAGATGAATGCAGCTGTAAAGGAAGAAAAGAAGGGTCTATTTTGCTTGTGGCCCTCATTCACGTGGATTTGTTTGTGTTAAGATAAGGGTTAAGTTATCTGCTAACCCTTTTCTTAATGCATAGCCAATTATTTGGGGTTTTAGCTTTATGAGCATGCTTAATGTGCTCTTAATTTTGTCACTTAGTGCATCCTTTTTGGTGGGTTAGTGGTTGAGTCTTTTGGCAGGTAATGAGGCTTGGTTGATCATACAGAGTTTGGTTGTTTCTGATCCTGTGAATCAGACTTGGTTGGTGGGAGGGAGTGGTCTTCAAAGTTCAAAGATAAAAGCCGAAATATTCCTTTGCCCTACTATGATGATTATGATGAATATGATCTTCACCGCAATTTACTTCATAATAAATGCATCCATAGACCAAATTATATTACGTCCGAACCGTCCGTGCACCTAAGTCCTCTTTGGGCTGGTCATGTAACATTGTAGATCATTTTAGCTACAAAGTCGATATCTTGATGATCATCCAACTCTTTAAGGATTTCATTGAATGTCTTTTACAACTTCACAATCTTAGTAGTTTCTAAGTAATTGGATAGCAACTTCTGCAAGTTGGACAGAAAAATATCTCCGCTTCTAGATTCTTACTTTGCATCACAGTCACACAGCCCTACTAAAAAATAATTCTAATGGAACGTAAATCTTTAAATTCCAAGTCGGGATTCCATCAGGAAAACTACTTATGCTAGATATTTATTGGTCATGTTTCCACTAGCCAAAGACCATGAATTTGTGTTCATGTATCTCTTCAAGTATGCCGTGGGCATTGGGAAATAATAAGGCGATTAGAGTCAAGAGTCCAAACAGACTTATAAAGTGGTTGAACAGTAGTAGGGTCTTTGGTAGCTTTCTCATGAATGTTTATACCTCTGCAAACCGGTGGATCATTTCACCTGGTTTAAATGTCGTTTTCGGACGGTTAAATGGTTGGTAATTTGATATCCCGAGGTGCTTGACAGACGTCAAGGTAAAAAGAGAAGAAGATGCATGGGATGGGACCAAAGCACCAGAGGCGCCCCAGCAAAGGTGGGTTCTACATGAATGAGTGTGCCGTCAGAGGTGGTTTACAGTTCAGATTGGTGGCCACAAGCTGCAACTGTCTTTGCCTATTTGTGTTACTGTGCAATGAGTCACTCCTATTAGCAGCCTTAGGTCCCAGAGTTAGACTAGCTGGAGTCACGGGTAGTATTAACCAGACAGGATGTACTGTTCCTTGCGGTACTACTCTCTAGTAAGAGGTGGGGGTGGACTTATAGGACATCTATCAATCAATCCAGTCAATCTACTAATCACCCAAAATGGAATTTCTTAGGGACAGCCCTTAACTCAGCCTTTCATCTCTTTCTCTGTGTTTTTACTAGTTTTAGCTTGTTCCAATTGTATTTAACCCCCAAGTGGATTGTGTGGTTGTGTGTTTCAGAAGGCCTTGCACTTCTTTATCCAGCGTTATATATCACAAAAAGTTGGTTTACATGTGAAACAAGGATAATACAGTGCAAGGGACTATGTTGTATGCATATTCACATTCCACATGCGAACCCACTTCACTAGTAAATTAGTTTTTGTACAAGCAATTTGTTTGTATTCTTAGACTAAGTATACTGGTCATCAAATTTAACCTATTAACTTACCCATCCATGTCTGTTTTAATGGGATACTACTTCAAGTAGTTTGAATTGGATTCAAGAGAATTTCGTATAATGGATTAGCGTTGCGTGCTAAATGATTCAGGGCAACATATTCAACCATGGATCTCTAACAATAAACATATTACCAGTTTAATCTGAAGAAAAAGGACAAGATAAAGGAGAAAAGCAAAAGAAGACAATCAAAAAGAAAGGAGGACACTTTCCCTTTACCTCTTTGATGATGAAGGGTATTCCAGAAGGCGTGATCCATGGGTTACCAAGTGATAGAGGGAAATTTCTATTTGGATATAAAGCCTCCTGGGCCAAGGTCATCTATTGCACCGAGGTAATAATTTGAATCTTTTATTTAAGATATTTAATTTTTATTCGTTGAAGTAATAACGGTTGCTCTAATTATTTTGTAATCCCTCGTGTATAAAAGGATCTCACTCATGTGGTTCTCCTGCTCAAAGCTACAACTGAACCAGCTAAAATGCTTGAATGGGATTTAGATGGTGAATGTGAAAGAGTTAAGGAAACTATACCCAACTCTGGGTTATCTACTCCAGCCGAAAATTCAATGTTAGAGCATGACTAGGTGACGATATCAGACTTTGTGGAGACATTTTATGGAGAAACTGATACCTTCCATCTTCCATTTGACGAGATGACGATTACTCCTGACGATGTTGTGTAGATTATGAGTCTCTCTGACCAGGGAAAGGTTGTCAAGGAAAATTACGTCAAGCAGTTGGAATGGAAGCAACTTTATGATTACACGAACAAGTGTTTCGGTTGGGACCAAGCCACATCGTATGTTGAGTTCAAGAGGTGGTTTTCTTACAGAACCAGGCAGTTTAAATTGGTCGACTTGAGGAATAAGTTCATCGACACCAAAACAGAAGAAATTATGGGAGAGTTGAGTCAGGAAGAAGTGGAGGGGGCAGCTACAATATATCTTCTATATCTGTTGGGATGTGTTGTTTTCTCCGTAAAGTAGCGGCATCAGGGTCGACGCCAACCTCTTACATCTCTTGCATCCTCTTAACAAAGTTCGTGATTATGCGTAGGGTACCACTTGCCTCGCGTATTTGATGAAAGATTTGAGAAAGGCATCGAGGCAACTAACTAGCCAGATTTCCGGGAATATGAGTTTACTATATGTAATTTGTTAACTTCGATAAATGCTTTGATTTTCATGTTTTGATTTTATCTTTTAAGGATCAATGTTCTTATATTTATTTTGCTATTTAT
Organism: Papaver californicum; assembly: GCA_023531435.1. Lineage (NCBI taxonomy): Eukaryota > Viridiplantae > Streptophyta > Magnoliopsida > Ranunculales > Papaveraceae > Papaver > Papaver californicum. Next base: position 2,196,058 of record JAJJMC010022854.1, read on the forward strand.
ATAGACATGGATCTATGATCACTTCCCAACATTGAAGTTGGCTGTTGAAAATGGAAAATGGGAAAGAGGTACACCTAGAGGTACAAAAATACCTCTTTGAGAATAAACGTTCTAGAAGTAAGGAACAAGAGTTGATTTCCGTGAGGAAGCAACTAGACTCGCTGAATCCCGCATATGTATGCTTTGATCCATACAAGAAAGACCGTGCTAAAGGATATATTGCTTATAGGTCTGAGCTGTCGTTGTACTTTGGACCGCTGTGGCACCCCACATGATATATCATGTACAATAGATCAAGGGTGATGCCACAACACGGTTATATACAAGACAAACCATAGTATGACATACGTTGCCACTTTGTCGTGGATAAAGACGTGTGCGAGTCTACTAACGACTCTCTCAAGGTAGGTCACACTTATAGGCCATCGGTTCAGCATAGGAACGACATGCATACATTGCTCAACATTAGGAGACCTGTGACCCCAGGTGATGAAGTATCTCCGGGGTATATGGAGTGGTACCGGAAAGTTTCTCATTTTCGTGTGATCCGAGAAGATAAAGGAAAGGGTAAAACTTCCGATTGTACTTGTATCATCAAAGAAAAACCATCCAGTTATGAAAGAATGGTACATATTACACCTTTCTTGTGATTTAAATATCACGATTCAATGTTGCAAGTATTCATTATTTGATTTTGTGGTATAAAACAGAAAATTTAGTTTGTGTTTTTGGGAAAGAAAATGGAGGCATGTATCAAGTCGGGAATGCCTTTGTCAATTGAGAAGCAAAAAGAGCACAAAGACCTAGTTGATAACATTGGTAATGAAGCTTACGCCACCCACTTTGGCGAAAAAGTTATTCATAAGCCTAAGAGGCCAACAACGAAGGCCTCAAAAAGATCCCGGGGTTCAATAAGCCTAAGAGACTAATGAAGAGAATGTACCTAATCCCGAAGGTGGTGAGAGTGATGGTGATGATAGTGGCGATGCTGGTCGTGGTAAGCGAGGCCGAGGATAATTGTTTAATCCTTTATGATTATATGCTTTTGGTAGACATTGCGTAGCATTATCTTTCAGATTATTTTGTTTTGAATAGTTGTTTGGGATTTTAAGTTCTTACATTATGTTTATGACTCATGAATGATTATCTTTAGAACATATGGATGGTTTCTTTATGGATTATGAATGACTTCATGTTATCGTTTTGGATTTTTCATTATAATTGGTAAATAAATTGTATCATTTGTTACCGATTAACGTTAACTGGTAGTTAATTTGTTTTCTATCTACCGATTATACCATTGAAAAATAGTTAGGTTTTCTAGTATTTTTAATTATCTATCGATTAAAACATGGAAACTTACTTGGATTTTCTTTGGGTTTTTTGATTTTAACAATTTATCTATCGATTGTAACACCGAAACTTACTTGGGTTTTTTGAATTGTTAGCGTAACCGGTAGATAATATGCATTATTTACTAACGATTGAATTTAATTGGTAAACATTGTAAACCCGTGACTACCGATTACACTTAACTTTTAAGGTTTTGAACCACATTTTATTTACACTTCTGTTACACTTAGTCCCAATGGCTATTTTTTCAAAAGAATGAGACGTTGGGACTCTAATCTATATAAGTAGGGTATCTTAATTTTCATACACACACCACCATTATGTTTTACTTCTCCAGTATCAAAGTAATAATCTTCAAAATAACGGTTGACCCATACATTGTTAGTACTGCAGAATACACGGTAGAAGAAGATTTATCTATATATAGGCGGTATATGCAATTCTATCCGAGACGGAGAGAAGAACGATTTTAAAATGGTGCAATGAGTATGAGTTATTTAGGGAGAATTCACGAACAATTCTGCATTGACACCAGTAACCCCAATAACCGTAATAGAGCTGATCTTTTTTGTCTATGTAATTGCATAAGCAAATAAGTTGTTCCATACATAAATTTAACTTATCTTGTCAATCGATATTGATTGAGGAGTGAAACTAATGATGAAGTTATAACGAGATATCTCGAGGAATGACGACGATGGAAATGATCAAATTACCGTTACGAAGCTCATTTCAACATCCTTAAGGTGATGGACAGATTGGACCCGTTTAAGGTTCGTCCACGACGCTTAAGGTGGATGACATTGTACAATACAAAGTATGCCTGAATGGAATAATGAGCATGATATAATATCGGCAGTTAATTTGTGTGAATATCTACCGATTGTAGACTTTGTTGTAAGTTTTTGAAAATTCTAGTCGTTAAGTCTCTCTCTATGTAGGGGAAAATGGGTTCTGGTGTTTGAATAATCGAAAGTTATTGTTGTCATATATCTACCGTTTATGTTTTACTTTTATGACTATTAATAGTTGAGGTAGTAGAGCAATTGTTTAGAATGAAAGTACAAATAACGGCTAGTTTTTGAAATTATCCTATAAATACACCCCTTTTCTCTACCAAATACCACACACAACTAGTTTTATACACTTTACAAATTTTATTTAATCATCTCCTCTACATACAAGCATGGAAACATTCGAATCAGTTGAAGATTTGGCTATAACCAAAACATAGTATAACGAAACCTACGTGAAGATGTCATAGCTGGAAGGGGTGCACCCGAAACCTTTTGGTAGAGGGTGTACATCCAACATGTGCGAGATTGTGGAAATCCAAAGCAGAGATCTTTTGAACAAATTCACGATAGGTACCAACTTATCCGAATAGGGATAACTGATTATATAACTATACAAAAATGAATCTTTAACCCCACCCATTTAGCATTGTCGATCCAACAATTTTTAAGTATCTTTTATATAAGCTAAGTTGTTTGTTCTTCCAATACTAACATAGTAAACTTCATATATTATGTTCTTTTTGTTCTATGCTTGTGTAGGAAGATCTCGCAAAAGCGCACTACTATCAGGAAAAATGAGAAGAATCCACATTTGTTGATAGTTATAATTTATTTAGTCCAAAATATAATCGGAGGCTAATGTTTATCTTTATCTACCGATTCCGGGAAATTTTTAATTCTTTTGTCAGAGTTTTGTTTTAATCGGAAGTACCTGTTTATCTTTATTTACCGATTCTGGGAAATTTTCAAATTTTTTGTCAGAGTTTGTCTGTAATCAGAAGTTAATATTGGACTTTATCTAACGATTCTGGGTTTTTTACTTTTTTTTGTCATAAGTTAATATAATCGGTAGAAAATGCCTACCTAGTACTACAAATTATTTTTTCTTCATTTTACTCAACCTTCTGGAGGGAAAACAATTGTAATCGCTAGATAATGTAAACTCGTGATCACCGATTATAACACCAATAATAACAACGGGTAGATAATGTAAACCCGTGACTACCGATTATAGCACCAACAATTCAAATCAACTTTATGTTATCACCAAAACACTATTTCAATAGACCCAACAACGACGATAACACCAAAATATTGCATTAATATTTGTCTATACCCAATGTTCAAAATAAAATGATCAACTAAACTACTCACCGTCCTCAATCAATTCAATTGGGCCCTTGGGAAAGTTTGTCAAACGATCCCAACGCTCCATGTTGGACTCGTATTGCTTCACTCAATCCTTGTAACGGTTAGTCGGGAAGTAATTTGACCACCTACTCAATGAAGGTAATGGACAATCTTCCGTTAACCTTAAACCGATAAAATGACTGCTATTAACCCATGCCATAACGATTCAACTATCCTTGAACAACTCATCACAAACCGTCTTTGTGGGTGTAAACGTAACACTCACTCCTAAGGAAGGAGAACATAAATAATGTACCACGCAGTTCAAAACATCCGCTAAAAGATACCCACATTTCGGCATTACCATCCAATACTTGGCCCCGATTGTCTCCAATCCCTTTCAGAATTTTACACGATTATATAACTCTCTGAACTCTTGTTTTTTAGCATGCTTACCTCATTCTCTCATCATTTCAATATATAATTCATTATCCTTGGGCGACCATCTTATTTCCTAAATACTGCCATCGGGTGATATTCTCGGTAACCGACTCACTAAAGTGCCCTATTTGTTCCTTCGTAACGTGAAAACCATAATTACCATCCCCATTGACATCATCGGTGGACAAAACACATGGTATAATGATTATAGGGAGTTGTTCTAAATACTCATCATATATTGTATACGTACCTCGATTTGGTCTTCTTTCTACATCTCTAGGGGCACAGAGAGTACCGTTCTTCTCTTTTATAGTCACCATTTCCATGGGTTGTATTTGATAATAGGCGCCCACTTGCTCAACAACTTCAAAACTTGCTTGGGACTCTACCAAAATAACATCTCATATTCGCTCGGCTTGACTTACTTGAGAAGGAAACGTAGAGACCCTTGGATTGACTTGTTAAACACTTGGTCCAGCTTGATCCTTCCTCAGACGACCCATTTTTTTTGGACCCGTGACCTCTTCGTACATATCTTTGGTACACTCATGCCTGGAAGGGTCTCTTTGATTAGAATACCATGCCTTCAACTCTTTTCTTTGTTGTGACCTTGGTTTTTCGGTATTCGGCCTACCCATCGGTTCTCCCTTCCTTGGTTCTTCAACGACCCTTAAACAAAGGTGAAGGGCTTCCTCCAAGTGGTGCATCAATATTTTCTTTTGTGCCCCATTTGACTTAGAGTAACACTCGATTATTCGTCGGTGCATATTCGTCTCCTCAAACGCTACACAATCAACTTATAGGGTGTTTGGAGTGAAAGACAATTGTTTCTGAAAATGATGAATTTCTAAGATGTCAATCATTTGAGCATATCTAATGAGCATATGACGACACGTGATTCCAATACCTGTCATCGTATTGCAATTGCAAATTGAAATCTCCGTATCATGGTCTCTATACAACTGCAATTGTATCATCATGTAGTCTATTGCAGACCAAGAAACTTTATAAACTATACCTCTGAGAATATCTTTATGTTTTTCATGCGCCAATGGGAATCTGTGCCGGATTTTTTCTATTGCGTCGTTTGTATTGGTGAGATCACAATTGGTGTATTCATGGATAGCTTCATGGATCGTCATAATCCTATTTTGACTACCGAATAATATCTTCTTCAATCGGCCATGTGATCCCTCTGCAATGCTTTTTGCCTCGTTCTTGAAATGTTAAAATTTATGTCCATGCAAACACAAAATTTTCTTTATGCAGCGCCAACCACTGTGTCTTGTAATACTTCACGGCTTGGGGGTGGTTTGTGCCCCATTCATCCTAAAAATTCTTCAGGTTGCATTCATAATCTTCCTCGGTCATCGCCAAACAATCTTATCCCATGCTTTTTGAAAAATAGACCACGTTACTCCATTTTCGGCGTGCTTTTCATCAATTAACCTTTTATCTTCTTCTCGTTCTTCCGCGGTTAGTTTACTAGTACGCTCATCCTCTTCCTTCGACCATTTGGCGCCTTTTTTTGGGTTTGGAACTTGGATATGATGTCTGCAATTAACTTTGATGTTGCATTGGATGTGCCACGTAAAAGGAAATTCCGGGCTTCCGGAAAAACTACAAATATGACATTCATTAAGGCTTGAAAGTTATCCGTTTGATGAATCGACCTCAATGTTGGCAATATCCAAATGAAACTCACATCGTTCTCGGTATCCATTAAACGCCCCGCCACCGTAAATGTGCGTTTGTCTGAAGTGTGGTGTTCAACAATGACATGTTGTACTTGTTTGTCTTATAAGTAACGTCTATCAACAAGATTTGATGGAAGTATTGAGCCAATTATACCATCAACGGATGTGCCAAGAATATACGAACCACTTTTCCATCCCTTTCTTCGTTCTCAATGTGTAGTTGTGTTGCTCGGTTAACCATTCACATTGTTGCATAACTTGTCTACCTTCACATTGCGTCCTTTTGATTGTAGATGAGGCCGAGTGGATTGTAGACAACACAGACAAGTTTTCAGGGTCGTCCTCCTTTATCTTACCTAGGATCGCACTCGCTTACTTAACCTCATAGAGCTTATCGTATCTATTTGATGTGGTTTCAACTTAGCAACCATTATGTGCCTAATACGACTTTTAAGATCCTCGTGGTTATGACGACCATTAGAAACTCTAAGAATTTTCCACACTTTACAGTCGTCCAATTTGAAGACAATCTTAAATGGGCATCCAATCTTCTTTGTATTACCCATGTAGTTTCTCTCCGTCTTCTTTACGTACTTACGATCCCTTTGCCAATGACTCTTTCGAAACCCATTTCTCTCGTAAACCATCTCAAATCGATCCTTTTTTACTTGATTGTTCTGAACAACTACGCACATCTTCTCTTTAGCCTTGTTCATAAGCCATTCCTTTGCCTCCACCTTAGTTTGAAATATCTAAATGCGCACATAACGTTATAAAACTTATAAGCCAAAGAAAGTAATATAAATTATTAGAACAAAAAACAAGTGGATATATAGCATACCAAATCATTAGCATGGTGTAGGGAAGTATCGGACCCCTCATATGTCAGAGGATCAACCGCTGTAATGATCTACATAATAATAACAACGAGTTAGCCGATTATAATTGGTAGTTCGTGGTTATACTTATCCACCGATTATTATATAATCGGTTCATAATCATAACACATAACTACCAATTACACATAGAACTCTAGACATGTTTTCTAGATAAAAAACAATCATAATTAGAGGTTTAAGTTCTTACATTACTACTGATTATCAGGAAATCGGTAGATTAATATATCACTTACTACCGATTATAACAAGACAACAACCAGTTTTACAGGCTTGCAATTCAGTATATTCGGTAGATAAGTTTTGTTACTTTCTACCTATTATGGATGTTGAAAAATTCAGAATTTTCAAAGTCTTGAATTTTTTTTATTTGGGGCTACTATGTTAATCGGTAGTTAGAAGATTAGCCCAAGCTACCGATTGTGATAGTAGAAAAATACTACATTTTTAAAATTTGGAAAAATTTATTTTTGGGGATGCTATGACAATCAGTAGATAAATTATTATAGTAGTGATAATAATTTTTGGGGCTGCTAAACTACTGATTGTCATAGTAGTAAAATTCTTCATTTTTAAAATCTGAAAAAAATTATTTTTGGGGCGACTAATACAATCGTTAGATAATATATCTCCCGAAATTACCGATTATAAGACTACATGGGTAGAGAAATCATCGTGTGCATATATTATAATCGGTAGATAAATAAGTTCACTAAACTACCGATTATGTAAGAACAATAAAATTGGAGATTGGAGAAAAATTCAAGTTGGGGCTTATTCATTACAATCGATAGTAAATGATCTCATCGAAAATACCGATTGTATTGATATTCAGTCCATGGAGTATAATGGGTAGATAATTTACTATGTTATCAACCGATTCTGGGACGTCGACAACATTAAATGCATGCAAAATAAAGCCCCCCCCCCGGGGGGGGGGCGGAGAAGGGGGGTTTTTGGGTTTTTTAACACAATACATGTTGGTTTGATGCATTATTATCCTCATTTTGATGTGATTCTTTATTTTATTTTTTTTCATTAAATCATTATCTAGGGATTCTCTACAAAATTTTGGATCTTCCAATAAATATCCCAAATCGTCATCTCTAATCGGTATGTCACTGGTAACATGAAGTAAAAATACTATTTCTTCTTCATACTCATCCATTTTAGTTGGTTAAATCACCAAAACCTAAATTTCACAACTTCTTCTTCTTCTCTAACACTCTCCTTATTCTTTTTAAAAAAATAACTTAAATAATTTTTAAAAACACATTAACTATATAATCTATAATTAATATTAACTAACTAATTAATCAACATTAACAGTAATTAATTAAGGATAGATTAGCCATTACATAAAATAGGTGGATATGAGGTGGTGGGAAATTACTTCATAACGACACTATTTTATCTTATGTGTAGCCCCCAATTAGTTCTCTTCACCCCCAAAATGCCAGTTTTTAATAAAGTGGCCAACCTTTTGAATTATAATTAATAAAATTACCGTTTTTTGAGTCATTAATCCTGTTTTTTTTAAAACGGGTAACAACCGATATGTGTTGTGTGTCAGCTATCCAGTCAATTAAAAAGACGTTTAAGTCCTTCCAAGTACTAATGAGTTGCCAGTGAAAAACCCTAATTCTTCCCCACCCACCATCACCGTCCATGAAACAGTTCATCATCTTCTTCCCGAATCCTGTAACATGTTCTTCCCCAAACTGAAATGAATGAATCAACAACATTAACGAATCATATTAACCAAATAACATAAATCACACTCTAAAAATTAAAGATTAAAATCAACAAAATAAACATCCTAATTAACAAACAAAAAAACCCACTTTTAAAATCAGTTGACAAATTAAAACCAATAAATTAACATCAGGGAACCCTAATTAACCCATACGGAAATTAAATAGATTTATCAATTAAGACCCTAATTGGAACCCCCAAAATTCAATACAAAATCAGCATGAAAAACAATTACTGTTGATCATGTCAAATTAACAAAATCAAACCAAATCAAACAAACAAAAACACCACTAAATCAACCCCAAATTCTATTAATTTCATCTTCTCTTGTAGTCGTACTATTCACTCATCAGACAACCCTTTTGGTCTAAAACCCCAAATGGTATTCTCCACTAATTTACAAAAAAAAAAAAAAGTTCAAACCCTAGAGCTAATTGATTCGTACTTCCCTAAATTCTCAAAAACCCTAAAATACAAAAATCCCCAAACGAACATTTGATCTTATCGAAGAATCATCAAATCATATATAAAATACAATTACCCACACAATTAACAACATACCAACAACAATTGAGATTGAGGGGTTTCTTTGGTGGTAGAACTCTAATCTCTTTTATATCTCACTCATTCTTGTTGTCAACTTGAATTCGAACAGAAAAAAAGAAACAAAACAACATGTTTTAGATCTAGGGTTTGGTTGTAGTTATGTATTAAGGATAACTAAGGTATGGGTAATTAGGTAAATATATAGTCACAAGCTTTAACCGTATTAGTGGGTCCGAAAAGAAAAACTAGCCGAAAGGATATTTTATATAAAGGTTAAACAAATTAACCGGTTTATTAATTAGGGTCATAAAATTGGTAACTTTTTTAATTTTCCCTAAATCATATAGCTCCAGATTTAATTCAACCTAACGTTCAAGCAAACTCTTGATCCACAACTTGAATCAAGGAAAATCAAGAGAAAAGATAACGATTTTGAGGTTGAATCATAAAGTTAAGTGACCACTACACTAAATCTTAAATGGTGAATTTTACATGGAAATTTTAAGGTGAAGATTGGCAATTTCTGCGGGCAAAAAGATTCAAGATTGATGATTGTTTTTGGTAGAGCATATAAGCTGTATGACCATTGTAAATGCTAGATACTTCTGGTAACACTTTAACAGTCAGAGATGCGGAGCAGGCGACGCTAAACCAATGGTTATATAGGCCCAAGAAAGCTCCAAGCCCAAACATATTGACAAATTATGAAGTAGGCCCAAGTGAAGCAATAAGTTTGTTGGTAACTTGAAGTCGACAGAAGAACAAAGTTAAAATGATTTGAAACGAGTAAGTGGACGTGAAGAAGGAGGCCCAAGCAATTTAAATGGGTATGCCGTTAACAAGGAAACGACAGATAATGTCTAATTTTGCCTTATCCCGATTTTCTCATCATAATAATTCTACTGTTAAAGAAAACTCAGTTGAGGAAGAATTGGACCGGGAATCAAACTTACTTAAGATACTGAAAGAAACAAGGAAGGCGATATTTTTTTTTCTAAATTCTCTTAATCGCACAACATGCATTGGTTGATTTTCCTCGTACTGGAGATGCTTACACAAGCATGCTGACTCTCTTTTATGTTGGACAGTCAGATTCCGAGTTTCACACACCTTGAGCTTGTAATAGTGCAACTCCCGGGGAAGCTTTTGGTTTACAAGGCAGAATTTGCAGCACGAGGTAGATATTGGGACACAAGGTCCATTTTAGGTCGGGGCAAATTATAGGTCATGGGGTAGATTCCAGGCTCTGGGATCCATTTATAAGTAAAAAAGGCATTGGAAAACCTTTAGGAAATGAGTAAAAATTTGTAGCGAGTTGTGTTTCATTTTTCTATTTCAAATTCAAACCAGTGGTTAAATTGACGTTTCTGCTTCATCGGCCACGGTAGGGCAATTGGTCTAGTGGTATGATTCTCGCTTAGGGTGGGAGAGGTCCCGAGTTCAATTCTCGGATTGCCCCATCAGATAACTTTATCTTTTTTGCTTTTCCTTATAGCTTAGTGAAGATCCTCAAGTTTCAGCAGAAACTCTATGGTGTATTGCCCTTATAGCTCAGTGGTAGAGCGTCAGTCTTGTAAACTGAAGGTCCGCAGTTCAATCCTGCGTGAGGGCATCTCTTTTTACATTTTTGTAAAATTTCTATCCTCTTATGAAGTCGGTAGCTGACCACCAGTATCTTCCGACCAAGGTTGTACCATATCGGATTTCGGTTCGTACCGGTTGAGAGTGATACATTGGTACGTCGGTATACCGGGGAAATATCGGTCTATATATTTTACACCTATAATTTTATAAAAAAATACTAGTTCACATTTTATAACTATAAATATATTTTAACACGTTATAACAAATATTTTTTCACAAAGTTTAGAAAGATAAATTAGTATTCATCCAAAATATATAGATCCATAGATTTCATACAAAGTTCAAACTGGAAATACAAGAGAAACAAGAACAACTTCAAAGTTTATCGTCTAAAATGCTAATTAAACAAAGATATTACAATTTCAATATCATTAGATTAATTGTAGATATTATCATATGCATATATAACTCTAAAATATCATAAAATATGAGTAACAATTGAAAACCCTAAAACAAGGATAAATTATTTATTTATTTATTTATTTTTATAATTAAAAAAAAAAAAGAAGAAAAAAACGGTCGTACCGGTCAATACCGGCTGTACCGGCCAAACCGGAACAGTCCATACCGGTCGATTTTTTCGATCAAATACCGTTTAGTGGTATACCGAATTTCGTCTCACTTTTCGGTCAAACCGGTAAAACCGCCCGGTATGGACTATACTGCTTCCAACAAATAAATAGGATAATCTTGACTTTGTACAATTAAGCTTAAAGGATAAACACTATTCTTATAATGCCACATCTACTCTCACGTGGCAAGTTATCGTTAATTACTTCTCATCCAATGGGTCTATATATATATATATATATACCCATGAATTATACTGTTGTATAATGAAAATCTCGGGAGTTTTGACTCATGGGTCCTAGTATCATAGGCAACCGAACGGCCGCCCCCCTAATTACTAGACCGACCTGCTGTAATAATTCCATAAACACCTAGCGAAGATATGGCAAACAAATAAAGTATCCCTATGTTCGGATCTGACAATACCCTACCATAATAAAAAGGTACAACGGCCCGAACGACCAGACTTAACATGAATGTAGCCACTTGAGCCATTCTAAAAAGGGAGAAATTAGCACTACTTGGTGAAATAGGTTCCTTTAGAATCAATTTCGAACCATCTTCTAACCTCGAGAAAAGGCAAACTCTTAAAGTGAGGGAATGGAAAGAAAGTTAATTTTTTGATTCAGGTAGTTACGTCCCAGATTTGCCCCTAAAAAAATAAAATAACTTAATTAAAATTTGGCTAAGTTGTCATTAAATTCGGTTAACAAAGATATAAAACCCGAGATGTAAAAAAATGTTCGGCTACCAAAACGAAATTGAGACTTAACGAACTCAATGTATTGTTTTCGACTTGAAAGTTCGGCTAGGACAACTCTATTACCGACTTAACTGAACTCAATGTTATGCTTAACAACTACAAGGTTCGTCTAGGAGAAAATCATTTCTTCCTATCCGAACTGTCCTTCGTGTTTCTTCCGAGATGAAAAGTTCGGTTATCTCGTCTAGTTTTTTTTTTTTTTACAAATCTCCTAGTCGAACATCACTATGGAACTCAATATTATGATGATTACTCTGCTCGATTTATTATTCAAAAAAGTATGTACAATAAGGGGTTTGTCGAAAATTACATTCTAATGTATATGTTGGAATAATAAGGATTTGGTTCTCGCGCTAAAGTCTCGATTTCGGCTTCAACTTCGACTGGTTCTTCAACTTCTGGTTGATTTGCTTGATTTGCGATGCCTGGAATCCCTGGATTCAATACTATATCTTTATTACAACGTTTAGTACGATCCATTTATAGACGAGATTAATCGACAATGAATTCGTTTATGAACCGACGATTACTCGTTTATGGAACAATTATGGAAAATGAATAGGGAAGAAGATGAGAAAAAAATTTGAATAAAAATTCAACTAGGTCTTAGTAGGGGTGTAAATATTACCTGGTGGCCCAAGGCCCAGTACCGACCGCCCTTATCCATAGAGTCCTACGGGTACCCATGGCTCGCTACGGGATGGCCTGACCTAGCCTATTTAAATAAAAGGGCGGGCAAAGGCCAGGAGGTGAATACTACCCTGCCTAGTTTTCCGTCAATACTTTCCATTTACTTGGCCTAATTTCTCATTTCCAATTTTCATCTTATGTTAAAAAATATAATTTATAAAATTATAACGTACTGAATAACCAAACTAGCCATATATCCTTTCGATAAAAAAAATATTTTATTAAATACACTGAAAAAATCTACGATTTTCTTTTAACATGACTCAATCTTAAGAAAATTTAATTATTATTTTATTTTATAATTGTATAATTTTTTTCTTTTTAAATTAAAATATTTTTTTCTATATATTTATGGCCCACCCCGCCCTAATCATCCAAGCCCAAATTATTGTATAGGTTTGGACATGCTATGAGCACTTTATTTTGCTGCAAATCCCTGCCTGCCCGACCTATTTGATGTGACGAGCAAAATATTTTTTTGTCCGACTCGACCCATTTACATCTCTAGGTTTTAGTATTTGATGTTTTTTTGTTAATGATTTAGAAATAGAATTAGAATTAAATTTATATATAAGATTAGATTTAGATGGTTATTAGATTAAGTTAATTTAAATAAAGAGTAACTTAGTCATTTTTTCTAATTAGGACACCCCTTAGTTTTATAGTACGGATGTCCTAAACACATCGTGGTCCCTTAAAAAAAAGGAGGGTCCCCATAAAAATCGTTCCAACTTTACAAGCCTATACCCTAAACCCCAGCCTCTCTGTCTCTCCTCTCTCCCTATAAGAGAAAGGGTAGAGAAATCTCAAATACCAATTTCAATTACAAGTTCCCCTTGGATTTATTTGTGTTTTAGGGCAGTACAATATTTTCTGGTAAGTCCTGAACTTGTTCTTTTTCTTTCTTTAAGCTCAGTTCTCTGAATTCAATCCTCTTAGGAAACATGTGCTTTTCAGTGAGCTTGGAATGAAACAAATTGGGTTACTACTTACTAGGGCTTAGTTCCATCACTTCTATGGGATGTTTTAGGATTGAATGCTTTCTTAGTAAACCCATTGAATTTCTCCTCATTTAACCTTTCATTACTGTTTTGTTAGCTTACTAGATTAGATTAGGTTAGATTAAAGGATAGTTCTCCAAGAATCAGTAAATTTGATGTTGAGACCTTGATAGAGGGCCGGAAAGGAGTTGATGGTAAGAAATTGCAGGGTATTTGGGAATCTGAAAGCACTCTAGTTTGAGGCCCCAAGGCTAAGCTTTAATGAATTTACTAGGGAACATGGTCTTGCAGGCCATTTAGCATTTCCTGTTAGTGTTGTTATTGGTTTTATTTGATTTTCAATGAAGTTTCATGTTTATGGTCTAATTATATGAATTTGCATACTGCGAAGGTGTAGAGGTGGAATCAAACATCTCAAAGATTCATAGAATTTGTGTTGTTGTGTTCTTGTTGTCAATTCCATTATCCAATATTGCTTAACTGTACAAACATCCAGTCTCACACCTACTTCAGTTTTCTTCAGAGATGGAGTATGTCAGTCCTGAAGGTCTCCGGTTAGATGGTCGTCGTCCTATGGAGGTCTTCTTCTTTCACATTCTAAACAACAACTTTCATTTACATTGGATTCTTTTATTTTTCTGTGTCTAACATAGTTTTTCAAAAAACATTTTATATTTCAATAACAGATGAGGCAGATTCGTGCAGAGCTTGGTGCTGTTGCCAAAGCAGACGGGTATAATACTTCCTGTTCCTTAAACACTTTGTTGACTTGGATTCTTTTCTAATATGTGTATACACATAATATTCTGTAAAATTTTGAGTCTAAAACATCTTTCTAATGTAGGATATTTTTGTATATGGTCCTGGAATTGAACCGGTAATAGTTTATCTGTGCTTCCATCGTCTCAGGTCTGCTGTTTTCGAAATGGGAAACACTAAGGTTATAGCTGCAGTGTATGGTCCTAGAGAGGTAACCTTATTTTTCAAAGTTAGTATCTTCACAACCTCAGTCATTTAAAAAAAAATTAAACTTATTAACAGTAAAAATATGGCTATAGGCCGATATAAAAACTAAATATAAATTTGAGTAGTCAAATGAACTAGACTCTCAGTAATTAATCTAATTTACCTATATTTGATTCTTTTGACTAGACATGTTCACAAGTGGGGAGGTGAAATAGTTAAAATTGTATGCAATTGAGCTCTATGTGTTGACCTTAATTTTACTTATATATTGTAATGATATTATCTCTTAGCTTTAACCCATTGGCATTCACAAATGGTTTATGTTCTTCCAACTGGGTCAGCAGAAAATCTGCATGCAAAAGCTTAATGAGTAGTACAGCTAGCAGGACACTTAAAAAGAGATAGTATTTCACCGAATCTTGAACCAATGATTTATACTTAATAGAAGTTTCATTTTTCTTAGGTCGAAAATAGGAGCCAACAAATGAATGACCAGGCTCTGGTATGTATTATAATCTCAATCTCTATAGTGCTTTACATTTTATTTTTATTTTGGCTGTCCTCTGATTTTCGGTAGTCGTTTTTTTCACGTTGTATTCTATAATTTTATACAGGTTAGGTGCGAGTATAGCATGGCTAACTTTAGTACTGGAGATCGAATGAGAAAACCAAAGGGTGACAGGTAGTCGTTTTCATTGTTCAAAGTTATTGAAGCTCTTAGCATGCCTTTTTATTAGCAACCTCTAGGTCCTTTTTGACTTTACATGAACAATTGTATAAGAATCTTGGTTAGCTCTGCCAAGAATGCGATTTGACTCTTCATCTGTCACATGTTTCTTTTATATCCTCAAAAAGAGTGCAAGAATGACTCATAATCTGGGTTATTACATAAGTTACCTTTACCAAATATTAATGTAATGTAGATTTAATTGTTAACATTCCATTGATTTTATTGTATCATGTAAAGGCGATCCACGGAGATATCTCTTGTTATATGACAAACCTGGGAACGAGGCATTAGGTGTGTCATAATGCAAGCTTCCAAGGTTTGTCACAACTGCTTGTGCAGCTATCTGTATCCTGTATGCAGTATGTATATTCCTTTTTTGAGCTCCTTTTATGTGTTCTGCAGATAGACATTTTTGTCCAAGTTCTTCAAGCTGATGGAGGTAAGCCGAAACACTGTTGCAGAATTAGTTAGTTAGTCCCAGAACTACTTAGTTAAATATTTGATCGCATCTCACATGGCAATTGCTTGTTTATTATGAACATTAGCGTCAAGCTTCCAAAATATGTTATAGGAATGGTTGGAAATTCTTTTGGATCCAAAATCCTGCTGTTCTTTATCTTGTCTTTAAGTTTAATGCATTTACACCTTGTGATTAGTTTTAATATTTTTGACGAAACTGAAGGTTTTCCTTCTCTTTCCAGGAACAAGGTCTGCTTGCATAAATGCTGCAACTTTGGCACTTGCAGATGCTGGGATCCCAATGCGTGATCTCGCCACTTCTTGCAGTGCTGGATATCTTAACAGCACTCCTTTGCTCGGTATGTCAACAATTAGTTTGCTTTTCTCTAAGAAGTTTTGCCATATAGAAGTTTCAAAACTCCATTGCTAATCATACTTGAATTCCGAATTCGTCAGATTTGAACTACGTTGAAGATAGCGCAGGAGGTCCTGACGTTTCTGTCGGAATTCTATCCAAGACGGATAAAGTGACCCTACTTCAGGTTCAATTTCAAGGGTTATTATAGTGTTATAAAAGCACAAACGGTCAGTTATGGCTTGACCAATTACCTTTATTTAATTGCAGATGGATGCAAAACTACCTATGGAGACCTTTGAAACTGTAATGCAACTCGCGGTAGAGGGGTGCAAGGCAATAGCAAATTACATCCGAGAAGTACGTATCTATATAGCTTGAACTATTTAGTAACCTTCATCCTATTTTTATCCAACATGTCCTCCCGGATTCGTTTCACGGTCTACATTATCATGGAGACAATTTATGCCTGACCCTCTGCTCAACTCTTAGGTACTACAAGAAAACACCAAACAACTGGAGTATCGGCGTGGTATATAATACTACAGGATGATGATGATGTAGTTGTGTCCATTCTTTCATGGTAATACACCATCTTTTGCGGAGATTGTAACCTGTCAGAAGTGGAAGCAGAATGATGTTGATTTTGATAGTAAGTATAATAGATTGTTTATTCTCCATTGTAGAATTTCAAGTTGGAAATGAAAGCAGTAATCTTTTAGGTTGATCTAATGGATTAATTTTCTGAGACTATTTCCGTACAACCGAGCAAAAGTTTCATAGGAGTGAAGATATTACCCCATTCCCAAGTATTTTATGATTTTATCTTTGCAGTTCGTCTTGGAGTTTAGTCTAATGAATTTTTGACCACAGAAACAAGTTTATGTAAGGATGCCCCTATTTTTCGTTGAGAAAAAAAATCATTTAAACTCTTTACAATTTACAATTCCTTATTTTGTTGAAAAAAAAATGTACTGAAAGGTGAACCACTGGACTTCCCAGTTTATGTCTAAAATCAACAAATCTTTGGAGTCCTGCTGTTTGTGGCTAGCCCTCGGTGTTGGTAAGTAAAAAATTTGCTCTACAGATGGCTAGTTGACCTTCTAATTGAAGTAAGAAATGACCTCACTGGGATGGTGACTTTACCGCACAAACCAGTGAGCACAGATCTCCATAGTAGAATCGTAGATGGAGTGCCAAGCCGTTACTGAACGATCCAGGAAGCAGGAAGACACCATAACTGGTGGTCTCAATATTTATTTACTTTCATCAGACAAGTGCTTTAAGTTGTTAGCTATGGGAAATTGGTTGTGTGGCTTTTGAGGGCAATGTCACCCACATTGTTTCTGAATCTTCTATTTTCATAAATAGGTTTACATAGAGAAAAATAAGGATTCAAATGGTTAGGGCTTGTCCTAACAAGACTCGTGTTTACTAGTGCTGTACAGAACCAAAAAAGAAATGGTGTTACAATAGGGGATAGTGCCATAGATAGATTCTATGTTATACTGTCATGAATGGGTTACTGCACAAAGGAACTGTAGACAATGAAGAACGATAAGAATATTCATATATACTGAAGCTGTAATTACCTCCGGCGTTGGGATCTCAAATTTCGGCTTTGTAATTGTTTCATAAAGGAAAACATATCTACAATAAGAAAATATAAATGGACATAGCTAACAGAAGTGTCTAAAGCTGAAGCTAATTGTTGATTATAATTTTGTGTTTAGGAAATCAGGGTTTTCACTTTATCGGCTCTGAATCGTCCTATAAACTCGAGTAATTGTGTTTATTCTTGCAGTTCTCCCTCGCTTTGAAGGTTACATTTTCTTCCTTCCTCTTTGTTGTTGGAGGTAGCTTAGGCCTGGCCGCATGGGTTTTCAATTTTGGCATTTTATGCATTTTTCAGCATTAGCATTGGTTGTTTTCATGCTCGAAATCAAGTGTAGCCGAGGTATTAGTTGCAGCTAGTATTGGAAAATGCCTTTCAAGCTTCCATTTCCAAGTTTCTTCCAAAAAAAATTTGTTGAGGCAGAAAATCTAATGGTTCCATACTTGCCCAAAAACAACCCACTTTCAAGGCATATTATACGCTTTCGTGAAACATACTTCGGCTTCCATTCCAAAGCGTCAAGTTACTTGCCGCCTTGCGTCAATTGCCTTGCCGCTTTCGAAGGCTAACTATAAAACATGCCCTCTCATTCTTCTTCCATCTAAAGTCTGATTAGGCAAGGACCATTTCACTACTTGGGCTAGAAAATATTGCCCTCTCCTGCGAAAAGAGGATTTGACCAACCCCTTGGTTGTGGGGTTGAAATATCACTTCCCACATTTTCTTTTTCTTTATTTTTATGTGTGTATTTATAGGTCAACGAGGATGTATCTCTTCTCACATATCAGTTAAAACCCTAATCATCTTCTTCTTTTTGTAACCAGGTCGGTTTGGCGACTCAGTAATATCACTTGCAATCGGTTTGATTTGCAGTATCCATCTTGATTAACTAATCTTTTGATTTGATCAATGGAGTTTGCAAATCAGATATGTTAAGTAAGGGCAGAAAATGAAGTCATCACTGGATTTTGTAGAGTTGGTGAAGCTGGTACTGCTCTCCAATTGTAAAGCTTTGATTTCATATTTGATTGGAATATTAAGCTCTGCATTTGGAGAGCTGCACCTACTTCACCCAAATCTCTGATTATTATCTCTATCTGTTTCCTGCAGGATCTTAAATTTAAATTTTATTAAGGTTTCTTGTAAATTGGTATTGAGATCTAAGTTTATTGATTAAAGAATCTTTGTTGTTTTCAATTGATTTAACTCCTTTGTTTGATTAATTACTAACTCCTTTGATTAATTAACATAAACCCATTTGATTAATTGACTTTGCAAATTGGATAATTTGATGTCCACCATCTGTCTGATAAAAGTGGGATCAGAGATTTCAGCCATGACCTGGAGGCAGTGCTTTTGTTGATTTAGTCTTAGTGATTTGTTGTTTTCTGTTTGCTCCGTTGAATCGTTCGGGTTCTTCCTTTACTTTATTGATTGATTGGTTTAGTCTCAGAATGTGAATACTTTCATGTTAAGATCTAATCTAGTCTTTAGGGATTCAGAGTCTACTGTGACAGCTGCACTACTGAATGCTAATGCTTACAGTTGTTTCCTTTACTTATCGGCAGATTTCGAACTATCTGAGTGTCTTCACTGCACTACATATTAGTAAGAGTTTCCATCTCTTTGGTCATTTGTACACAAATCATCGTTTTTATTCTTCGAACCCGGACGTCGGCACTGGTAACTCTTTATACTTCTCCATCTTATCTCCAAGTTTCATCTTTATATCTAGTTGCGGCCAGGAGCGCTGGATATATGATCTTGTGCAGCAGCGTCTAGTGCAGATCAATTTCATGAACAAAACTCTAATGAATCCAAGTCTGAAGGGTCTTTCTTCAATTGATGGCAAATTGGAACTTCGGTTAGAGCCACTGACTTCTCCCTTGACACTGGACTACATTCAAGATAACCTGGTTGGGGGTCTTGGATATGTAGGAGCACTAAATCATATCCATATAATGTGAAATTGAAAGATGAAGAAGCTCCAGTGTTAGGTTTAAGTTTAAACTGACGTAGTAGTTTGCAGTTGCAAAGGATTGTAGTAGCTCACCGTCAACCACCCTCCAAGAAGAGGCAATTGAAATAATCACCTCTCCATATGACTAATGGAAAGATGCACAGTGTAATGTGAGGAAAGATGCACAGGCTATACTACACTTGGTTCCAGTATGGTTTTATTTCCCGGTTTAATCGGAGGAAAAGATAGTTGAATTAATAGGGGACTGGAGGAAAAGATAAAATAGGGTCATCTAATAGTAATATCCTCTATCTCTTAATCATATATTTTTATAAATAGTTTAAATATCCCTATTTGATTAGTCTTAATATATGATTAGATAGGATTAGTTATATAGATTATGGCTAGGATTAAAATTATAGATTTTTTTTTTTGTTTTGTTTTTATGAGTAGAGTAGAGAAAAAGAGGGTTTTTGGAGGGGAAAAAGTGAAAACCTAGGGTTTTGAGAGATGAGTGATTCTAGTGCAAATATTGATGTTGGAGAAACTTCAATGACCAAAGATGATTGTATTGATTTTAGCTTAGATTCTGAGTTAGATTGGATATATAACGTTGATCGATTGATATATGAAGCCGAAAATGAAGGTGCAAATGAAAAATCTCAACCTCCAAATGAAGAAACCAATGCTCCAAATGAAGAACCCATAGCTCAAAACACTCAGGTAAACCTCTAAAAATCTATGAATGGTTGATTTTTTGGTTAAATTCGTCGAATCATAGTAGTAAGGGGAAGACACAACGTATGTGTCAAGGTCGTAACATTCAACACTCACGACACTAATTTACAACTTTACCATTTTATGAAAAATCATCATGGTCAAATGTATGACAGTGACGACACTAACTTACTCATTATGAGTCGTCACTGTACTATGTCTATACCATGACGACTGTTGGACCCAAAAATTCATGTATGAAATATGTGTTAGGGTTTTATCGGTTCATATCAAATACCATGACGTCTTTAACCAATTTTAATATGCAGTCGTCAATGTGAATATTCATAACCTTGACAACTCCATTTGGGAGTTTTTTGGTTTTTGGTTTTGTAAAACAATTGAACGTACAATCATTTCATTCAATTGAGAAAGCATACATCACGTTACATTAAAGGAAATGAAATAGGATAGATCATTAGATTACATTTAAACACTTAATCATATAAGTTGAAATCATAAGTACTTTCTTCCAAAATGCGATAGCAATCCTCATACTTAAACGTCTTGCCATGGATAGTTTCATATCTGCCGAGAGCCATCACCCACTGAAAAAAATAAATCAATTGTAAGTTTGTATGTTTGAAAAACTATTTTTGATGAACGACTTATTTATTGACATATACTTACTCTTATCGCACTGAATTCGGTGGGATGAGCTTCTTTTATAACTTTCATTTCCTGTTTCAAAGCTTCCAATCGTTGAAACAACTTCTCAAACCTTTTCTTAATGACTTTGAACGTCATATGATTATGATTTCCGTCTAATCCCACAAAAATCTTAAACATATGCTTCCACCAAAAATCGGATGTCTGATCCATGTTATTCTTGATTAACATCTTGGTTATTTTGGGTAATGTATGCTCTATCGAAGTCGTGTTTTGTGATCGTAAACCGCGCTCTAACAATGACAACATCTTCATCGAATCAATATCCGACGGGGTAGAACCATCTATGTCGAGATGACAGTAGTGTATGGAGTTACCATATTTAGTGCTTGAAAGGGATGGGTGAAAATGAGTTGGAAAATGAGAATGAGAATGAGAATGAAAGGATAGGTGCGAATGAGAATGAAAGGGATAGGTGAGAATGAGAATCTGAATGAAAGGGATAGTTTCCTTTTATAAAATTTAATTACCAACGACTAGTTTTTTTTTTAAAAAGCCGTTGGGTCAGTCAATCATATTTGGCAAATTCAAAATTCGTAATAATTGCTTCTAGGGTCGTCTTGATCGTATTGTAATACCATAACGACCATATGATCTTTTCGCCAATCATCAGTTATGTTTTCCGAAAACCATGACGATATCTATGTAACATTGGAGGAGTGAGTATTTTTTAGTAAAGAGTCGGCATTGTAAATTTAGTATCGTCAAGTTTCTGGAAAGGGTCGTCAACCTGCTAAAAAATAAAATGACGACGCTAGACTAAGTCGTCAATGTCGATAGTTTGAGACCATGACGACTCATCTCATTGTGTTTTCTTAAATATGCTTTTTCCTTTCTTTGTAGGTGGTTGCACAACTAAGCGATGAACCTGAACTAGTGTCTCAGATAGGGCCAGATATTTCCCACCACTATATGACTGACAAGGTATGTGATCTACTCTTTAAATTGATTTATGTTCTCAAAAAGTTTAACTAGTCCTCTCGTCAGCATAAGTATACTTCTCATAAAATCAAATTTACGAAATGTAAACATGGGAAACTAAGGTTGAGGCAAGAGAATGGGTTATCTCAAAGGCCAAAGAGAAAATATGCGTGTTGGTTCAAAACAACCAAGTCATGGATACAAAGTTTTAGATGATTTGCAAGAGAGGCCCCAAGTGTGAAAGCCACAAAACAAAAGATTATAAGTACGATAAGAAGACGACAAAGGTCTACAAATCAAATACAAAAAAGTGTGGGTGTCCGTTTAAGATTAGATTTAATAGGAACTTTAAAGGTGGTCGATGGAGATTGTCCAGTGTTCCCGATGGTCACCATAACCATCTGTTGCCCCAGAGTATGATTGGACACACTGCATATTCCCGGTTGAAACCACATGAGATGGAGACGGTCCGGAAGATGAAGGGAAGTAGACCTCTTAAGATCCTGAATAAGATAAAAGGATAACTTGTCAACAATTTCCACAATTTACGCTGCCAAAGCAACGCTCAAAAGAACCGAATGGGATGGCAGATTAATCATGCAACAACCTCAGTGGTTACTGGAAAAGCTAGACTATGCGATGTAAACAAAGTTGGGTCCGGACAACAAAGTGTCTACATTTTCCTTGCACATACGAATATGGTGGCATTGGCTCAGTGTTTTTATTAGGTTTTAATGATAGATTGTACCTATAAGACCAATAGGTATAACATGTCGATGTTGAACATTGTCAGTCATACTTCGGACAAACAACCGTTCACGGTGGCTTGGTGTTTGATAAGTGCATATTTCACATGGTTTTAGTGTCAAATCCATACTTATATTTGCTATAATTCTTGCATATTACTTGTTATTACGTTTGTTTTCTATCTTATGTCTTATATTAGGTGAATCGTATGAAATCAAGGAAATTGCTACAAAAGTGCTAAGGAAATGGAGCCTACAAATGAATACCACTTTAAAGTTGTTCAAACCCATAATTCTTCACCTCTAACTTGAAAATAATTTAAATAAGAATCCAACGCAAAAAGAATGAGGTCATTCCGACATCAGACGAAGAATTTATGGGCAAAACAAGCTTTGAAGAAGTGAGTCTACAGAGAGAAGTTCGGCTGATAATTGCTCAACACGAATCAGCCGAACCTGAAGCCGGGAAATCAAGTTTTTGGAGTATCTAGGAGAATGTTCGGCTAAATAATGATTCAAGGATGATAGCCGAACCCCAAGATGAGTTTTGAACAAAGTACACAATAGAATGTTCGACTAATAATGAGTTTGGAGAAGTGAACCGAACTTTGGAGCAAGTTTTGGACGAAAAGAAGTGGGTGTCCAGGAGAAAGTTCGGCTGATAATTGCCTACCAAAGTCATCCGAACCTGACACTTTATGGAGCAAAAATAACTCGACAGGTTTGGCCGGTAATGTCCATAATCGAATCAGCCGAACCTGACACCACCTTGGGACACTTTTGACGCGTTTTGGGCTCTATTTTGGAAAGAATATGGGACCAGAAGGATTCTAAGCCCTAGATATCATGAGCACTATATAAGAAGACTCCCATGACATTAGAGAACAACACAAGAGGAGAAAGCTAGGGTTTCAGAGTGTTATCGTAACGATTTCTTATCAGCTTTCTTATATGTATATCATGGATGCTTCTACATCCATGAGTATATAAAAACCTAATTGATTGAGGATGAATTCTAATTTCTAGATATGATTTTATTTATTATATATGAATCTATTTTGAAGCTATTCACATGATTATCATTTTTTTTACTAATATGAACGTTTTGCTTGATTAATAGATTGTTTAGGTGGACAACTAAATTGATTTGTTGATTAATCTAAATCTAGTAAGAGTTGGGTATCCGTAATTGTATCATAATCTTACCTAAGTAGAGAACGTGAGACCTTACAGAGGGATTCTGTGGAGCAATCGCGTGTAAGAACAACTACTAGAAAGTGGACCGAGCGTACTGAGTTTAACTATTAGGATCAAACCTTAAAGCATTCAATTGAGTTACATCTTGTAAGCGAACCTCAAAGTTGCTCGGTTGGATAGAATCTGGTGACTAAGCGTACCTGTTATCCGGTGATACAAGGAGTTTTGGAGATAGCTAGGCGTACCTGCTATTCTACGGTTGGTGATAATCTGTGATGAATGAATGATAAATGAGTATACTAGTTCAATGATTGTCTAGTAACGAAAAAGGATTCCTCGATCATATCTCTCTCCATTGCTTACAACTTTACCTTTGATTGTTTTTTATTTACTTTGCTAAAATCCTAAAACAAAACCCCCATTTTGTGACATTAGACAACTTAAACACCTCGCTACTTGTGGGAACGAACTTGACTTCCATTATATTATCCTTTAATTGAGTGGAAACAAGATCACTAATTTGGTTGCACCCACAACACGCATCAGTGTTTTATGGAAAAAGAGGAAGAAGAAGACTATTTTGGGCGTTGGAACAATTGAAGTTGATTTACCACGACGAAGAAACTCCAGGGGTTATAATTACCGATAGGGAGATTGGATTGATGAATGTCATTCAACATGTATTTACACTCACACAACATTTTTTATGAACGTGGTACATCCAATGCAATTTCCTTTAAAATTGCAGAAGTCATATCCAAAAGCTTAAGAGAAAGACCGGTGTTTAGCGTTCGAAAGAGGAAGACGAGCGTCTGATTCAACTTTCCAGAGCGGAATGAGCGGAAGAGAAAAAGAAAGAAAATGAACAATATGGTGAATATGGAGAGAAATGGAAGCAATTTCTAAAACATTGGGACGACTTGGGTCATTCTACTACCGAGGTGAAGTCTTTTTCTAAGTTACAAAAGTTTATTGATGATTGGAGCAAGGATCATAGGAAAGCGGTCGGTTATTGCCAAAATTCATGGTTACGTCCATATAAGGAAAAGTTTGTGTATGCATGGACCAACAAATACAAGCACTTCAAAAACGAGTCTACAAGTATGGCAGAGGCATCACATGGTCGGTTAAAAAGAATCGTCGTTACGGTACATGAAGCTATTCACGAGCACGCCATGAATGATCTTAACCGGATAATGACGCAAATGGAACATAATAGGGACAGGTTCTTGTTGGCATATATATAGATGATTCTGATTTGCTGAGGGGTATATGTTACCAAGTGTAGGCATGGGTAATACACAATATGAAGGCCGAACTTAAAAGATATAGGAATCAAGAGAAAAAAGGCATTTTGGTGCAATGTAACTATACGACCATGACGTGGCTCGGACTCCCATGTCGTCATAAGCTTGGTGAGTACAAGGATGTTATTCCGCTTGACGATATTGATCAGTTTTGGAGGCAACTTTCTTTAGTCCCAAGACCCACAGGAGCATCTGATGAACATTTCGGGGACACAGAGCTTGGTCGCGCTATAAATGAAGTTTACCCCACAATGAATTGTGCGAGAAGACAAATATTGGTTGCTAACTTATGGTCGGGCTTCCAACGTTGCTAACATGTGGACATGCTTCCGTCGATCTTTGGAGGTACAAGAAGAACCTACAAAGCAAAAAGCACAAGGTAGACAAAACACAAATATATCATTGAGAGAATAAGTAAAGGATAATAAGAGTTGTAAAAGAGATCCATCACGTCATGAGCATGTCGAAGCGGAATATAAAGAGTATGAGAATCCGGTTGCACCAAAAAAAAGGGTCGGCCAAAGAAGAAGTATACACCCAAAGTGACCGAAAACTGAAACCGAAGGTTGCCACAATGCTATTGAAGTCACAGAGCGAATGCCAACAAAATGTTGATGTTGTTGAGTATGTGGTCGAGAGACAACAAATCCAAACAAGTGAAATGGTTACAATAAAAGAGAAAAGGGGAAATATGCATACCCCTAGGGATTCATAAGGAAGGCCATATCGTGTTACTCATACGTTGTACGAAGGGTATATAAAACAACTCCCTCATGTTATCTTAGATTACCTTATATCCACCGACGACGTCGACGGAGATGGAAATTGTGGTTTCCATGTTGCAACAGAACAATTATGACATTTTAGTGAAGACGATGACGAGAACGTCACCCAAATCCATAATGCAAGAACCAAAATGGCCGCAAAACTTATTCAGGACAAGGAATTCTATATTTCGATGATGATTGAAGGAGGTAGAAAAGACAAATAAAATAAATTCAAAGAATTGGTGTCTTATGTAAAAGGGAGGAAGGGGGCTAAGACGACCAGTTATAAGTTATGGATGAGATTTCCTTATTGTGGGTAAATCTTAGTGGATACATTCATTTGTGTTGTTCATGTATTCTCCCAGTTTCCTAGGGCCTCTATTACATATGTGCCATCAAGAACTAGGTGTGAGTCGGCACTAAAGAAGAAAAGAATAATTATGGCACATGTGAACAATAACCATTATATCGGTCTGAAGATAAAAGAAGAATGTACTTTACCACCAGTGGGATATGGTCATTGGGGAGAGTTCTCTAAGAAGTGGACAAACCAATATGAATATGGAATGACCATATAGAAGACTTTGGATGAATCACCAACAGAGGTTGATTAGGGGATTAATCATACATCTTTTGAAAATTTGTATACTTTTAAAATTGTATGTTGAAGTACGCTTTCAGAAGATTATCTCTTGAACTTAAGCTTATCTCTTGAACTTAAACTTATCTTGAAAATTGTATATTGAATGCTTAATGAATACAATATTTATTATTTTGTTGCTTTTCAACCTTTTTTCCCTAGGGTCGTCACAATTAAAATGTATCGACACTAATGACTCTAAAGTATTTTATGATTTTCTACAATGGTCGTCATGGTTTATAGGTGTCGACCATAACGACAATATCTTCCACAATTTGGGTAGGTAGGGGTCGTCGTGGTCGATACCAACATACATTGACGACCCTACATAGTAATTCTTGGGGTTTCCCTGGATGGTCTATTGTGTTAGTGTCGCATCGGTTCATTGCTACTACTATTAATGCATAACTGCTCATATTAGGAGTCGTCTACTTGCTACTTTATACCATGACGACCCTAACCACTCCCATATTCAGTTTTTTCTGGATGTTTTTGTGTGATAGGCTAGCATCGGTTCACCCAATAATCCATGACGACTTATGTCTCCCATTTTTGTGGAGAGCTAGAGTCGTAATGGTCGATACTAATAGACAATTACGACTTTATACCTTGATAAATAGAACAAATTTGTTTTGACCGTAAAGGCACATTCACATTCACATGGAAACTTGGAGAGATAACTATGTTTTAACACACCATTCACATTCAAAACCATCAACTACCACAACTAATATACCAAATTAATTTGTTCCTAACAAACGAAAAAAAATATGAGTTCAAGTACGGTAAAATCAAGTTGTACCTAAGAAACATAAAGGCACATGAGTTTAAGTCTATTATTGAAATGTCTTAAAAACAACATTGTATCAACCACGACCTCAGTCACTTCTTTGTCCAGCTGATCTCCGGCTTTGCTTTGGAGCAGTTCGTTGACTTCCACTTCCATGACCTCGACCAGCATTTCCTTGGGTTCCTTGGGCTTGTTCAACACCTTCACCTATTTCATCAACTCATTGCCCCTCGTCGCTTTGGGTAGAACGTTTGCGAGACCTCTTACTTTCACTTGCCAGATCAGTAAACATCTTGGTCGCATCGGAGTTTTCAATGTGTGTCAACAAGTCAACGTACCGACCTTGTTGGTTAGGCGTCAACGCCTCTCCCTTGTCCTTCGAGAAACTCAGTCCCTTGATCGTAATCTCCTTTCAATCTCTCTAAAACAAATAAATTGCAATCGAGGTAAGTGTATATATTTAAGAAAAAAAAACAAGAAAGGCAAAAACACTTACGACAAACTTTAGAATCATAGAGTCAGTTCTGGTGTCGGGTGCCAGAGTAGAAGAAGTAGAAGCTTTGTTGTTTTTTTCCCGAGAAAATCAATCCGTATCACACGGCCATGAGAGAACTTTCGGTACCATTCCAGGTAACCCTCCTTTGCCTCGTAACCCTTATTCACATGATCCCACAAAGAGATGTGTACCAAATTAGCATGTCTATTATCCCAATTACTGGTCTCTGGTAGAGGTTAAACCACATCAATGCTAGAAACATCATACTTGAATTCATCAAATTTGAGTTGGAATTTTGGTTTATAATCCTTCTCACGTGGTTCTTGAATATACCAAGCTACCGCATTACTCTCGACGGATCATACATTGAGAATCCGTTAGGATGAAACAACGGTCCATTGTAAAAAGAGACATCTTGCCTTCTATCATCTCTCTCTCCCACATACAGATCAAATACTACATCTTTAGTTGTCATGTTGTCCAAACTTTGCCGCATGTCTAACAACTGCCTCTTATGAAACTTCTCTTAACCCCCAGTGAACGTGTATTTCAATCATCTTGGTTGATCCCTAGTCCAACCCACATTTATTTTAACGTGTTCGTTGTCATTTGAACAATGGAGGAAAATATTCGTAAATCCACACCTAAATAATCATCAAAACATCAAAACTAGTATTCATCAAGCAAGAGATTGAAAAATTAGTTTATCCAACAAACAAATATGATCACTTCATTTAACTGGAGTAGACTAGTATTCCCGTTCATTTGAGATGTCCGTTCCCTAGATACTTTTGCTAGCTCCTCATTCACTTGTGCGACGATGGCAGTCCCCCACGAGTACTTATTCACATCTTCCAAAGGATGCAAGAGCTGCAGATAGTTGGCGTTGACCCTGTTTATTTTGTTGTCGGGAAACACAACATCCCCTAGCATGTACAACGGATAAGCAGTCGCTACAACACGAACTTCAACCTCAGGGAGGGGACTATTATCTGTTTCTTTTTTTAGGGACCCAACATATGAGCGCCTCAAATCCGCAAGGTTAAACTCTCTCTTCGGGTACCTGTCCCCCTTGACCAACTTAGACTTCGTCGTGTCTTCATCCCATCCAAACAAAGACTTGGGCAATTCATAAATTTTACTCCAAATAAGTTTTGACTTGTAGTTGTCTCCAGCGGATTGAACTTCCACCCGGAGCCCTAAAATCTGCTTTGCATCGTCAGGAGTTATAGTCATCTCGCCAAACGAGAATTGGAAGTAATCTACTTCAGAGTAATACGTCTCACATAAGCAAGAAATCGCGACCCTGTCATACGCAATCACAGAGTTCTCTACGGCAGGATACAAACTAGAGTTCTCTATTAACTCTCTAACTCTTGGACATTCATCTTCTACTTTCCGTAACTTCATTTTGCATAGGAAGACTGGCGTCTGAAAAGACGTACGACGTTCGAATGATCCTACAAAATGGAGGCAAAATAGGGAGAAAATAACCCAATCAGCAAACTAATTAACAACAACAAGTTAAAAAACAAAGTTGAGATTGTTACGATGGTCTGATGGATGGTACGAACCCACAATTCGGATATAAAAATAGAAACTTTCCTCCATCTAAGGGTATGCCTTCAACATTTCGACCGCGTTCATCATCCATGATCAAGTGGGGTTTGGGAACGTGCCTCGTAGGTGGGGTTATTTCCTTGCCCATTTCCTTGGCTTGTACCTCTTCTTGCGCCTCTTCTTATACCTTTTCTTGTGCTTCTTCTTGTACCTCTTCCTCATCCTCTTCCTCCCTATCATCATCATCATCATCACCACCACCACTACCATCATCACCACCACCACCACCAGAAGCACCATTAAACCGCGGCGGCGCGGCCCCCACCACCACCACCGGTATTGGTGTAATCAACTTCATCTTCAGTTTGTTGATTGTCATGGTCTGAAGTCACAGATGGAATAGAGGAGGTAGGAGAAGGAGAATCCTATGGTTCGTTACCTTGTTTTGTACGTTCACAAATAGAGAAAGGTACCTCCTTCAGACGTTTCCCAAAAATTTTATCAGTGCGGGTAATTTTTGAAGGAGGAGTGGGTACAAGTTTACATTTTCCCTTCTTTGCCTTTTTAACCCTACTATAATACAAAATACGCAAAAATCAAAAAGTCATGTTTGCGCCTTTTCGACTTTAACTTTCCTTTAACTTTCTCTGCAATTCTAGGTGGGCTAACATCTCTCTGGAGATTCTTCATATGAGCCATGTTTGCGGAAGAATCATGAACTAAAGTTTTCGAAGAAAAAAAATTGAATCGTTAAGGAGAAGAAGATAAGAGGTTTTTGGTTTTTGGTTTTTATTTAAAATGGAAATAAATGCTAATTTTAATTAAGTATAATAAAAATTAGGATTAGTTATTAGGGTAAGAGTAAACTAGTATTTACACCACTTGTTAACATCCTCCTATAAGTAATCGTGTGGAGATAAATTTACTAAAACCCCCTATTAATTCTATAAGTCTCTAATTAAATCAGGCTTTATTTATCTGACATATACAACAACGATTGCTCAGCATATCAACTTGGAATATAAATTATATACAATTATCACAGTATTAAAACTTGAAAGCAACACAATAACAACAATTCATAGCAAAAGTATAAAATTAGAGTTACATATTGTTTCAAAATTATCAGCAAAAACACTTTACCAGTTGAAGTAGAAGCCTGATATAGGGGCTCCAATATCAATAGAGGGGCTCCAATAATAAGACGAAATAGGGACATTATGAAGTAAAACTCAAAAACCCTTTATCCATAATATTTTCACAATGCCTAAACCACCCCTGGTTAGTTAATCTTAATTACACTAACTAATTAAAAAATTAAGCTAATCATGATTAATTAAACATAATCTTTTACTTAATCAAATGATTTGATTTATTTTTTTTTGAATTTGTGTTTGGTGGGAAGAAAAACTAGATGAAATTTAAGAAAATTTTGTCGTTTTTTTTTAAACCCTAGATTTTGATTCAATAAACCATAGTATCATTGAGCATACCTCTAACTTATACTATTGATCTTTTTATGGCTCAAATTTGATGAAATCACGATTTGAAAGATTGAATTTTTGTTGTTGAGAGAAACTTACGGTTGGGTTTCATGTCGAACCCAACCGTAACCCTAAGAACACCGAAGAACACCGAAGAACACCATTTTTGCCCAGATTTACGGTTGGGTTTTCAACAAAACCCAACCGTAAATCAAAGACCAATGATGAACACCATCTTTTTCCAACAGTTACGGTTGGGTTTTCAACCAGACCAACCGTAAGTAGAAGAAAAATGATGAACACCATTTTTTTCCATAGTTACGGTTGGGTTTTCAACCAGAACCTACCGAAAGTAGAAGAAAAATGATGAACACCATTTTTTCCAATAGTTACGGTTGAGTTTTCAACCAGAACCCACCGAAAGTAGAAGAAAAATGATGAACACCATTTATAAGGCAAAACCCAACCGTAACACATCCTTTTGAGCATTGAATTTTTTGGTTAAATTTGAGTTTTATAAATCAAAATTTTGAAATAATTCAATCATTTTTACTAGATTGAAGGTAAATTGGGTGTTTGAAACAAAGAAAAAACGAAAAACACACAAATTAGATAATCCAAATTTGTGTTATCCAGTAGAATTTACGGTTGGGTTTTGGCTTATAACCCAACCGTAACATATTCTGTTAATTTTTGTTCCAATTTCAACACAGAATTACGGTTGGGTTTTTCCTTAAAACCCAACCGTAAACAAGTTGTGATGTTTGTATAAATTATATTACGGTTGGGTTTAGTAATCGGACCCAACCGTAAATGCTCCTGTTAACTTTTTTTTGATTTTCAATATACTCCAAATTGGGTTTAAAACACACCTTTTTAACTTTATCATTCTATTGTAATAGATTTAAAGTAGTACATTAAAGGAAAAAACAAAGGAAACGAAATACAATAGATCATTGGATGATTACACTTAAACACTTAAAGATAATGGCGATAATCAAACACCCGACTTGTTTCCATAATACGATAGCAATCTGTATGCTTGAACTCCTCCCCATATTTGATTCTATATTGCTCCATAGCCAACACATGCTGAAAAAAATAAATCAATTTTAAGTTTGAATTTTTGAAATCTCTTTTTAATTAACGATTTATTAATCGACAAACTTACTCTTTCCACACCGTTCTCGTCGGGATTTGCTTCGAATATCATTTGCATTTCCAGGTTTAAGTTGTTCATTTGTCGATACAACGTCTCAAACCGTCTCTTGATGGCTCTCCACGTCCTATGATTTACATTCCCCTCTAATGCCGCAAACATTCGAAACACACGCTTCCACCAAGGATCAGTATCTTGATCCTCATGCCAATCTTCTTGTGAAACAACGTTGTTATTGTTGTTATAGAAGGCTCTATCGTAAGCATGCTCTACCATCGTATGCCACGCTCGAACAATTGCAACATCTTCATCATTCGTGTATGTAGTTACCATTTTTAGTGGTTGAAAGGGTACGGTGAGAATAATGAGAAAGTCTAGAATTATAATGAG
The DNA here is from genome assembly GCA_023531435.1 of Papaver californicum. Classification (NCBI taxonomy): domain Eukaryota; kingdom Viridiplantae; phylum Streptophyta; class Magnoliopsida; order Ranunculales; family Papaveraceae; genus Papaver; species Papaver californicum. The sequence goes on from JAJJMC010022854.1 coordinate 2,228,549, forward strand.
AATGAAAGGGATAGAGAATAATGAGAAAGTGACAAGGAAAGGTTTCCTTTTATAGAGAAAAATACCCAACGGCTAGATTTTTCAAATAAAAAATCCGTTGGAATTGTCTACTTTAAGGAGACACAAATTCCGACATTTTAAGAATCCCGTAGAATTTACGGTTGGGTTTTGCCTTTAAACCCAACCATAATCTAGTTGTGGTATTTGTACAATTTATTTACGGTTGAGTTTAGTAATCGAACCCAACCGTAAAATTGAGTTTTTAGTAGGAATTTTAGTTACGGTTGGGTTGAGTCATCGAACCCAACCGTAACTTCTAGTGTTTGTTTTAGTATATATTTTATCATATAGTTACGGTTGGGTTTTGCTTTGAAACCCAACCGTAAGCTAGTTATGGTGGTTGTACAATTTATTTTACGGTTGGGTTTAGTAATCAAACCCAACCATAAAATTGAGTTTTTAGAATGAATTGTAGTTACGGTTGGGTTGAGTCATCGAACTCAACCGTAACTTCTAGTGTTAGTTTTAGTGTATATTTTATCATATAGTTACGGTTGGATTTTGCCTTGAAACCCAACCGTAAGCTAGTTGTGGTGTTTGTACAATTTTTTTTACGGTTGGTTTAGTTATCGAACCCAACCGTAAATTTGATTTTTTTTAGTATGAATTGTAGTTACGATTGGGTTGAGTCATGGAAGCCAACCGTAAAAAGGAGTTTTTAAGAGAAAATTAGTTATGTTTGGGTTTAGTTTATTTTCTTATCAAATACCATAGTTGTTAAAAACCTTATTTCTAACATTAAAGGAAGAACTAAAGGAAACGAAATACAGTAGATCATTAGATGATTACACTTAAACACTTAAACACTTAATCATAACGGCGAAACTCAAGATAGAAACTTTATTCCAAGATACGATATCAATCCTTATGCGTAAACTCCTTCCCATATTTGATTTTATACTGCGCCCTAGCCATGACATGCTGAAAAAAATAAATCAATTATAAGTTTGATTATTTTAAAACTCTTTTTAACGAACGATTTATTAATTGACACACTTACTCTTTCCACATTGGTTTCGTCGGGAAATGCTTCAACTCTCATTTTCGTTTCCAGTTTTAAGTTTTCCATTTCCCTCAAACCGTCTCTTGATGGTTCTCCACGTCCTCCGATATCCATTCCCCTGTAATGCCACAAACATTTCAAACATACGCTCCCACCAAGAATCGTCCTCCTGACCGTCCATCCAATTTTCAGCTCTAACAACGTTTCTATTGTTGTTATAGAAGGCTCTCTCGTAAGCGTGCTCTATCATCGTAAGCCACCCTCGAACAATTGCAACATCTTCATCATTCGTGTATAGAACCATTTTTAATGGTTGAAAGGGTATGGTGAGAATGAGTTGGAAAGTCTAGAATTATAATGAGAATGAAAGGGATAGAGAATAATGAGAAAGTGAAAAGGAAAGGTTTCCTTTTATAGGGAAAAAATTCCCAACGGCTAGATTTTTAAATAAAAAAACTGTTGGAATTGTATTTTTTTTGTCACTATTCATGGATTATTTACGGTTGGGTTTTGTAATGAAACCCAACCGTAACAAATATGTGGCTTTTGTGCAAATTATATTACGGTTGGGTTTTGGCTTAGAACCCAACCGTAATTTTTAGTGTTAGTTTTAGTGCGACGATCATTTACGGTAGGGTTTTGTAATGAAACCTAACCGTAACAAATATGTGGTTTTTTAATTATATTATGGTTGGGTTTAATAATCGGACCCAACCGTAAACATAAGTTTTTTAGTGGAAATGTAGTTACAGTTGGGTTGAGTCATCGGACCCAGCCGTAAATGATCATCTTCATCTCCTATATTCTTCATTTTTTATGCATAAATCAGTCTGGTATTTGTTTTATGTTGGTGGGAAAAGTAGAAGAAAGATAAGAGAGTTTTAACCCAAAATTTTGAAAAACCCAAAATGAGTGATTCTAGTGGCAAATTTGTGGAGGGTGAATCCTTGTATGATTGCCAAACTAAATTCTACATACCCATTGAGGGAGACCCAACTATGTATGATTATTTGGATGGTAGAGAGGTTTTAAGTGAAAGTTGTAATGCTGAAACTAAACCAAATGGAGAAATTAGTCGTCAAAGTGAAGATTCAACTGCCGAGAATAGTCAGGTATACCTCTAACTTAAACTCTTTTTCATTTTTTGCTGATATTTAATGAAATGAGGTACATAATAGTGGTTTTTTTGTTACTCCGGCATATTTACGGTTGTGTTGTCTTGAGAAACCCAACCGTAACTGTACATTTGATGGATGAAAAGTACAGTTTCACAGTTTTACGGTTGGGTGTTTACCACAAACCCAACCGTAACTAATTACGTGCATGGGTATTTACTGCACTTGTTACGGTTGGGTTTGACTCTTTAACCCAACCGTAAAATTGTTTGGCATTTTTTTGTTGTATTATGGTTGGGTCCGTCGCTTCTAAGGTTGGGTCTGACGCTTTTACAGTTGGGTCTGACGCTTCTAACCCAACCGTAAACTTATTGGTTTTAGTGTTTTTTTGCGTAATGCCTTGATCTTTTTTGTTCAGCTCGCGGTTGTACCTCAACCAATGTATGATCAGCCTCCTCCAAATGATATTGAAACTAGAGATACTACGGATCACTATTTGAACGACCTGGTAGGTTATAGATAAGTTGTTAATCCCTTTCGACATTATAGCTAATGCCATTTTTTCTCTCCTAACTTTCTGTTCTTGGACCATGTAGACATGGGATAAAAAAAATGATGCAAAGAAGTGCGCTACAGAACATGAGAAACTCATCATGTGTGTGATTGTTTGTAACAACCAACAAAAACGCAACCGCTTTCAAATGGTTTGTGAGTGTAGTGGACAATACACAAGACATGCGAAGAAGGGTACTGAGTATGTACCAAAGACGAAGATCAAGCGAAAAACTTTCACTAAGAAGACGGGATGTCCTTTCAAGCTTCAATTTCGTACCAACAACGAGAATAAGTGGTTCTTGTCTACAGTTGTATGCGGTCGTCACAACCACCTACCACCTACCACCAGAGACTTTTTTAACGCATCCTTCTACGGCCCGGCTTACCAAGGAAGAAAAGCTCATCGTAGACGATATGGCGGATAAGCGTTTGAAACACAGTGATATACTCGGGCACTTGAAGAAAATAAACTCAAATAATGTGTCTACGTTGGAGACAATCTACAACGCCAAAGCCAAGTTGAAGCGTGAGAAATGGGAAGAAAGGGACCCGATCCAACAACTTTTGTACTTGGGGGAGACGAAAAACTACACCATGTTTCACGAAGAAGATGAGAGTAAAGAAATTAAGCATATTATATTGGCTCATCCCGAGTTTATAAAGTTAGCACGGTGCTCCCATCAAGTGCTTATGATGGATTGCACGTACAAAAATAACAAGTATGAGCTCCCGTTTTTGAATGTTGTAGGCCAAACTTCTTCCAAGTCCCCGTTTAGTGTTGCCTTTTGCTTCTTGAGAAACGAGCTCGAAGAAAGCTATGTGTGGGCATTGGAACAAATTAAATTATTCTACGTTGATGGATATACCCCTAAGGTAATTATCACCGACAAAGAACAAGGCTTGATGAATGCCATTGCAAGGGTATTCCCAGATGCTCATCATCTTCTTTGCACGTTCCACTTGTGGAACAATATTCAAAACCAAGTGCAAAACGATTATTCGGCCAACAAAGAAAATCGAGATGGACAGAATAAAAAAATTGCCGGTTTCAGAACAAGAAACGGCCAAAGAAAAATTCGAGGAGGACGACAAGTTGGCGGAACTAAAATGGGCTAGTTTCCAAACTGAATGGGTTAGTTTCCAAACTAAAATGGGCTAGTTTCCAATCTCATCGATATCATAAGTATCATACCAAATCCCATCAATCGAATCACTTTTTCGAGAAATACGAGATATCTAAGTCGTACAAGTAAAGAGATCTATTCATTGATAAGAAAAAGAAAAAACGTGAACGTTGATTGGATTGATGATAAAATAGAATCCTGGGTCGCGAACAGTGATTCGATTGATGATGAAGAAAGAGAATTCTTGGTTCAGTTCTCCACCTCAACGACAAAAAAAAGGATTGATCAAATTCTATTGAGTCTGACTCATAGTGATAATTTATCAAAGAATGACTCTGGTTATCAAATGGTTGAACGGCTTTGACATGGTCTATCACCAAGGAAGATTATGAAGAAAATGTTCGTATGTTATGCTTGCATTGGAGTAATTATCCAAAAGTTGTGAACTATTTGATGGACCATTGGTTGAATCCGCACAAAGAGAAGTTTGTAGCGGCGTTCACAAACCAATATAGGCACTTTGACAACCAAGCTACAAGTACCGTGGAGTCATCTCACAACAGAATGAAGAAGAAGCTTCATAATTGTGATGGTGGGTTTGTTACGGTCTTCGAAGCGATGCACGATTATTTTCTCCGTGACATAGAAAACACGTCAGCTATAAAGACGAACCATTGCTCCAAAGTATTTTTTATAAGGTGTCGCATTGTGCTATTGAGAAGATAATGTACGAAGTAAAGCACTATAGATTGGGCAACTTACACGGAGAAGAAGAGTGTGTTTGTCCTAACATGTCAAGTTTGGGACTTCCCTGCCGGCATATGATGCCCAAGTACGAAGAAGACGGTGTGATCCCAATTCAAGATATTGATCCGTTTTGGCAACAATTGTCTTTCGATGAACCCATCGTCGAGCAAGATTTTGGTGCATCGTTTGCCGACACCCACGTTGGAAAGGCTCTAGCCAAGAAATACGATACATTAAATAAGGCGCAAAGGCAAATTTGGTTGACGAAGTTGAGTTACTTCGTGTTTCCGCACACAAGGTACGTTGTCAAGGAACCAATTAGAGGGAAGAGAAAAGGTAGGCCTTCTACCAAAGAATCAAGGGCTGTGGGACACAAAAAAGCTAGGGAATTGCATGAAGAATCAAAGAAAAGAAACCCTTCTGCATTTGAGCATTTGCAAAAGGAATATGAAGCAGAGGATGAGAAGGAGGATGATGCTCAACGAAAATAAGTCAAACGGAACAAGGGGGACCAAGTATAATAGATATTAAAGGAAAAGGTCCCGCGGTTCCCACTCAAGAAAGTTCAACAATTGAACTTGGTGCCAAGGGAAAAGTTCCTCCACACCCAAACTCAAGAAGAGTAAGTATGAAGGAATTAGCAAGAAAAAAAAAGCGTTAGTATGAAAGAATTAGCAAGAAGAAAAGAAAAACTTAAAGGCAATACTTAGTGGTTGAAGAGCCACATACGATCCGGATTGCAAGAGTATTGATGCAATTTCCATCTAACTTTTCAAGAATTGAGAATGGCAAAATCGTCCGAACCGAGCACATTATTTATGAAAATTATATGTCATCGTTTCCGTCTTTTTTTCGTTCATACATAAAGGCCACCGACGATGTTGCCGGTGATGGTAATTGTGGATACCTTGTATTCATCGAACAAGTTGGACCATTTAGTGGAGCAGCAGGGTTGGGTATGGACGAAGTAACTTATGTAAGGCATAAGTCAGCGGTTAAACTACGCTCTTACCCGGATTTATACAAGCCAATAATGTGTGCATATAGAGATGAATAGTCGTTGTTAAACGAGGAGTTCATCGCTCTCGAAAGGCGTTTAATAGGCAACAAGAATTGCACTAGCGAGTATTGGATGAGCATGCCAATATGTGGGCAAATCCTCGCCAACGCTTTGAATTGCGTCATACATTATATCTCAAATGGATATTGTTTTACATTTACACCAACAAGATCAACATTTGTCGAACAATTGGCTAATCGAAGATGTGTGATTGGGCTGGTGCAGAACTGCCATTATGTCGGTCTCAAGTTGAAAGAAGGAAGTCCATTACCCCCGTTACAGGATGGATACGATGGTGATATCGCCGAGTCTTGGTGTCACCGGTTCAAGCAAAATTTCGAACTCTGGAAGGCATTAAAACCCTCCCCGACCTTTCAATTCATATCATTTGTTTCTGACTCGGAGTCGGAATGATAATATAGTAAACCTGGAAGGCATTTAATATTGGTAGTAACAATATCATATGTATGTTGGAGGAATCATAATATGAATATAGTTTTTTGGAAATGAAAAATTTGTAATATCATATGTGTCACTACAAAATTCACCCAGGTTTACGGTTGGGTTTTCACTGAAAACCCAACCGTAAACCAGTCGCTACACAATTATGATAATTTTACGGTTGGGTTTTGAGTGCAAACCCAACCGTAAACCTTCCAGGTTTTTTTTTCCCCAGTTTTACGGTTGGGTTATGACTCCAAAACCAACCGTAAAACTGTCACTTTTACGGTTGGGTTTTGAGTCCAAACCCAACCGTAACCTGGGTGAATTTTAATCTGGAAGGTTTACGGTTGGGTTTGCACTCAAAACCCAACCGTAAATATTCTTGTTAACCTTTTTTTGGAGTTTCAATTCACTCAAAATTGGGTTCAAAACACAAAATTTATGTAACATCAAATTTTTGACCACATTACAACCCATGAAATCATTAAAGTAACCTGGGATACAATCGAAATTACCACTAACAAACCCAAATGGCATTACAAAAGAACTAATAAATAGGTTTGCGAGTGAGGAAAAAGTCCTTTAGGATGTGATAATGAGGTAGGTATAAAAAGGGCCATATTTTCCATCTCCTCCATTCCTCAAGAGATCTCTGTAACACCTCATCTTCGGTTTCACCCCTAAGTCGTAGTTGACCAATAATACGAACTAATGCCATAAATTCTTCTATGTATCGGTGTATAGTGTTATATCGACAAATCAACTTGACGTGATCACGGTTATAAGGGTTGCCGGTTTCAGAACAAAAGTTTTCATGGATTGTTTGCCAATAACTCGGACTCGTTATACCACTTTGCCTTCGTTCTTCTCCTCTTTTTGGAAAATATAATACATAGTTGCGGCAAATACATAAATCTTCATCCAAAGAAAAATCTGGATTTTTAATCTCAGGTTGACCCATATTCCACTATGTTAGAGTACTAGTTTTATTGGAGATGATTGTTGTAAAATAAAGGTTTAATTTTTTTAAAAAATGGATGGGTTGGATATGTACTCAACTATTTCACTTATAAACCAGAAGTGTAACGGCTATATTTTGAAAAATGGGTCGTACAAGGTTTCAACGGCTCTATTTGGAAACCCAAAAAAACTTCAAAAACGACCAAAAACTTTCCTCAAATGGATTTTACGGTTGGGTATTGACTCAAAACCCAACCGTAATATCCTTGGGAATTGATGTGTTGAGGTCATACATTTACGGTTGGGTTTTGGCTGAAAACCCAACCGTAAACCATCCTTTGTAGCTTTGAGTTTTAAGGACAAATTTGGGTTTCAAAATCTAAAATTTGTACTTATTCAATTATTTTAACTAGATTGAAGGTAAATTGGGTCATTCAAACAAAGAAAAAACGAAAAACACACAAATTAGAAAATCAAATTTTAAGTTATCCAGTAGAATTTACGGTTGGGTTTTGGCTGAAAACCCAACCGTAAAATTAATGTTTGACAGTGTTACGTTTGGGTTTTGGCAACAGACCCAACGGTAAAACTGTCACATTTTCAGGCAACTTTCTTATGGTTGGGTATTCAGACAAAACCCAACCGTAAACCTTCAACATTTTTCATTTGTCATATATTTACAGTTGGGTTTTGGCTGGAAACCCAACCGTAAACTATCCTTTGTAGCTTTGAGTTTTACGGTCAAATTTGGGTTTCAAAATCAAAAATTTGAACTTATTCAATCATTTTAACTAGATTGAAGGTAAATTGGGTCAATCAAACAACGAAAAAACGAAAAACACACAAATTATAGAATCAAATTTTAAGTTATCCAGTAGAATTTACGGTTGGGTTTTGGATGAAAACCCAACCGTAAAATTAATGTTTTAAAATGTGACAGTGTTACGGTTGGGTTTTGGCAACAGACCCAACCGTAAAACTATCACATTTTCAGGCAACTTTTTTACGGTTGGGTATTCAGACAAAACCCAACCGTAAACCTTCAACATTTTTCATTTTGTCATATATTTACGGTTGGGTTCTGGCTGAAAACCCAACCGTAAACCATCATTTGTAGCTTTGAGTTTTAAGGTCAAATATGGGTTTCAAAATCAAAAAATTGAACTTATTCAATCATTTTAACTACATTGAAGGTAAATTGGGTCATTCAAACAAAGAAAAAACGAATAACACACAAATTAGAGAATCCAATTTTAAGTTATCCAGTAGAATTTACGGCTGGGTTTTGGCTGAGAACCCAACCGTAAAATTAATGTTTCAGATTTACGGTTGGGTTTTGGATGAAAACCCAACCGTGAAACTGTAGTATAAAAATGTGACAGTTTTACGGTTGGGTTTTGGACAAAACCAAACCGTAAACCTTCAACATTTTTCATTTTGCCAGTTTTACGGTTGGGTTTTGCCTGGAAACCCAACAGTAACACTAATTTTTCTGGGTATTTTTACCTGGATTTCCCATTGCATGGTTTCCAACTTCAAATAACTGGAAAATAAATTTTAAGTTTAATTTTTATAATTCGAACTTCAAATAAATTATTTTTACGGGCAAGTTAAATTCAAACTTCAAATCCAACTTCACATTAAAGGTACAAGTAATTCACCCCCACAAAAAAACCCATAGACATAGAGTTAGGGAGAAGGAGGAGGGGTAGGTCGATGACTTTGACGAGCTATTTTTTTGCTCATAACATTACGATGAGCAGCACCGCCACGAGTACGAGCTCCAGCACGACCGCCTCGAGTATCAGCACCACGTTGCGTATCATGTGTCTCTTCATCCGATGCTTGCGGCTCTCTTCTAGTAGTACTCGCATCTGTAGTCGCGCCTCTTGTAGCGGGTCTACTCCTCTTTAAAGTCCGCTGCACATCCTCAACTTCATGATGAAGCTCCCTAATCAAAGCTTGGAGTTGGTCAGGCGTCCTCACATCAATTATGCTTAAGCATGGATTAATAGAATCCGCCAATGCAACGGCTTTCTTTTTCTATTCACATATGAAAATAAAAGTAGGATGAGTGTTTAGAAATAAATCTTAAAAACATTAATAACAAAAATAATGTACGTACCAAATTGAAATATGCTTTCTTCCAGAAACCATCTTCTGTGTTGTTTGCCAGAGTCTCAGGATCATTGTTGATGATAGTTGGATGACCAAAATGGCGATACGAATCCAAGTAATCTTCTGCAGCCTCTTTTGTGCCTGGAGAGGGAGTTAACTCTGTTCTTTCGACTTGGTATTTCAGATCATTGCGGTTATTCCAAACCGCGACCGAAGGCGTTGGCTCGTAGTTTAGCACGATGTTTGGCCCTTCGATCATCGACCCATTCACACACAATTTAAACATTTCGCGTGTCACCGTTGTTTGGACGTATCCATATTAGCGGAGAGTTCGACGGGGGTTGGACATCACGTACCCAAACAGATGGTACAAAGGGCCGTTGTAGCCTGCCACTTCCGACAATAACGTAAATCCTCAACATGTCCATCACCCTCTATGCTAATCTTCACATAAGGATCGAAAATAACATCTTCAACCGTGAAAGCATCAATTTCTGTTCTCATCTTTGATATGAACACTTCTTTATATTTTGCCTGGGTCCCGGTGAAGACGAATTTCTTTCCCGTAGGTCCAGTACCATCACCGCTCGTTTGAGGAGCCAGTCTGGGAAAGTGATCATATACCCATGCCTATGAAGATAATAAATATTAATATAAGAAAATGAGAAAAAAATAAATTAAAGTTAAAAACATTGAAATTCAAACAATAAATTACCTGAAGCAGACCGGTATTACCGGCAATCTCAGTTCCCCTAACCCTCGAAGCTTTTCGAAGGTTAGCAAGTAGGTAAGCCAGGGTGGCAGTTGCCCACGAGTACTGATGCGTCATCCCGAGATCACCCTGAAACCATTGTAGATAGTGAACGTTGACCCTGTTGCCCGAGTTGTCAGCAAAGAAGATGGTGCCGAGCATATATAGCAGATAAGCTCTGGCTGTTCGAATAGCTCTAGTGTCATCTATGACGACCCCAGCCATTTCCAACTTTGCGGTCCCTCCAAACTTCTCCCTTAGTGAACGCAGCAATATTTTCTTGCTCATAGCTTGACCTTTCTTCGTTGGCATCCCCGGTTTATCTCCACTGACCAATTTAAACTCAGATTCGGCTTCGGTCTTCTCCCATCCAAGTGTATCTTTCACAAGTGCATAAAGATCACTCCATGACATGTTGTTGTTAAAACCCTCAAACACTGATTTACCATCTACCTCCAGGCCAAGAATTGATTGGACATCATCCGGCGTTCTAGTCATCTCGCCGAATGGGTGAAACGTATCGGTTTCAGGCCAATAACGTTCCCTGAAGGCTGCGCAGACGACACTGTCATATTCCCACATCGAATTGGTGATTCCGGGAGCTAACTCGGTACCATTTACGAGAATTTGTACGGCCGTACATTCATCAGTTAAGGGTCAATGTTGAGCCCTTTGACGATCCAATTTCTTGATCGTCTGTGTATGATCCTACAAAGAATAAAAACAAATTTTTTGTACTTACAAAAGTTAACAAACAAAATTTAACAAAATAAGAGAAGTGATTAGATTAATACCTTGGTCGCAGCAACTTTGGCAGCCCATGAATGGGGATAACCAAATAATATTACAGATTTGTCTGGGGCCTCACCCCATAGTCCTCCATTCCTCCTCTTAGGCCACAGTTGAGGTTCGGCCTTTTCTTTGGGAATTTCTTTGGCAACCCTTTTCTTGGCCTTTTCTTTTGGAATTTCTTTACCTTTGCCTTGAGGGACATGTTGTTCTCTGTCCCGCTCTTCTTCCTCGTGTTGTTGCTTTTGTGGTGGTTCTCTAATCACAAGAGAACCTCTAGGTGTTGGTAGATCACCCAAGCCTTGGAACACATTATATTCTTCTTGTGCAATTTGAGGAACACTACCACCACCTACCTCAAAAGATGGATTATGGGTCTTACTCACGCCTCTCTTCTGAACCCCTAAATGCTTTCCGTGGCGAGGGGTTGGAGTGTGAGAAATTGGTGTTAAATTGTTACCCCTCTTATTCTTCCTACAACACACAAGCAATACAAGTTAGATAATTTCCAAGCAATTCAACTTCAACTAAATTTTTTTTGACTACACAGGATTATTTACAGTTGGGTTTTTCTCAAAAGCCAACCGTAAATTTTTAGTAGAAAATTTTGTCCCATATTTTACGGTTAGGTTTTAACAAAAACCCAACCGTAATTAACATGTAGCCTGATGTGCACATTATTTTACGGTTGGGTTTTTCTTAAAACCCAACCGTAATACTCTAACAAAAAATTTTATTTGCGCTATTGTTACGGTTGGGTTTTGCTCAAAAGCCAACCGTAAAGTTTTAATAGAAAATTTTATCTATAAATTACGGTTAGGTTTTAACAAAAACCCAACCGTAATTTACATGTAGCCTGATGTGCACATTATTTTTACGGTTGGGTTTTTCTTAAAACCCATCCGTAATACTATAATAAAAATTTTATGTGCGCTATTGTTACGGTTGGGTTTTGCTCAAAACCCAACCGTAAATTGTTTTTAAAAATTGGGGCAAATTGTTTACGGTTGGGTTCTATTTTGAAACCCAACCGTAATATCCTAACTATTCATCTTCTTCCCTTTGATTTACGGTTGGGTATTGAAAACAACCCAACCGTAATATTCAAGAACATGATATATTACGGTTGGGTTTTCACACGGACCCAACCGTAATATCAACTGTGTCCAATATTTTTAAACTAAAAACACAATCAAACATGCGAATCAATCAATTACAAGTTCTAAGAATACATGGGTTTTCTTCAATACCTTAGATACACCATTGTTGGACTTTTCGGTGATTGATTTTGCTTTTCACTATCGATTTCTTCTTGAATCTCTTGATTAGGTTGAAAGGAGCAGGGTTGATTGCCATCACTACTACCTTTAACGCCTTTAGTATGCTTCTTCATCTCGAATTGTTAAGTTTAATCGACGATGAATTTTGCGAATCGACGATGAAGTTCGATGGATTACAGTTGGGTTTTTCATTGGTTTAGTTTTTGAAAGTTATGAATAATGTTAAAAGTGTTTAGGTTTTAATTGGTATAAGGGTAAAATCGACATTTAACCAAATCCCTAGAACATCCCTTATCGTAAAATTGGATCACCTCGCCTCTTCTTAAAACCCCTCTATTGATGTTGGAATCCCTATATCAGGCTTCTTAAAGTAATCAACGTAATCGAAGGTCATACCCATACCCTAGCATGTCATGTCATTTCATTTGTGAATAATGGAGATCCAAATAAGAGTGATGGTGATGATAGGCCTAACTCTAATGGTAATGGTGGTAGTCTGGTGGGTAATAGAATGTCTCCCCTCTCATGTCTTATCAACACACCAACCATCCATCCCCTCTCCACGTCAATCTCTCTCATTATTCAAATTAATTAAATTACAAACTTTACCCCCTTTCCTTTTCTCATCTCCATCGTCAACCTTTTGATCATTTCATATTGTACATATGTCTTCTACATAATCATAATTTACAATTCTATCCTCTCTCCCTCTCATGGAAAAAAACAAAACACACCCTTACCTTGTAATCTACAGAGGATCTTTTTAAAGTAGAAAGTTAAACAGAAGAAGCCGCCTCTGTTAGAAGAAGTAAAACATAAAAACACCCTTTCTTACCTTCTTCTTCTTCTTCTCCCTCTATCTATCTCCATATCCAGAGTATCATCAAGATCTCTGTAGTAATTCTCACACACCCTTTCTTCAAACTGAATCACGAAGGAATGGTAAGGGTTTCAAAAGTCATGAATGATCATGTGGTGTTAGAACTATAGCTAGCTACAGTAGACATGGATTCTGGTAACAGTAGTTGTAGTTTGAATTCATCAAGCGGTGGAGAAGATGATCAAGATCAATATGATAATTCGTTAAGAAATACTAATGATCATGAATCATCATCAATTTCAGCTTTTTTGAATTCTTCTTCCAATAATATATCCCATCAAGTCAATAATAATATCTTTTCTAATTCCAAACAACAACCACCACCACCACCACTTCATCATCCTCATATGTCTCACGATAACCACCACCAACAACAACAATCTTCCATTAATTTTCATAATCATCTCTCAGACTATCTAAACCCTTTCTCATCATCTAGATCAAATTCTTTGCTAAATCTCGATTCGGTTTGGCCTAAGAACATTATTAATACATCGTCATCAGAACCCAATAATTCAACCAGCAACAACAATTTAATGGGTTTATCATCATCAACACAGCAACACAATCAATATTTGGGTGAAAATATCCATTTTTCAAACGCGCTAGTACAACCATCTCTTGGTGATAGTCATCAAGCAACCAGAAATCCTAAGAAGAGAACCAGAGCTTCTCGACGTGCGCCCACAACTGTTCTCACCACAGATACATCGAATTTTAGAGCTATGGTGCAAGAATTCACCGGTATTCCAGACGCACCTTTCTCCGCCTTTACGTCGTCGGTGTTCCCTCGAAGCCGATTTGATCTTTTCAATACTTCATCGACCGGGAAGCAGGCCGCGCCACCTCCATACCACTTAAGACCATTTCCGCAAAAGGTTAATCATCAATTACCTTCATCTTCTACTTTTATTAATACTACTGGTAATACTCCCGATAGTGATCATCAATCTAATGAACCTCAAAATCAATTAAGTATTCAAAACCTTACATTTCAATCTCTTTTAAACCCTAATCTCCATCAACAATCAAATGATAATTCACAGCTGCTTAGAAAGGGTGTAATGGAAGAATTCAATATGAATACTAATACTATTACTGCTACAACTACAACTACTGGTCATGGTATTCTTGGGGGTACTACTCTTTCAAATAGTGTTGATACTTGTAATAATATGACGTTATGGATTAACAGTGGAAGTCATCGTAATGAGAATAATGATCAATTGGGCTCATCATTCAGTGGAAATTACAATTATTCACAACAGGTTAGTGGTAATAACACTTCCAGTAATTGCAAGATGAACTTCTCAGGTTCCTCAACAGCGGATTTTCATTCTGATAATCTAGGGTTTGATAATGTTGGAGATAGTACTTTAAACAAGAAGTGATCAACGTACATATGCTTGCTTGATAATCATGTATATTTGGGTACGTTCATCTTCTGATTAATTTAGAGTTTTGTAAATTTAAAAGAGGAGGAGAGAAAGAAATGAGAATTAACCTCGTTGAATTACATGCATAGTATATCAATTAAACATAGCAAACGAGCTATTAGAAAAGAAATCGTTTCATTTTTATTTTTTCGTCTAAATTTTGAGTCATTTCTTGTTAATTTCTAGCTTTTTGGTTTTGTTTTAGTTGAGTAGTCGATAGTCATAGACTCATAGTGCGTGCAAGTTCATCATGGAAGCTTTGGTTAAATAATACTAATAGGTAACCTGTGTTACGTAATGAAAATTATTGATTTGGTGTGAAATGCTTTTGAACATCTTCAAAAAATTCTTAATTAATATGATTATTTTTATGGGTGGGAAAATTTTATGTTTTTTAATAATCTTATTATGGTGTATGTGTGTAGTTTAAAAAGATTTAGATGTCGCGAAAGTTTGAATTAAATAAGTTACATGCCAAAAATTATTTTGCTAAAAATGCTTAAACCACAATGGAATATCAATTCGAGATATATATGTATATTCCATACACTCTTGATAATGATAACCAAAAGCATTAACCGAATTTTTATACATTGCTATATTCCAAATTTTGCTCTAACTGTAGTCAAGCTGAAAAAAGTTTTCAAACGTTGCTAAATGATCAAAAGACCTAATTTATTTAAATTGTCAGCGTATGGTCTGAATTAACATGAGAAACAAATTAAAAGCACGCTTAAATACTACTCAGAGAGTCCATGTTTTTACCGTAGGTACCTTCCCACTGAAATGGGTTTTGGGCCCATACTTGTCCACATACCGTAGGTACCTAATGCATAACAGATGAGTAAGCTTTCCATTCACCAAAGAACTATACGTTCCTAATTAAGGAATTCAGGATGACCATCCCTTTTTAAGGATTTCATCAATCTTCAATAATTTTTTCTTTGGGCCCCCAAAGGGAACCGTTTGGCCACATTACTGTTAAACTTTATGGTGTGTTTGGATGGTGGGAAGGGAATCCCATTCCTGAGAATCATATTCCCCTGAGAGGGGGAATCCTAAACCCTCCACCCCTAATGGATTTTGTATTCCCTTACTTTTTGGGAATCATATTCTTAACCACCATCTATTCCGATTTACCAAACATGGGAATGAAATAATATTCTTTGGAAAATGATTTCATTCCCTCCAACCAAACACGCAGTTACTGCGAGAATGAGCTTCCCATTTTCTCATTTTGGAAGGTTTCTACAGAGCTCAATTTTTTTGAATTATATTTATATTTTTCAAGTTGATAAGTGTTTCGTGCTCATGTCAAGATTACCAATGCTCCCACTCCTTATCATTAGAATCGTGAAACCATTTTAGAAAACTCATATTAGCATATCAGTCGTCATAGCACACTCATTAATCTCAATTTCATGGACATGTGCAAGCATTTTTTCTATACAATATCAGTTTTATGATTTCCTTTTTTAATATTTGATGCGTTGTAATCAAACATGGGTCTCTTCTTATTGTGACCCAATATGATAAGTAGCAAATATATATGACAAAACACTACAAAATCATATGGGGTAACTACAAAATAAATATATGATTAGAACTCATATGAAGAATACTTAGTTGACAAATAGAAATTCATATGGCACACAAATTATTGAAACAAAATTTAGACAAAAAAAAAAAAAAATCCCTGAAATAACTAAACAAATTTTGAGGATGATAGAGAGGTATCCATGAGTAAGGACTCCAGTAATTCACTGAAAAATTATTCAAAAGATTTGTGTGCGTTGTCAGTGATTAACTATCGGACATTTGATATACATATATATTATATAGTCTTAAATAACCAAATATAGATTCATGTGTAGCCAACTGTTTATCTTTGTTATGAAATTGACGGTAACTTAGTGAATCAGTAGAGATATGAAAGTATTTTAAGTCTACCAAAACACGCAAAAGTTTGTTGAATTAAAATTGTGTCATCCCCAATTTTTTTGGTGGTTTAAAAATGTGTCGATGCGCCATAACCATGTAAACTATTTGTGGGATATGGTTTGGGTGCTTAAGTTTGAAGAAAAATTAACACAACCCACCTGCAAAAGTTATCATTCACCAATTTTGGTCCGGTTTTTTTTGTTGAGATGCTAATGAGGCATCACAAAAATAAAGATAAATTTTTTTTCTAAAAAATTAAAATTTTGAATAAGTATAGATTATGAAGGTTTGCAGGACACTTGGCTTGCATCGTCATCTGCTTTGACATCAAGTCCAGTGGAAAAAAGTAAATGATGTCAACGTGTTGTAATAGAACTCTTTTGATGATACAGTTCAGGATAATATAGAAACTCAAGTCCAGCGTAATAATTATGTTGACCAACACTCAAGATATTCATAATAAATTATATTTTCCGATAAAAAAAAGAATACTAAAGATATTCTATGATCATTAACATAAACATAAATTTGGCAGATATTATAATTCACAAACTGCAGCAACGTAAAAAGAAATCTATTAGACAGATCCATGAACACCTCAAAGAAAAGGAAAAAAAATAAAAGAGGAAATAGTTACAGCTGTGGCACCGCCAAACAGATTATCAAAATTGATCTGGAACGCTCTTGGCCAATTTGGCCCAGAATCTCGTAAATTGGTAGAATTAATTAGAATCAAATATTAAATTTAACCTTAAATTAGCTTCGACTTTATCTTACCTGATGTTACAGTACTGCTCGTATATACTATCACCTTAAATTATCTTGCTTGATATCAACAATTCAACATCTTCTTGTTGGTTGTAAGGTGTAGCATTGATACCGTTCAGCCAATGAATTACTTCATGTTGAATGTGTCCAAGAATAAAAACAAATATGATGAAAAACGTTACTTCAAAAGTAACAAACTGTAAAATACACAATTAACAGAGTCATGGAAATAATTGATGTAATTTACACGTAATATAAAATCTATTCATTCTCACTAAGAAAAACTAACCTACTATAACATGGCTCTCCATGAAGACGTAAGTAATTATACTACTCCACCCTCAACATCACTACCACTATCAACTTTTTCTCTTGGTTCATTATTACCGAAAATTATAATAGAGTGATTAATAATTCAGTAAAGCATATCATGCACTTTGTTTTTTTAAGTATGCAAGTATGCAACTATATAAGGATACATATTGAACAACGATTAAACAACTAAAACTTACAATGAAGTGTAGTTGTGCCTCAATTTGTACCTGCATGTATAATCAGTCTCACACTAAAATAGTAAACTAATTTGGAATGTGGAAGATTTTCATATGATAGTATCCTCTATTCTATTTGTGTTCCAACGATAGCTAAAGGAATTACAAATTGAATGGCTAGACTTTTACCTTCGCCATATACTAGAACCATTCCTACTGCACCAGCTTTTGAAACGCGCCACGCTTTTTTTCAGATTTAATTCGGAGAACCTCTAACATGTCGGCATATAAGAACTAACCTTCTAGCCATTGTGCCATTTAATGAACTCCTTGTGCCATTTAATGAACTCCCTAAACAGAAAACGATGCAGATAATAATAATTAGAAGAAAAAATCCTCTTTGTTAACAATATCAATATCCAGTAATTATTACTGATTTTTTTTCCTTTAGCTAGACTGATAAGAAGTGATGAATCCGACATTAGCTTCCGAAGCACCTAAAGTTTTTGTGGAAGAATTGGACATTTTCCTTATTAATTTTTTTTTTGTTAAAATTTAGGAAATTATGATTAACTCTTGAGTATATAGCAATAGGAATATGAATCGCATGCTACTCATTTGCTTTCGATCCCGAATTAACACCGATTTTTGAAACTCACTCTCCAAACTTCCCTGATATTGTGAAATTTCTCTATCTTTTTCTCATTTGCTTCAATCATGAAGTTTTTAATACAAAAATAAAACACCTGAGTCATCGATGTTAATTCTATACAATGTCAAACTCATTATTTATATGCTAAAAAAAAGTAATCCAAATAGAACCTTTCAATTCATGTTAGTTAATTTAGATAATAGTTTAGTAAGTATATGATATGTTTACCGTTTCTGGTATTTATCACGTTTATATTTTTATGAGATGGTAATGTCGTATTAACCGTAATGATGCATCGAATATCTTTTCGTATGAATATGGTTAATATCTTCCATAAACATCCATATCTTTTGTGATGATGATTCGATGATTGTTAAACAGGTGTGTACTATTGCTACCCAAATCCTTTAGTACATATTTTTAAAACGTCAGACATAGTACTACGCACAATTAGATAACATATGTGCTCTTTTCAAACACCTTGGTAGGTTACCAACTGTAGATGAAGAGAACATATTATAAGGTGCCATTTTGCTGTAAAATATTTCTTCTGAAATCTTTCAAAGGTTAAATCAATAAATTATAGTCATTTAGTAGACAAACCATTTTAACCCATATCTAATGGCACAACCATTAATGCCAAAAGAAGGAATTATATCAGTGGAAGTTTATAAAAAAAAAAAAAAGTTTACCTACAAATGGCTCACATACTATAATTTGAAAACAAATTAGGAACCATGTGATTTTTTAAAGTGTACCAACAGGCTGTTAATCATCTACTATTATTTATTGAGTAATGTTATTATTAATTCTGGAATCAGCACAAGAATTCCATAATAGATAGTAGGATCAACTAACGTTGCCTGAATGTTCTTTGAAGGTGTTGTCTCCCTCGAACCGAATATAGTAGTCTATGCCTTACAGCTACAGGAGTCTCTGATAACTACTTACATTCTTGAATACCAATCATCTTTGTGTGTGTGCTGCACCATACATTTACCAGACTTCAAATATCTTATAGGTATTAAGACGCAAAAAGTATAACTGTAAAAATTGTAAGTAATCTTGCAAGTGCATATACCGGAAGACTCTGACTAAAGATGGAGGAGCTTGGCGTATGGAAGCTCACTCCAGGGGTCTTGCAGTCCAGGCAAAGAGCAATGTGTGCAATCAGCATAGTGTACTGGGTTTGCTAATTGCTCCGGCGTTAGTGGTTTCCACTGGTACTGACATACTAATTGCTCCAACGAAATCCAAGAATATATGACTATGATGCGGGTTCCTCGTGTTTCCAACTGCACATCAGTGAACTGTGCTAAAGAATCCAGACTAACAGCCGAGATGGCCCACTGTAGTGACCACATAGCTCCTGTATAATGGAGATTTTACTTTAGTTAATATGTTATTTGTGCATGTTCATAAATATATTTTCGTCTTTGTTTGGAAATGTGAAAGATTTATAATCTACATTATTATTGAGTTAACCCTAGAAGTAAGTAGTGCCTCATATATATAGGGTATACAAAAGATAATATTTACACCCTGTTAACACTAAACGTAAAGTAAATACTAACACTCAGTTGACACTCTAATACTCCCCCTCAAACAGATGCTATACTAGTTGATTGCATCAGTTTGACCCTTAGAGAAGTCAAAATTACTCTTCAGAAGTTGTTTGAGGAAGTCGGAATTCCCCTTCATAAGTTGTTATGTGCAGATTGTTTGAGTGGATGTTGAAATTCAGAAAGAAGGACCCCATAATCCATTTTCTGTTCAGCCAAAATCAAACTTATTTTCAGAAAGAAGTTATTTGAGGAAATTTATATCCTTCAGTTTGCTTGGAAATTTATATCCTTCAATTTGTTTAAGGAAATTTACGTCCTCCAATTTGTTTTAAGGAAATTTATATCCTTCAATTTGTTATATCTGAGCAGCAGACCACCAACCTCATCCAACTCAAACCTCCGACACTCAAGATTCTCAGAGAAATCTCCATTTCTCTCTTTGTTGCTTCTCCACCAACATATCCATTTCTTCACCTAACAGCCATCAGCTAAATCACCCATCACAAACACCAATTTAAAACTCGAATTCATGTGCTATTTCTCAACTTCCTTGATCATTCTTCATTTAACAGCCACAACCCCTAGAACTACCTCTACAATTTCTTATTTTTGTTGCTTGAATTCAAAACCCCATCACAGATTCAACTTAAGAACCCATCTCAACAACGACAGATAAACCCATATTCTATCTTCATCTCAATTTAATCGATGGACACATTTAACATCAATACCCCTCTTTCTTTGAACTAACCATCATCATTTTCTCGTCACAACATTTTATTTCTTCGAAACTGACCATCATCTCTATTTCAAACCATGGGAACGGAAGCATCTCGAATCCTTGAGGCAGATGTGGTGGTTCGAGTAGATGGGGTTTATTATGATGGTAGATCTGTGAGAAGGAATTAGAAGATCGTGAGTTTGAAATGGGTTTTCAACAGAGTTTGAATTTGTGTTAGTTTGATAAGGTAGCAGATGGATCTGTTGATTTGAAGAATACGAAGAGAATGAGTTTGTGCTTCTGTTGTATTTAAAATAGAAGAAAGCTCGTGGTTTAGTGAATCTGAAAAGAGATAAAAAGAGATTGAAGAAGGGATTCAGTGTTGTTAGGGTTTCAGTAGGATGTTGCTGGTGGTTCAAGCTTGAACCGAGATCTGAGAAGTCAAGAAAAAATTGTAGATAGGGTTATTGTTTTAATTTGAAATAGCAGATTTGGTGGTGGTTTTGGTTCTGTTGGATCAAGAGATAGAAAACTCTTTTAGGGTTTCACAAAGATCAAGCAGCAGAGATGCCGAAGAACAAAGGAAAAGGATGGGTTCGATTTGAGATGTATGATCGTTGTTAGAAGAAAGTTGATCTGTTGCTGATTGAGTCTCCAAGATCTGATGCCGTGAGGCTTGGAGGCTCTGATACCATGAAAAATTTATAATCTACATTGTTATTGAACCCTAGAAGCAAGTAGTGCCTCATACATATAGGGTATACAAAAGATAATATTTACACCCTGTTAACACTAAACATAAAGTAAATACTAACACTCAGTTGACACTCTAATAAAATGATTTCTATTGCACGTGATTTTACCAAATCCATATGTTATTTTCATCAACTTACTCTACTTTAATTTGACCTTTTGCTGATTGCCTTTGCTACATTTCTTCTTTCATCATATCAAATGCAGAAGAGGAGAAAGTTGAAGGGAAGACCTGCATGAATGCTTGAAATTGGTAGTTGCTTCAGAAGAGCTGACAATTTTCCTTGAAGGCAAGCAGTCTCAGCCACAATCTCTACTCCCATAACAGGCGACGGGATAAGTGAAACTGCGGTATCTTTCTCTCTCTCTTTCACTCTTAAATAATTTGTCGAAATCCCTACGGTATGAGTTTAAACTACGGGTGTTTGGGCCAAAATTCTCATCAACCCAAAACAACTAAAAATCATAGTAAAAGAGCCATAAAAATGAGACAAGATCACATAAGAGATTTCCATTAATCTTTTTCTTCTAG
The DNA here is from genome assembly GCA_023531435.1 of Papaver californicum. Lineage (NCBI taxonomy): Eukaryota > Viridiplantae > Streptophyta > Magnoliopsida > Ranunculales > Papaveraceae > Papaver > Papaver californicum. The sequence goes on from JAJJMC010022854.1 coordinate 2,250,294, forward strand.
TTAAAAATGAAGTCCCC
>JAJJMC010022854.1:2250320-2394786 GCA_023531435.1 Papaver californicum
GAAATGATGACATCACTTCGTGGGAGATTCATTTTTTCCCTAACAACGGGCTTCTTTTCTTTCATGCTATCCTCATCTCGTACATTAGGTCCCTTTACTTTTCTTAGTTCAGCCTATGGAATTTCACTGTAAAAAATGTAACCTTTTTGTTCTTCACTATTTGGGTAGGGTTTTTGTAGTTATACTTCAAACGAAAGAGTTGAGATACGTTGTAGGCTAGTGCCATTTATTGAAATATGTCTTTACGAAACTGTAAATCTGTTATATACACTACTATTACATTCTTAACTCAATATAAAGTTTCTACTTCTTGATGAAATATGTCTGTAAAGTTCACACACTATGTTTCAAATCTTAAAACGGGAAACTGGATGATAATATGCCTATACTATTGTTGATGGAATATGGCTGGAGAATATCCTGGTATTATCTAAGAAAGACTTTAATCATAAACCTAAAGTGATTCTGAATTTCTGGCCATAAGTAAAGAAAAATTATATGTTTTATCACCTGCATGTTACTAATTCCAAACGTTTTCACCATTGATGAACAAAAATACGTCACAAACTAAGTGGGATATGTTGTATGAATAAATAACGAAGTGAGATATGTGCTAAATTAGACATGGTGTAACTAAGTTAGCACCATTCCATATCTTTTTTAGATGGACGTATGCGCATGTTTCTGATACCCTGACAATTGGGTGATGTTAATTAGAAATGTAATGGGTACCTTACTTTTGCTAAAAACATTTTCAATTACTCTCATTATTACGCAATCCGAATCCCCAGTAGGATGGATCTTCAATTACTCTCGAAGAAGAAATGCTTGATATTTATAGAGGAAGGTATAGATATCACGATCGTCATTGATGGTGAATAAGGTTGCAGGAATCATTCATGGGTGTTGAAGAAAACTGGCACCACTGAAATGATGATGCATTATCAGTTAAACTATTAAGTATTCCCACCTTAAAATGTGCTAGCAAGCTAGTTTTCCAATCAAATTCGGTGCACAATTGATGTGCTTTGGTTTCATTGGTTTGGATCTCTCAGGTATTTATTACTAAGCTCCAGAATTAGTTTCATGGAATTTGGGAGGTTAATAAGTTTTGCAAGGGCTAGTTAGGATCGGTCAACCATGAGTTTACTCCTCATGATCGCAAGGGATGAGTCTAAAAACTAAGGCTGGCTGAAAACATGGATAAGGTGGTTAGGGAATCCAATCCTTGTATTATAACCTGTTTCATTTGTATTTAAAAACTCCATGAATTTACTCTCCCAGTTTGTGTAACCTCCTTGGCCTCACCATGCTTAACATGCCCTTAACTCCGTCTTACGATTATAATTGTTTATGTTGATGATATGAACATAATAGGTACTTTTGATGAAATAAGAGAAACTGAAAGTTGTTTGGAATCTAAATTTGAGATGAAAGATCTTGGGAAAACTAGGTTTTGTCTAGGACTTGAACTAGAACACCGAGCTTGTGGTATATTAGTTCACCAGTCTGCATATGTCCAAAAGATACTCAGGAAATTTAATATGGACAAAGTGCACCCTACTAGCACTCCCATGATTGGTCGAACCTTAGATGTAAATAAGGATCCATTTTGTCCCAAGGAATGAACGATTTTTTTAGGACCCCTCATAATTTGAGGGAACCATCCCCCTTTTTCATAAGGTCACTATGAAGTAAATCATATCACCCCTTATCCATATAATTTTATTAATGGCCAAAATATCCTTACTTAATTAGAAGTTAATAATTGAACTTAGTTAAATTAATTAATTGTTAGTTGTAGTTTAGATTAGTTATACTAGATAAAACAATTGACTTAGATTAATGTTGTGTTAGAGAATTAGAATTATATGGAAAAAGTTCGGCCAGGAAAATGAAGAACATGTAGGAGCAGAAGAGTTTTCAAAAAAGTTCGGTTAGGTCGATAAAAGTTTGGCTAGAAAAATGAAAAATAATAGAAAGTTCGACTAGGAAATGAAGAACATGTAGGAACATAAGATTTTTGGAAAAAGTTCGGTTAGGTCGATAAAAATTCGGCTAGGAAAATAAAAAACAGTAAAAAGTTCGGTTAGGTCGATAAAAGTTTGGCTAGGAAAATGAAGAACATATAGGAGCAGAAGAGTTTTGGAAAAAGTTTGGTTAGGTCGATAAAAGTTCGGCTAGGAAAATGAAAAACAGTAGAAAGTTCGGTTAGGTCGATAAAAGTTCGGTTAAGAAAATGATGAACGGTAGAAAGTTCGGTTAGGAAAAAAAAGTTTCTTCCCAACCGAACTGTTCTTGATGTTCTTCCTAAATTGAAAGTTATGTCAGCTCGTTAGGTTTTTTTAAAAATGTTCCTAACCGAACTTTACGCTAGAACAACTTCTTAAATCCATATTTTCATGATTTCAACTCGAATTAACAATCAAAAACATATAAAAATGAATGGGTCTGTCAGGAATTACCTTTTAATGTAATTCATTTACGAGTCGACAATTAATAGTTTGGAAGATGAAGAAAGAAAAGAGGAGAAGGATTTTCTTTTGACAATTCGATTAGGAGAAGAGAAGAAGGATTTGAGTTTGTTTTTGTTTATATGAAATTGGTTTAGATTTAAGATTAGTATTAGATTTATATATGTTTAAGTTTAGATAGTTGTTAGATTAGGATAAGTTTAATAAAGAGTAACTTAGTCATTTCTTCATATTAGGACACCCCTTAGCTTTGTAGGACGGATGTCCTAAGCACGGAAGGGTCCCCTCAAATTCTGAGAGGTCCCTAAAAAATCGTTCCAAGGAATATGACGAAGAAGTATTAGGAGATGAAATTCCTTACCTAAGTGGAATATGCGCATTATTTTACTTATCACAATGTACTTGACCAGACATTTCATTCTAAGAGAATTTGTTAACTAGATATAGCTCAGCGCCAACACAACGTCATTGGAATGATATAAAGAATGTATCTAGATACCCTAAAAGAACCATTGACATAGGTATATTTTATCCCTGTGAGGAAGTAAGGAGGACTACTAAGGAAACCTCCTACACTGAATCCCCAAAAAATGTTTTGGTTGGTTTTGCTGATGCTGGGTACCTCTCCGACCCATATAAAGCTCGATCCCAAACTGGTTATGTATTCACCATAGGGAACCCAGCGATATCGTAGAGATCGACCAAGCAAACTCTCGTCGCTACCTCCACGAACCACTCTGAGATCATTGCCCTACATGAGGAGGTTAGTGAGTATATATGGTTAAGGTTTATCATTACACATATTCGAGGGACAAGTGGTTTGAGTTCTACCACTAAAGAGCCGACTTGTATTTTTGAAGATATTGCAGCTTGTATCGAACAGATGAAGCAAGGATATATCAAGGGTAATAATATGAAACATATTTCACCAAAGTTGTTTTACAATCAACAACAATAGTGTCTCCTAAACATTCAAATCAGCCAAGTAAAGTCTGATGAGACTTTGGCAGACTTATTTACTAAGTCACTTCCTAAGTCCTTATTTGAAAAACATGTGAAGAACATAGGACTAAGGAAATTGTTTGAACTCACCTGAGCGCAATCAGGGGGAGATGGCGACATTATGGGGAACATCTAATGATGTGATGTCGATATCTATCTAGATGTGTTGAACTCTTTTTTGCTTTTCCGAGATTAGTTTTTCCCACTGGGTTTTGTTACTTGGAAAAGTTTTTAATGAGATAACACCAAGATTATAATTTCTCGATTGAAGTTTTTCTTTTCCCACAAGGTTTTTCTAGTTTAGAAGTTTTGAAGCAACTAAAGAAGTGGTAAGCTTTAACGGACCATCTTTACTAGAACTCAACGCGTTTTCCCTTCGTCAAGGTTTTGTCCCATTGGGTTTTTCCTTGTTAAGGTTTTAATCAGGCAACACATTTAAAGTTCTGTTATTGGACCGCACAAGGGGGAGTGTTACATGGCCCAAACTATCAGTGATTGGGTAAAAAGATGGATTACTTCCCTAACTTACGCGCCAATGACTAGCAAAATATCCACGATTTTGTGGTACAATTGGAAACATAGATGCTCGGTAATTTTTGAAAAGATATCCCCAAATCCAGTTAACATGATCGACCAAATTAAGAACCAAATACAATTAGAAGTTGAGTTTACAACACCTTCAGATAATCACAACATAACGTCAGCAGCTCTCAGACCCTCCCGGTCAAGTTTAAGCTCAGACTGGATTATATTTATTGATGCTTCTTTCAAAGAAGAAGATTATACAATGCGGTATGCATTTATCATATTCTCAATTTATCAAGAGGAAATCCAACATATAGCAACAGACTCAGTATGAACTTCCTCAACTCTATATGCAGAGGTGCAAGCTCCCCTTATTGTAAACAAATGGCTAAATAATGATTTGCTCTCATCGGTTTCTATAGTAACAGATTGTAAGTAACTTGGATTCTCCATGGAAAGCAGAAAACACCATCAACAAAGAAAGGTTTATTCTGCAAAAGCTTCCACAAGCTAAAGTATGGTTCATTAATAGAAATCTTAATTCAGGAGATGATGATATGTAAAAGGAAGCTAGAATTCAGAAACTCTCCAACATATGACAAGTCATATGCAAATGAAAGTGCAAAAATCCTTTATCTCTTGTAATAATTTTAATAAGCAGGAAATTGCTAACATGTTGTATTACTTAATTTAATTTAAAAAAGTCTGTCTTCTTATTAACAAAAAAAAACCCTATAGGGTGTCCATTTCTTGTGTTTTGGTCGAGCACTTATAGGGTGTTTGTAGCATGTTTGGATGTCACTCCAGAAGTTGCTTTTTGACTTCTGGAAGCAGAAAAGTCAGAAGTTAGTTTGGGTACACAATTTCAAGAATGACTTCCAGAAGCAAAAAAAATAACTTTTTGTGAAGCAAAAACATTTTGCTTCTGACTTCTGCTTCTGGAGGAGCAGAAGCACTTCTGCTTTTGGTATCTAACGTTGTTTGTGTACCACTCCAGAAGTTGTTTTTCGACTTCTGGCAGCAAAAAAATCAGAAGTTAATTTGGGTACTAAATTTCAGAATGACTTCTAGAAGCAGAAAAATTAACCTTTTGTAAAGTAAAAATGTTTTGTTTCTGACTTCTTCTTCTGGAGAAGCAGAAGCACTTCTGCTTCCGGTATCCAAACGCACTAAAACAGGCTATTGGATACCACTTAAAAAGTTGCTTTTTAACTTCTGAAAACAAGAAAGTCAGAAGTTAGTTTGGGTATGCAATGACTTCTAGAAACAAGAAAGTTAACTTTTTATGAAGCAAAATACTTTTGCTTCTGACTTCTGCTTCTGATATCCAAACACTCTATTAGTTAGAGTCTAGATGTTGAATTATACTTATTCCGTCTTACAAAAAGTGACACTATTTTTTAATTTTATTCCCTCCGTCCCAAATAAATTATTAATAATGATTTTCTAATTTATACTATATTTAATATCTAGTACTGAACTATGTCCAAGATAATTTGGGTTGGAGCATTTCATTTGGAATTTCGTGTATTTTCAATGGCACTGATTGTTATCATGTCTGGCACAAAATCTTATCGCTGTACTATGAAAAAAGCCCATTTAGAGGGTCCAATGGTTTAGTTGACGTGGTCAAGAATTGTAAAACCACCCATCATCATCAACAGTCACCATCCGAGCGCATTTCAATGCTTTTCGATTTGTTCCGGCTTAAGCTTTTGCTCGCAAACTAACGGCTAGAGGTGTAAACTGGGCCGTGCCAGCCCAGCCCAGCCCAGCCCAGTCCAGTCCAGTATATGAGCTAGCCCAATACGGTATAATACGGTAGTTTTATGTGTTGTGTTATGTCAGACTAATCGGTCCAGTGACACGATATAAAACAACACGTTAAAAAATACTTCATAACATGTATAAAACACAATACAATAAGGTATAACATGATATATCTTGTGTATATTTTATAAAAAAATATTTATTCTAACCAAATTTTTAATACTTTATTTTTGTTATCTTGCGTTATTTATATAAGTACATATATATTATCTAAATATCTGAAAAATATTAACTTTGAAAATATAAAATAAATTCACAGGTACATCACAACACATCACGGCACAACACGACACATCTTAATCTCTGGCACGACATAACACGAACGTAGCACAATGAGTGCACCTTTTAATGGGCTATGCTGGGGCCCGCCCGTTTTACACCTCTACTAACGGCATTACTATACTTCAGAGAATTGGTAATGGCATATTTATTTCTGCCATAACAATTGTTGTAGCAGCTATAGTGGAGAATGCAAGGCTTAAATTTGCTCAAAAGAGTTTGGATGGACTTGATGATCCAAAAGCAACAGTTCCTATGGCTGTCTAGGGGTTGATTCGGCAAGATGTCTTTTCGGGTGATGCTCTTGTATTCACCAATGTCAGTTTACAAGAATTTTTCTAATAATCAGGTTCCCAGATGGGCTAAGGAGTGTGGGTTTGTCCCGGTACTCAACCATGAAAGCATTGAGAGGCATAGGAAATTTCTCAGTGTCTTCCTTTTATATCAGTCATCCAGATGTTTAGTGCTGGTGGTCAACACGGATGAATGGATGGATGGAAAACAACATGAATCAAGCTCATTCAAACTACTTATCATCGCAATTTACTTTTTGAAATGGCTTAAAATGGAACTGATTTTGCAATGCAATTTACTATTTTTGAAAATGGCTTAAATGGAATTGATTATGTAGTAAAAAAAATTGCTTAGCTTGAAAGAACATACCCAAACTAGAATTACCACGTGAGACCAAACCCATGGTCTTTCAACGTCTAAAATTGGCAAATACTGAAGTTTCCAACTCCATAAAAGAAGGCATTTAAAACAGATAAATTTGTCATCTATGGGAGAGATCTTTGACAGCAGCAGGAAACAAGTAGTAGCCTGATTGTCTTTTGCTTTGGTTTAGGGAGTTCGGGAACCAAAGAATTCCTGCACTTTTCAAGGCTAGCGGTAACTGCAAATCTTGTAGTAAACAGGCAACAGTGAGCCTTTGGTTTGTTTAGTTATAGTGTAGTAGGTGAATCTTTTGTGGATTGTTTGTTTTCCTGCTAGGAATCACTCTTTCTCACTAACTGATCAAGCTCTGGAACAAAGCAGAATATGGCAAACACAAATTCAGGGTAAGTAGAAACTAGTTCCAAATTGTTGGTTGCACCTCACATACTTGACATAACTTGAATTCTCTTATAGTTATAACTGTCTGTGTAGAATTTTAAGATTTGGTGGAAGCTCCAATAGTGATGCCGAAGATTATACCACGGTCACTAAGTTTGAGTATCAAGAACTTGCAGCTGCCACGAATAATTTTGCACCAGAATCCCTGTTGGGTGAAGGAAAATACGGGCGTACATTCAGGGGTTGCTTAAAGAGCAGTGGCCAGGTAAGCTTGTATCTACTAGCCTGAACAAAATTTTCAGTGCATCAGTCAAGAACTTTGTGAAAAAATGAAAAGCTGCTTTTCAACTATCGGCGCATTAGCTATTATAGTCTTTGCATTGGTCACATGTTGTTCTTGAATTTTGTGGCGAGTAATGTACAAATGTTATTATCTTCACAGGTAGTTGCAGTTAGACAAGTCAATGCCAGAATCATATCTAGCGTCTACAGATACCCTGACCAGCCAATGTCTTCGACGAATCATTTGCGTAGCCTCTTACACCATCCTAACATAGTTGACATGATCGGTTACAGCATTGACGGAGACCAGATATTTTTCGTTTAAGACTTCATGCCGTTGGGATCCTTGAAGGATCATTTACATGGTAAGATGGCCTACTAACACAATCTCTTTCTTTCATTGACTTCATTCTCTTGGGACTAATTAAGATGATTCAAATTGGTATGATAGTTTTGTAGATCTTCCGCCGAATATGAAGCCTCTGGACTGGAACTCGAGGATGAAAATTGCAGCTGGTGCAGCTAAAGGATTAAAATACTTGCACGATAAATCAAATCCTCCTGTAATCCATGGAAATATCAAACCTTCCAACATTCTCCTATGCGAAGGATATCAATCCAAGCTGTCAGATTTCCTTGGGTTTAAAGAGCGGATTCCAGACTCTGACGAGTCTAACCATGCAAGGTTTTTCAGCAGTCAGTGTTATCTCCATGCACCTGAGTTTTATATAAGTTTTGAACTCACTCAACAATCCGACATCTACAGTTTTTGATTTGTCTTGCTTGAACTGATTTCAGGGCGCATAGCAGAGATTAGGCCTAGTCTCCTGGAATGGGTAAATTAGTTGTTTAAGAAAATAGAAAAAACTCAACAGATAGCAGTTTGAGAAATTACCAGCTGATTAAACTTATTGTTTGTTTGGTGAGTGTGCAGGCAAAACGTAAATTGGTGGGCGGTAAGGAATTCACCACGGTGGCTGATCCACTACTGAAAGGCCATTATCCAGAGCAAGGCTTGTACCAAGCGCTTTCTCTTGCAGCTGAGTGTTTACAATCTAAAGATGTCAGTCGGCCTCGTATAGGAGATGTTGTGAATGTTCTATCAAATTTAGCTTCTGAAATTTACGATCCAAATGCAACCCAAATTAATCGAGCAGGCACATTGACAATCGGAAGCTTTGAAAAGGAAGGACTAACAGAGCAATGGAGACACCTCTGGTCTTTCTCTACCTGAGTCACTTGTATGATATCTATACTGTCAGATTTGGAAATCTGACTACCCTCTTTACTGAATTCTAAAAATGTTACTGTAATATTTTTCAGCTGAAGTAAAAACTCAATTTAGAACTGGATTAATGAGGTTTTTGCCGGCTGTACCTGAAGGGGACTATCAGTGCAATATTCCATCACTCTTTGCATAAAGAAAGAAGTAGTGAGATTATTTCAGGTGCAGATATGGTTGCTTCAACCTCATTTGTGAGATCTAAACGCTAAACCCCATTGAAACTATCATCATCATCATTAAAGGTCAATCTTTAAATAGTTCATCAGATCACACTAAAAACATAAAGTTTACACAAGGACACAGCCCAAAGGATAACCGTAGCTTCCAAAGCCATGACCGTACAATATGAAATCGAATTTAAAAAAAAAAAGGCCAGACACAACAACAACAACAACAACAACAACAAAAAAAGCAGAATCCTAGAGAAAATGCAAATTTAATTGCATTTTAACATTTTATTCTAACATCTTGATTTCTGGGTTTAGTTTTTTACTTCTTCTTCATGATGATGACAATGCTTAGTGCACATGCAGCGAGCACGAAGACCTCGGCATTTCCCACCAGAGAATCCCTCAGTTTGGCAAACAGCACCACAGTTACTCTTCCTTACACATATTCCCTTGAACCTGTGACTGGCTGACTCACAAAGCCTCGCCTCCGCTACATTTGGCCCCAACTCTTCAAAATTGAAAAAATCAACACCGGATTAGTAAATATAAAAATCAGTATTTAAATGTACAAATCATGCATTTTTGGTCTTTCTAAAACAAAATAATAAAGAAGAACATATTAATAAATCAAGAGATCTTGGGTTGCCACACCCTTGGACCGTTATCTATGAGTTTATAATCTTGTAAATAATTGGTTAATATGTAATAAAGAGAGGTAAAAAGTGAGATATAGAACAAACCAGCAGTGAGAAGAATCAACATAAGAACTACAAGAGTAGCTGAGAATACACGAGTAGTACGCTCCATTAATAAAATTTGAAGTTAGAGAGTAATGAGAAGAGAAGAAACAGAGAATGGAGAATACTGAAAGAAATTAAGTTATGTTACAAGGAATGAAAGAAACCACTATGACTGGCCCTTTATATAGCCATTTTTCTACCTATAAAAGTCCAAGTTAATTAATCTGGTTTAAGGGAAAGACGATATGATTTTGAATACCTTTTGAGAAAGTAAAAGGAAGGGAACCAAATCCGAATCCGCTGAGTTTGATACCTAAGTGGGACCAATTTAAACAATTATTTTCATCAATAATTCTAGCAGTGTGGAGACATCTACTGTGAGAGTACTGGTAACAGTAGAATGTGAGGTTACTGCATCTTTAAAATTCGTAAGCAGTCGTTTTATATTTACCCCAAGAGAGTTCGGTTAATTTTTTTTTAGAACCATGACGTGATGTCCATAAACTACCGCAGATTGAATTTCGGAAATTCTCCTATCGTTCTTCCCTCTAGGTAGGATTGGTGGAGGTAATTTCAATTTTATGGTTATGTCGGTAAGATCACATCGTAATTGTATATACTACTAAACAACAAGAATACGGTAGAAATCGATGTGATAAGGACTAGACAGACTCCTTCCTGATTGTGATTTGATTTCTGAGTTGGAAGTTCCTTAGTGGATTGATAAGAATTTTGAAAAGAAAATCCAATTCCCTTATTTGTTAGTATTCACTATTCCAAACGATAAATGATAAAAGAGCACTGAGTACCACGCTCATTGATTGTCATTATTATCTGTATATCACTTCACGTGTGGTGTTTACATTTTCATTTCTACTGAGTAAATTTTCATTTTTCAGTGAAATCTTTGTCTTGCACCCTCAATGGCCACAAGGGAAATCTTCTCTTTGGTTTTCTTATACTCATTTCTTCTAAATAAAAATGATATTTTTATTTTTTTAATTTAATCTGTTTTTAGATAAAAATAAAAATATTAAAATTTTCAAAATGAAAATAGTATTTCTCTATCGGGAATGAAGATATTATTCCTAATAACAGGTTGTATAAATCAAAAATCACGTATAACTAATAAAATTTGGTGGCCCGTGTCTTGTTGAAATTATTTAAGTTTTATAGCGCCCTGTCGCATTTTCTGACGGTGTCTCAAACACAATACCTTAGGTTTTTTCTTATCATCGTTCACAATTTAAGATTCATAGTTGGACACGTCAGTTTGAATCAACATCCAAGTGCTATCGTGATTCAGAGTTGAATCAAGAAAACGTCCAATGGTTTGGCGCTAGAATATTGGAGCCGTTAGATTTTAAAATTAAAAGAAAATATGATGACTGAGATTTAAAGCGCCAAATGGTTTGGCACAAAAAGTAAATTTTTCAGCGCCAAACCATTTGGCGCCACAGAGTTGATTCCAAATTGCATTCAAGCAACTCCTTGAACGTAATTTAGAATTATAATTTTAGACAACGCTTTTCAAGTTGAATCTTAAATTGTGAACGTCCATAAGAGAAAGCCTTAGGAGAGTGTGGCATATTGCAAAAATCCGTTGTATCAAATCGGATTATGCGTGTTTGCATGCCTCGGCGCTACATCAAAACCGTAAACCTCTAATTTTCTTTGCATCAGTTAAGAGGGGTACTTTTTGGTGCCGAACATTTAGATTCACACTATACTGGGATCCTTTGACATTATTCCTGACATTTTCATGACCCCCAATAATCAGTAAATTTTGTTATACATCATTTTACATGTATTTGTTTGAATATCAACAGTTAAACTGTTAAAATCCATCTATTGGTTTGAATATCAACAGGTAAAATCCAAATTTGAAGATACCGATGTTATGTGTAACAAAATGTACTGGTGAGAACGTAATACTCAATAAAAAATTCGTTTCCAAAAAAGTTAAACTTTTATTTGTCTAACTATATTGGGCCTACGACAACTATTTTTTCCCTACCACTAAAAGTTAAAATAGGGTTATTATGAAGAAAAAAAAAACTCTTATTCAACAATTTATGTTATTAATTAATATGCTTGATTAGTACTCAAATGTTAGTTAAACTTAGTTAGTGATTAAAACTAGATTATAGTTAGTTTTAGATTGTAAGAATTATAGTAGAGTTGTTTTTCAAAGTTTATAGAAGAAGGAGAAAAAATTAGGAAAAACTAGGGTTTTGTGATTTGGTAGTAAAGAGGAAAATTTATAGTGACGATGAGGATTCTAGTGGTGATAATGAAGTAGGTGCATCTACGTATCACCATTCAGACTACGAAAGAGAGTTCGATCCTACCAATTTGGATTATTTGTTGGATGAACAAGAATGTGTAAACCAAGACATATTTGATGAATTTACTCAAGCAAATGAAGAATATAAGCGGGAAAATGAAGGTCTTGATGCTTCCAATGGTCAGGTATACATTATTAGGATCTCCAAACATGTTTATCAACCTTATAATCGCCAAAAGGTGGATTTCTTACAAAATTTTGAGATGTTTTCTGGGCTATGTTCTACCCAGAATCGTTGGATAAGATAACATCGTATCCAACGATTCTATATCTCCTGGAGAATATGAACCGGAATTGGTGGATGTGGTCATGAACAACGACCGATTTTGGTAATATACTTTGGCGGGATTGGTAGGTCAAATAATCGATATTTATGAACTCATTTATCGAACGGTTGCATCCCTTGAAGATTTTCCCATAATTCTCCAAAAACAGAATCGTTCGATAAGTGTTGCTTTATGCGCCGATTCTAATTAAAAAACTATCCAGAAAGATCCACTTTGTTGAATGCTAGAATCAGCACGAGAGTCAGTTCACGTGTGCCGATTCCAACCTTTTTGAAAAAAAATTAAAAATATAGACAAGGCAGAATCGGTCGATATGGGAGGACATAAAGAACGATTCTTTATAATCGTTCGCACGATTGTCCCATATCCACCAATTCTGTTAGGCTAATTTTTTTGATATGTATTGTAGATTATTGAAACACTCGGCAACGATCAACCTGAACCCGTGTCTCAGATGGGGTCTGATACTTCCGACCACTACTACAATGATTTGGTGTGAAAAAGAGATACGATGCAAAACAATGGTTTGTGGACAAAGGGATAGAGATCAACCAAGCATTAGTCTTAGGCAAACGTTCGAGGCATGATCGTTTGGAAATTATTTGCTAGAGAAGTGACAAGATTGAAAGTCACTTGGAAAAGGACAAACCGTATGTGAAGAGGACGCAGAGGGTCTACATTACTAAATAAAAGAAGCATGAGTGCCCTTTTAAGATTATGGTGCATAGACGCAATGGTGTATATAAGTTTTCTAAAGTGATGAATGGTTGTCACAATCATGATGATCGGAAATCTCTTATTGGACACGTTGTCGTTTGTGGGTTAAAACCACATCAAAAAACAACGGTAAAGTCGATGAAGGCAACTACACCAAGTAATATCCTTAGGAAGATCAAGGAGGATAATCCTAAAAACTTGTCCACTTTGAGGCAAATCTGCACGGTAAGAGCAACATAATTATACAATGAAGAAGCAGGTAGTGGACGGCAAAGTGACTCGTATTTTCTTGGCGCATCCGAAGATGATCCAATTGGCTCAATGCTTCTATCAAGTTTTGTTGATAAATTGCACTTACAAGACAAACAAGTACAACATGTCGTTGCTAAACATATGTGGCTATACTTCGGACAAACAAATTTTCTCGGTGGCATGGGGTTTTATGGATCGGGAGAATGAGGTGAGTTTTATTTGGATGTTGGAAACCTTGAAAGACTTTTATTTTCATATGCATTACAAGAATGAGGCGACAAATATAACGGAAGGGTCTTACAGATGATTGAAATAACTACTTCGGGTGAGTCAAAATAATGTGGTTATGGTACAAGAAGTTATCCATTAATACACCATGGAGGATATCAACAAGATTCATATCCAAATGGAAGAGAGTAGGATGAAAGTTGTGACCATGTACTCTGATGATTACGGTACGTTTCTAGGGGGTATTTCTTATATGGTGTTGTATTGGGATATCCATTATATGATAAATGATTATAAGTATTTTGAGGATAACGAGCACGAGAGAAAGAAGATTGTTTGTTCTTGTAAGACGATGACGGCCATGGGGCTCCCGTGTCGTCACATGACTGCAAGTAACCCCCAAGGGATTCTGTTTGAGCTCATCGATCCGTTTTAGAAGCAACTTAATTTCACACCAAGCCCGATAGAAGATGCAAGTCAATTATTTGTAGACATGGATCTTGGGAGACAAATAATCGAGGGCTACTCCAACAAAAACAATTTGTAACGACAAATTTTGATTTCCGACTTGGTCCTCGCCGTTCACCCACATATGCAACCGGTTGAAGAACCAACTAAGCTACCGCCGAAGGGTAGACCATCTACCAAATTGGATAGGAAGCAAGAAAGGAAAGAGTAAAAGTCGTCGATGAGTAACCAAAGACACCCTTCACTACATGAGCATATCGAATCTATGTGTGAAGAAGCTTCCGCTAAAAAAAAAAAGGGTTGCCCGAAGAAGCAAGAAAGTGGACCAAGTGGGCAAGAGCATAACGAGGCTATGTATGAAGACCCTCCCGCTCCAAAGAAAATGGGTCGCCCGAAGAAGCAAGAAAGTGGAACAAGTGGGCAGCAAGACAAGTCAAAGGATCAAAGGGATCCCATCGTTCCAACGCAAGAAAGTCAAGTGAGTACAACACAAGGCAAGGAAAAGGTTCTCATCGTCTCTTCGTAAGAAAGTCAAGTGAGTACAAGATGAGTATGACTAAAAGGGGAAGCAAGGCAAAAGGTGTCCATGGATTCCCCGCAAGAGTCGTTGACTATAAAAGAGGCAATTGGTTATCAAGTTACACCTAGGTATGTGTGGGGTATACCACATCGAACGTGTTATACGATATTCCATGAGTATCTTACGAAACTCCCTTCAATCATTCATCCCTACGTATTATCTACCGACGACGTGGATGGGGATGAAAATTATGGATTTCACATTGCGTTCGAACAAATAGGCCATTTAAGTTTTTCGGATGATGAGAACCTAACCCAATGCCAACATTTTAGAAAGACGATAACATTACGACTACAAGAAGATAAGGAATTTTACATCTCGATGATGATGGAATGTACAATGGAAGATAAAGAAGTTGAGTTCAACGAATTGGTTGCTCGTGTTCAAGGGCCGAAGGGGGATGAACCAATTACCAATAAGCATTGGATGACCATGCCTCGATGTGGCCATCTGTTGGCAGATATGTGGAGTTGCATTGTTCATTATTTTGGTCAGTGAGCATCTCTTACCTTCACACCAAAGAAAACAAAGTGTGATGAATTGCTTAAGGATCGAAAATTTGTTATAGTCAACATTAGCAACATACATCTTATTGGTCTTAGGCTACGCGAAGATTGTTCATTACCTCCACTGTGTAGGTTCACATATTTTCCAGGTTTCACCAACAACACCTCTAAGGAAAGGCTAAAAAATACGAGCCCAACATGAAACTTTGGGATGAATTGGTCGAGCCGGAACAAATCAAGGGTACAATCGTGTTGAATTAAATATTTGTCTTTTGTTAACAAATGAACTATCAGATCTCCATGGTTTGTAGCTTTTCTATATTGAACAACCACTCTTAATGAATGAAATGGATTTTCTTTTTGGTTACTTTGAATTGTTGTTGAAATTCAAAAAAAAAAAAACGGTCGCAGGAAAAATTAAAAATGAGTTACTCAGAATCGGTGGATACAACATATAAGTGTCGACTGATTCTGGATTTATTGTAAAAACCTGCAATTGTCGCAACATGTGCAACTGGAATCGATGGACACGTATGTGCATTGTCCACTGATTCTGGATCACAATTACAAAATTTTGATATTCTTTACCGCCAATAATTTAACGTAACAACGAATAACGAACTTCAAACTATTCATATATCCACCGATAAGTTCATCATCCATCCATCCACCAATAAAATAAAAATAAGTATCCAAATAAAACAAAACAAACTAGGTAATGCAACAAGTCTTAGTTTAGGACATGCAACAAGTATTAAAAACATTGATTAGGTATCAGCCGCAAAAGGAGCGACACCATCAGCAGCAACAACGGCAACAACATCTTCAACAGCAGCCTCTTCAAGTACATCTTAGACTCTCCAATTAGCAATATTCCCTCTTAAGTTGGATGCACTTCAATCACCTCCTCAAGATCCTCCATTTCCAGCTGACGCAGGAGTTCCAAGACTTCATCCAATTTGGTATGGATGGGGCAGCAGAGGTCGCGGCTAACTTTTTTCAATAGCCTCCTACCAATATCACACTGTTTGGTTGGACCATAACCTCTTTTGCGACCGTCCATAATGGCTATACAAGTAAACAAATTGAACAACAAAAAAATTAATCAATAGTCTCCAGTTCAAGCAATCAATAATCAACAAAAATTACAATACACACAACTATTAGTAGTTAAAGAAATCAATAATCTCTATTCAATCACCATCAAAAAGTTACGTATAAAATGAACAAAACATAATCGTTGGATAAGACCATCTTTATCCAACGATTCTAACTGTAAAAGCTATCAGAAAACACCAAAATTTTCATATCCAGAATTGTTAGATATGGTTTGTAGTAACCAATGATTCTCATCGGGTAGTAGTATAAACATGAAAGCATGGGAATCGGTGGATAACGAGGTGTCTTATCCAACGATTCCAGTATAGAAAAAGTAAAAATAAATAAAAAACCAGAATCGTTGGATATGATCTGTCGTATCCAATGATTCTGGCGATGGTAACTTTGTACGAGGAATATGAAACGATAATCGTTCGATATGGATCCATCGTATCCAATGATTATGGAGCATGTTCTTCATGCTCATGAAGAACACAACCAGAATCGTTCGATCCATATCGAACGATTCTTGAAAAAATCAGGACTTTGATTCACGAAAAAGAAGATTTCTACACATGAATTTATCACAAATGCTATTATAAATAAGGGTTTATAGAGATTTACCTTGTAGTTTACTCCGAATGATGAATTTTGTTTTTGGAAAAGTTAGGTTAGGGTTTTAGAATTTGGAAAGTTTGATTGAAATAGAAAGTTTTTTTGTTTTTTTTTTTTTGTTTTTGTTTTTGTTTTTTTTTTTTGTTTTAGATTTTGTTAGATTTGAAAAATAGTGAAAAGGGGAAAGGTTTTTGTATTTATATTTTGATTTTAGTATTAGGGGTAATTAATGAGCAGAGGGTAGTTTAGTAATTTTTATAATAGCTAAATATACACCCCTTATCCCACACTCTAGATGGGAGCAAAATTTAGTAGGGTCAAAATAATTGTCCTAGACCCCAATATAGCCAGATTTATTTAGAACCCTATTATTGTGGCTGTAAACTTTGGTTCACAGGGGCTTACAAGGTGAGAAAATAGGGTCATCAAGAAATCCACCCAAAAACCCTTTATCACTTATTAGCTAATTAGTGTTAATAAACTTAATTAGCTAAACTAATTAAGATTAGTGATTGAATTAGATTAAAAAAAATTAAACAAAATGTTTAATTTTTAAATTCAACAAAGAAGGCATACACACTCCCTTACTTTTTCATTTTCAGAATCACTTACCGCTAGGAACTTATGAATTCCTAGCCGTAAACTACTTATACGGCTGGGAACTCATGAACTCCCAGCCGTAAATTAGAACTTACGGTTCGGAGTTCATGATTTCCTAGCCGTAAATTACTTCTAAATTTCATGTTTCACTTACGGCTAGCAACTAAGGTACGAGTTATCCGTAATCAAACCTACGGTTGGGAAATACTAAGATCGCTTGAGAATCTGGTTTTCACTACACATCCTACGGGTAGGAAAATAACTATGCGGCTGTGAATTTTATTTTTCAGATTAACATACGGCTGAAAATTCTTCATTTTCCAACCGTAATAAGTTAATATTATATATTTTACGGCTGGGAGTTTTTATTTTTCCAACCGTTACCTATTTTGCGGCTTGGAATTGCTATTTTTCCAGTCGTAACAACATATTTACGGTTGGAAAAATAAGAACTCCCAGTCGTAAACAGTTGCAGAAACCGGTTTTTTTAACCTTAACTTAATCCAATCGTTTAACGAATCAAAAGCAGAAATAAATTGTGAAAAATCGTTGAAGAAAAAAAAGGAAAAATGACAATGCGATACGATAGAGAAGAAAAAAAGAGGAAGAAGAATGATATATTTAAGTTTTTCCTTTTTATGATCATCGTCTTCATCACGATGAAATTATGATCACCATCTTCTTCATGATTTATAAAGAAGAAAAAAAGGAGAAGAATAAGTTAAATTTAAATTATTTTTTTTAATAAATAATTAGATTTGGGTTTATCATATGAATTAGATCCCCTATCCATATTTTGAATAGTTGAATCAATTTTATCATATCGTAAACCCCAATGAAAAAGGTCTACAGCCTTCATAATAAGGTTCTTTATTTAGACGCTATCTATTGATGATAAAATGTAAAAATAATGTAGATCTGCACGCGTCAGGAGGTCTACCTCTTCAATCCAACCGGTTAATTGGATAAGGAAAAATAGATTAATCCCTCTGCCGACTACTGTTTTATTTACATTTTTTGTATGAGGAAGGTAGAAGAAGAAAAATGAAATGCAGTCATAAAGAAAGTAAAGTAAACGTGAAAAGAAAAAGGGAGAGACAAGAAAAAAAGAAAAAGTGAAAAAGAGAAATTAAAGTTAAAGAAGTTCAAAAGGAAAGTGATGAACCGACGATGGATGGATGTCAAAAACAGTGGCCGGCATAAAGGGTCGGACAGTGCGAGAAGCAGATTATTATGATTTCATTTGATATTTTAGTCAGTATTTAACACTTTAATAAGTTTGTGGTTGAATATTTAGAGTTTGGGGCGTGTTATATTTTTCTATTATCCAGATAAATATTTAGCCTATCTTTTCCCCCTTTTTTTTTTCTTTTTATATTTTTAGTTTTTGAGAAAAGCAAAATACTTTATACTCTATGAGTGATTTACATGAGTAACCATAATAACCACCCTTGAACTGACGACCATAGTTTTCCTGTCCACGATGGTTTGATCGGGACACTGTTATCGGTACCATTCTGTTCCTCGATTCACTTTACATTGTACCCATTCCACTTGATAAATTTATAAATGGGATACTGTAATTTTGACAAGTTACCTTTACGCAGTACAATGCATCTATTTATCTCGCTGTTAGCAGGAGCGGAGCTAGTTTAGAGTATGAATGTGTAGTCTAGCTGGCTCACAAGCCTAATATTACATATTTTAAAAAAAAATAGGTGTAAAATAGTATCCCAAGCCCATTTTGTACCTTCTAAAATGGGTTTATTTTTCTTTACACCCCCTCTCCTGAGTATCTTCCTCCGCCCCTGATGGTTGGGATTAATAGTCCCACATTACCTATAACTCTAGCTTCCATACACAAGATAATATGAAAGGACCACTCCGTTCATTGGAATTTGAGTTGGAAGTCCATACATTTTACACTCATATGAACAATAATAAAGGAGAAAGAATTTGCTCAATGTAGATACCCAAAATCGCTAAAGGAAAAAGTCCACTCCGCACCGCATGACCACGGCCCACATAAACTTGCTACCGAGTTTATTTGTCATATTTGCTGGCGGACTTAGGAGTCCTGGTCAGGACCTGCCGGACTAAAGGCATGTGCGGTAAGGAACAACCAAGAGTTTTCCAGTAACAAGTGACACTAAGCACGACTCTTCAAAGACATGTGTAGAATACCTTGGCTTACAGGGAAAGACAGGAAATATTCGGGTTCGTCATCTCGTAGATGGAAAACTCTAAAAATACAACTTGTTTATCCCTGACAAACTCAGAGATCATTTTACGGAAAATTGTGTACTACGTAATTACATTTTGGCGACTTCACTGAGGATTTGCTTACATAATTAGGATATCGGTTCACGCCACATGGATCAAAGACAACCGGCTCATCATGTCCAAAAACGGGTGTTCGGGCCACTCAATGGGGTATAACAGACATTATTCCACATTGTTGAACACGAACGACAATGAAAAACCTTAGTGGCAAAATTGGCAGGATTAGATCCGCCACCTGAGGATGAAATTCCGTCGAGAGGCAATTTGGACATGAACCAGTTCCCTGGAGGCACAACAGTAAAATGGAAGACGAGCAACAAGAGTCACCCTAACAGTTCCAGAGGTGGGGTACATAGTAGGTCCCACATATACCAACGGACTCCATAAGGACGTTTACAAGGCAACCTTTCAGGGCATCGACAACTGACAAACGAACAAGCGCGAGCTGCGCTGTCGAATGACAAGTTTACTAAATATCTAAAAGAAATATACATACTTGAATCACAGTCCAACACTTACGTTAGGGATTCTCCTTTTCATCTAAAGTAATGGACCGACCAATGGAAACAAAATACAAGATTCTTAAATTCAGATTATTTTATAGGAACATTAGTGCAATGAAGCATATGCGTCAGTTTATCATATGGCTTAACGAGTATGCAGAAGATTAGAATGTGTGTCTTCACGATTTTGGAAAACCTCTAAACGAGGATGCATTTACCTATTATATCTCATTAAATAAGAATATTATCCACTCATGAGATGAAATGCGTCGGGCATTCATGCAAAAGTTTTACTCAAAATCAGTGAAAATTTTGATTTTAGATCTTAGCAAAATCAAATATCATCCCGGCGAGAAGCTCAGGGCGTTTCTCAGGCGTTTATAACACTCCCGAACATTTAGTTTTTATTTATTGTATTTTCATATTTGGCAACTTGCGTCCAATCAGTCATAATCATTAAACATTGACCCAAAGTGGACAAATTATAATGTTATAAAAATATTATTGAATGAACTACAACTCGTAAGAGAAACTAATGTCTAAACCAATCTCCAAGGACCCATAATTGAGCTCAAAATTAAGGAATAAAACATTGCATATAAGTCATTGGGTTCATCAAAAACACTCATACATGTTAGATTTACCTAACCCGACCTGTAACTTGGCGAGTGGATACTTTTTTTTTTCTTTTTGACAAACTCCGGAGGAGGATTTATTATAGAAGGAAAAAAAAAACAGAAAAAGAGGAGGACTTAAGCCTGAACCTCCATCAAAGAAAATAAATAAGCATAAAAGAAATCAAAAATAAAAGAGTCGATAAAGCGATAAATTACATCAACAGGCTCATGTAAAACGCTTCATCCGAAAATTCTTTCCCAGAGCTTTCATATAAATTCCCTGTTTTGGTTTCTTCTTGTGCAAAACATGTTGAAAACCATCTGATGAAGGAGAAGGAGTATCTTAGATCACCATATTCTCTAGTACCGGCGATGATAATAATATTGGATACTCATCATATTCCTTATCATCTGTATACATGGCTAGCATATTAAATCTATTAGTATCTGCACTAGCACCCATGTTCAACTTCTCAGAGGAGAATCATTCTCTGTTTCTTGCTCTTTATGAATAAATCTCACCTTCCTCTTCAGATAAATCTTCCAACGAGTTACTTTCAAAGAAATAGGAGACACAGTATTAACGACGTTACAACTAGGAGTAGTAGTAATAAGAGATCTTTCAGAGACAGTCGTACGCATACTTATTCGATCATTATCAGCTACCCCCTCTTTACGAGCAGATGCAACATCCTGCACACCAGATGCAATGTTTGTTTCAATACTATTTATTTCAGCTGTATCGGGGTTGTCTTCATTCATAACAGTGTCAGCAACTGCATTATAAAGGTTCTCAGTAGCTTGTTGTATTGCAGAGTCAATCACCATATCTAGAGTGTGAGTAACCACAATACCATTTCTTTCCTCAACTTCCACTTGAACCTATGATTTCCTAAAACGTTTGTTTCCTTGATTTTGAAGAGATTTTTCTATCTGGACCACATTAACAACATAAGTATTACTATGTATTTCAGCAATAACCACACCACCAAAAACACCATTCTTATTATTATCTTCACTACCAATATTTTCACTTCCATTCTTATTGTTCTTCCTACCACGCACTTCATTCCAAGCTTACTTGGTATTCTGATCACTTTCCCCACGTTTTAGTTCATTAGCATTCTTGCTTCCCTCCTTACCATCAGTGGTTTTAAATAACTTTCGCACTTCCTTGCAATCAATAAAAACATGACCTAAGATATTACAATGAGTACAGTACGTTGGATGCTTCGGTATTTCCACGTACTGATTGAAACTTCTCCCTCCTGCAATTGCGGTAATCTAATCTGGTACTTTTTTTTCCGCAAAGTCAATATCAATCAGAACAACTGCGAAGTACCCATATTCATGTCTCAACGTTCGCTCATCAACAACTATTGGAATTCCTATTGGTCCACAACTCTATGTATTATTCAGGAAAATTATCCCATACCGTTGCATGGGAAGTTCATTGTTTATCAGGATCAAACCAAGGATACTAATCTTGTAGCCTTAATACATGTTTCTCAATGATCCATGATGCACCATGCCTAACCTTGGCCTTTTCTTCTTTAGTAGTGATCTTAATGATAAAAAAACCTTTGTTTAAAGGCGTGTATTAATCTTATTATGACCAAGCTGCAATTGTTCTTCTAGAAATCTCTGAACCTCAGCAAAGTTTAGATTTTTGAAATCTAATATGCCTACAAAACTATAATTCCAGGCTTCACATCCTTATTGAAAAAAATATGTCGGTACCTCCAAGGCTGGTTTACCATCAATAAAACTAGGGTTTGGAAGCATGTTAATATCAATAGTTGTTGTATAAAGAGTTTTTTTTCCTTTTACCATATCAGCAAAAGAAAAAAGAACCATTACAACACCACTAGGACCAGAATCAATCGTTTCTACCATCATGAATCAACCGAAGTTGATCTGGATAATCAAACAGAAACAATTTTTTTTGAAAACCTAAAAAAACCTATAGAAAAAATCGGACTTTCTCTCTCCTCTCATGTTTCTTGTCATTGTTATTTATAGATCGCGGGTGGATGCTCAATCGGTTTACAGGTTGACTGGATGTGGATGATCTTCTAAAATCCACAATTTTAATGGACTGGACGCGGATGCGACATCTAAAATTCGTTGGAGACCCATCCACCATAGATTATAATATGAATTCCACTTAAAATGGGATTTTGATGAAATTTACATTGTTGGCACGGTGCACCCAACATAATCTCCACCAACGTAATTTCCTTGCTCCGAATCTAAACAAATAAAAAGAGCTTTCATTGAGTACTTTTCTCTACCAAGTCATCACTTGACTTTTAATAATATGGTTGTGTGACATGGAACCAATTTTGTTGTTAGAAACACGAATCCCCTTTCATCCATAATTTAGCCTTTCACAAAATTTGATGTCCACTTACGCAAAGTTTGTTAGTCAGTACATCCCCTCAATAACCACATTTGTTGTTTTAACTTAAATCCGTCAATTCATCTGCATTCAATCCGCCCATCTCTTCGCTCATGGATGTTAAATACGTTGGTTGACGGATTGGACGTGGATATAAATTTAAAATCCATCATTTAGATGGACTTGACGTGGATGGGACCAAGTTTGCCCGAATTCCATCCGTTGCAACTCCTAAATTGTATTCCCTTCGTCCCCGTTTAGTTGCATAAAGTATTTTGTTTTATTCCCGTTTTACTTGATGATTTTCATATTTTTCTACCAAATTTCCTTCTTTTCCCCTATTTTGAAATCAACCACTAATTTTAAAAGTTATGAAGTTTCAAGTTTCTAAAGTTTTTCTCAAATACCAACACATTACAACTCTACTTACTTACAAATAACTTCGTCCCAGAGTTAAAGTCTAGATAAATTAAATTTGTTAAGATATATGATTGAGGATATACGTAAAAATTGTTTTAATATCTATCATTTTTTTAATACGTGTTCAGAATCCTATTCATACAGCTAAAGTGGTACGAGAGAGTACGTTGTAATTTCATTTAGGGGTGAGCAACGGGTAAAATCCGTGAATTTGGCGCCACCTACATCCGGTCCATCTAAATGGCGGGTGCTAGATTTCCATCCGCATATTTATATTGAAAATTATATTTAAATAAGATGAAAGCAAAAAACTAATAAAAATATTATTTAATTAATGATTTATAACATCCTAAGTTATCTTTAAATAAATGTCTTTACATGTTTAACTAAACCCTCTCGGTCTCTCTATAAGTAACATGTAAAACTAAAATTTTCAGATAAATAAATACTAGATATAAATTACTAAATTTACCTTCGGACCTTGCATAATTTTAAGATACCCTTAACTTAACGAGTACGGGTGTCCAATGGATCTCTAGACATACACCCGCATCCGAACCAATATTTAATAAATTTTTAAAAATAAATCTATGTCCAAACCACTCATAAGCAGGTTGGGTATCCACTTGCCAAATCACTGTTGGATTGGCGAGTGGGCCACCCATGCTCACCCTATTATTATTTTGAATTTTCACTGGTTTTTCCTCGCTATGAACCCATTCTGAATATTTTTGAAGTTTGTGGAAGCTTCAAGTTGGGCCTGAGTGACTGCTCCGAATGAGGCCTACGTAACACAAAGTTGCACATTTTTGGATTTTGAGTTCTCTGAGGTTTCTGACTAGTGAGTCAGTGATTCCTGAGAGTGGATAGATGCGCAAAAGAAGGTGCTAGTATTTTAAGCCATTTCTGCCGATCTTGATTATCATCTCTGTCTTCATTCTTGACTTATCAAAACTTCAGAATTGACTATAGAAACTCCCATTTGATTGAATCTTGTTTCTGATCTATCTTCTTCTTCGACTAGGGTTAAATCAAAAATTTAAAATGAAACCTTTAGGATGGTGGTTGATGTTCGTTGGTTTAATGCGTCTTGCTTCAGTTTGGTTCGGATTCTTCAACATTTGGACACTCAGAGTTGCTGTGTACTCCCAAACCACTAGTAAGCTCTCTCTCTATCAAATCCAATGCTATTACAGAGTTCTGATACAGAAGAAGGAACATTCTATTTTTAAGATTCAAATTGTGCATATTGTTTTCGTTAATTTCCATGTGATGAATAATCGAATGCAATGTCACATAAATCTATGAAGATTGAGCTGATGGATTACATTGTTGTCAGTAGCTACACATGTTATACTCTAATCTCTACTTTATCTGATGATATGTTAACAATTAGAATTCTCAAATCGCCTTTGAAATAGTTCTGCTGTTAATAGCCCTCACCTATTTAGCTTGAAGTTGAGTGACATTCAGCTTAGGATAAATTCATTTATAATTTAGTTCGAGGACTGCTAAGGGAATTTGAGTGTCACTTAATCGGCCAATAATGCACCACCATCTCTTTCTCTTGATCCATTTTTCTACTCACATAATTTGCTTGTATATTCTATGACTATTAGGCTTTTTTGATTTGAATTTCGAATAACTTCTCCTTTATAGACAATTTTGTATGAGGATAATGATGTGACAAAGTCTTATGTTTTTGCTTTTGCTTCATTGTAGTGACTGAGATTCATGGAAGGACATTTGGAGTTTGGACGCTTTTGACTTGCACTCTCTGCTTTCTCTGTGCATTTAACCTTGATAACAAGCCGTTGTATTTAGTAACCTTTATGTCGTTCATCTATGCCTTGGGTCATTTTCTGTCAGAATATCTACTATATGGTACAATGGCCATCAAGAATCTGTCAACAGTTGGGTTCTTTGCAGGTATATATATTTCTCTAGTAAATTGGGATTAAAATAAGCTGCCACTCTTATTGTCTTAATTTTGTATTGTGGCGGCTCTCACATTGCATTCTTTGTTTCCATTTAGATGGATTTTCCATTATAATTTGTTGATGTCATTTCTGATACTACTCGAGAATACATGATGGTTGCAAATGCTGTGATATATGGTGGTATAAACATGTAGCTTCCTGAAATGTTTACTATACTTGATTATTCAACTTTCAACTGCACCTTGGAACCCCAGAATTCCTAATTGGTCTGAAACTTTGATCTATAGGTTGTGCACAATGCATGAGACAATTGCTCTTTATTTGACTACTCTAGAATACATGATGGTTGCAAATTGCTGTGATATATGGTGGTATAAACATGTGCATCCTGAAATGTTTATTACACATAATTTTTCAACTTTCAACTGAACCTTTGAACCCCAGAAGTCCTAATTGTCTGAAACTTGGTGTATTGGTTGAGCACAATACATGAGACAATTGCTCTTTATTTGACTACTCTAGAATACATGATGGTTGCAAATGCTGTGATATATGGTGGTACAAACATGTGCATCCTGAAATGTTTATTACACTTGATTTTTCAACTTCCAACTGAACCTTGGAACCCCAGAAGTCCTAATTGATCTGAAACTTTGATCTATAGGTTGAGCACAATGCATGAGACAATTGTTCTTTATTTGAGTAGATATACAAATAGGTTCCTCCTGTTTTCTTCTTATCAGCTTGGGGCATAGCCGAGTATACAAGAGTAACTAGGATGCTCCACATTTGCATGCTATAAACTAGGGACGTCTTTCATGGTTGGTTTAACTTGGTTCATTAGTTACAGAAAAATATCTTATGTTTTGTCCTTGAATTGTCGCAGTGTTATGTTAAAGCTTAATTCACTAATTCTGTAACACATATGTGGTATAATCCCTGAAATGATATCGTTGTTTGGCTAGTTTTACATTAATAATTTGGTGATTATTTCCGGTTAATACAGTTTTTTTGTTCTTGTAAATTTTTGAAAGACAAATATAGCTTAACAAACTCATACTGTATATACTAGTAAAGTCCGTACTAGGTGCTGAGATTTTCTTTTTCGTACTGAGATTTTTTTTTTCTTCTATAGATGGATGTCTCCTATAGAATGGTCGCATTTATGATGGGTTATATTTTTTTATCAGGCACATCAATCGTGTGGATGTTATTGCAGTGGAATTCACACCAGCCAAAGGCCTTCTCAAAAGCTGATTAAAAACTACGCTCGCGCAACACTAATTTCATTCTTTTGTCGAGGGTAGAGATCTGATTATAATCTTCTATTAGTGCTGATCTTCTTCTTTCAGTTGTACATTATGAAACACTGGTTTTGGCCAATGAACCTACCATTTGGTCTGTGTAATTCTTACTATTAAATGTTAGAATTGGACTGCATATAGGTTTTTGGCAACACAGCTTAGGCAGATTGGGGCTCAGGTGGTGGTATTCATACGGGTTTGAATTTGACCCATAAATCTTGTTTGTATCTTACTTACATGAATAACTCTGATCAGTTAAGATATTTACCATGGAATTGCAAGATTGTACCAATAGTGCGACGAAGGTTTAGCATTGTTACTCAGTTTGTCCAATATGTGGTCTTGACTCTTGACGCAACATATTGAAACCCTCGAGTCCCCCAACAAAGCTTCTCTGGCAGAAAAAATCTGCTCTGTTGTTTTCTGCATCAATGACTGTGTTCTGATTTCACTCATGGGATTCAGGCGATTTCTTTAGTTTCAAAATTGACACAAAAGTTGATCTTATTCATCCGACCTGACTATTTATGGACTCACTCAGTAAAACAGGTAGCACGCAATGTAGTCAATCTCGGTCTTTACGGCCGAGATATCGCTGCTTTTCAAGATATCGGAAGAATACCTTGACGATATCCGAGATTGCGCTGACCGAGATTTGAACGTGAATATCGGTCAAATCGCCCGTATCTCGTCCGTGACGAGTCGCCCGTATCTAGGGTAAAACGGGTATTTACTATTCTAATCTAACGATCCATAATCTCTTGATGAATCCAATGGTCTATCTTTATCTTTATGTCTCGAATCCAATGGAATAAACCTAATCTTCTCTGCCCTCTCTGCGTCTGTAACTCAACTCTGTATGTTTTCTGCGTAGTCAACGTCAGAAGTGGTTCAGTTGACTTCGTTGTAGAATTTCGGCGAGAAAGAGGAAAATGAGATCCTTGTTTGAACTAGTTCTTGAGTTGCCATAGAGAAGAAGCGTGGTTGGTGGGTTTCAATTGGGTTCACTGTGGCCGGGAACTGTTGCCGTGAAACAGCAAAGAATGGGTTCTAAATCAGGTGAAGATATGGAATGAATCTGTGTTGATTCAAGTTTGAGAGATAATGGGTTTTCTGGCTTGTGTTGAACTAAAATGGGGATGAGAAAAAGATGGTATGAAGAATGAATTGAAACGGGTTTACGATGAATGAATGGATTATGATTGATGGGTTTATGTTAGAATTGCAGGGAAGGAGTAATTTATGTAGTTCTCGGGTATAGCCAGTACACAGCTCCATCAGTTAGCTAAACGCACACAATGTGTTTGATAATAGGTCTGAACCACTGCTAAGTTAAGATTAACCAGGCTAGCCATGGGTTCCCGTGGCTCGTATTTATGTATGCTCTTGGTAGTGTGAGATGTGACAAATTAACACCAGTTTACTAAGTTTTATCTGCGATGTTACACATGAACACCAGTTTGCTACGTTTTGTAAATGAGCAACTCTATGAAGGATGAACTTATTGTGCGCAGGTTTTGGAACAACAAAACCATGGATCGTATTGGTATGATGAAACATGAAAAGTATCCCATTGATTTAGAACGGATTGAGAAAAGCATTCTTCCATGTTAATCAAAAATTTAATTCAAATTGGTACTTGTAAGATAGATAACAGATTGAGACAGCAATGCAACATAAGTTAACAGACTTGGACAACATAACTTTAGAGAAAACCAAGAGACGGAACAAGTTATTGCAATTTAGAAAAACCATTATGCTGTTGTAAACAAAGAAACAAGGATAACTTCAACATCAGTCGGCATCCACTATGTGGAAGTAGGTTTGTAGCAATATAAGTAAAAATGAAATAAAATGCAGCTCTTCCATATGTTTTGTCTAAACTAACTTCAATTGAAAGGACTGAACCTCAGTCAATTTTTATGAACTTTGTATATATTTTGCAAGACCTCAATATTCTTATTCACTGCACTGGATTTCTAAATTTTAACCACTTGTGCAGGGAGGACTTAATTGCATCTGATGACTTGAATGTGGAAAACAGATATAGATCTTGATAAAGAAACATGTAATCGAATTGCGCAAGCCCAAGTTAAATTATACAACAATGTACATAGCACCAAATGTTGCAAATTTACTCATGCGCTTTAACTGTAGGTTCAAAGTTTCGATGGGTTAGGACTAGTTCAACAAGTGCACGGAGCTTGTAATAAGGAGAGATTTGGGGCTAAAATTTCCAGCGAGAAGATAGAGAAGAAGTGCAATTGTGCCGTTGATTAAAAGTGACGAATTGTGGTTGATTGATGATTAGTTTTAGAAGTCGAGATGGATTAGGAAGTTGGGTATCAATCATATTCTAAATTGTAGCAAGAACCTGAGCTATAAAAAGCTTAAAAAGCCAACATAAGAAACCTCATATCTATTTTCCTTTCTTGAAATTTCCGTTTATGTATTATATTTGCAATAGCTCTAACATTTACATGTGTATAAAATTTAGATATAAAATTTGGAAGTTAGTCCGAGATTTTATCGATAATCTCCCCGAGATATCGTTATCAAGGTGTCAAGGTTCCGGCCGTGATGAGACCGAAATCCAAGATTAACTACATTGGTGGCACGGCACCTTATTATTTAACGTTCGTGCTCACCTAGTCAACTCAATCACCTATTTGACAACATCTAACGATTGGTGTACCTTACCTACTTATAAGTGGGTCCTTGGACTTCCCAATCATTAATAATTTTCCTGGCGATTAGTATTCTTCTGGTATAAAGATATAATACTGAGAGAAAAGGAAAAAACAAGTAGAAAGAGAAATAAGAGTGCCGTTTAGATTGAGAAAGCGGAAGAGAAATGGCGATGTCAATGGTGAGATCCGGTTTTCAATCTGCTCTTCGCAGAGGCGGACGTAGCAGCGTTCCAACCAAGAGGAACTTCTCTTCCTCAGCTCATCACGATGATGCCCGTAAGATTGATTCTCTCTTTTCTCTATTTAGCCGATTTTTAGGGTTTCCTTCTATAAATTTCCATTTCATGATTAGGGGGTTTCTATCTTATTTCTGATGATTCATCTAATGATTTTGTTTGGAATTTTCAATTCGATTTATAGATGAAGCGGCGAAATGGGAAAAGATTTCATACGCCGGAATTGTGTTCTGCACTGGTTTTGCTGTCTGGACTTTGTCAAAGGGTCATCCCCATGCGGAGGAACAACCAGTAAGTGTTTTTGATTCATATTCAATCGATTGATTTGACTGTCTGTATTTGGTTTCTGTGTGTATTTATCATTTGATTTGTGATAATCTGTTTTAAGTGTGAAACTTGATTATAATTATTTTTGTTTTCTGCAGGCATATCCTTACATGCACATCCGAAACAAGGAGTTCCCATGGGGTAAGTTTATCTTCTTATATTTATAATTCATTCCTGGGGTAGTTTGTTGTATTCGTTTTTTATTCAGTTGGATTGTATATCCAATTCAAGAAAAAGCACTGGTTGTTTTAAAATTGAACATAACTGTAGGTGTCCGTTTAACTTTGCTCTTTAGTCTGTACTACAAGTTACATACCGCTAAGCAAATTATAGGTCACATCGATATCGTTTAACTTTGCTCTTTCGTCTGTTCTACAAGTTACATACCCCTGAGAAAATTATAGATCACATCAGTATAATGGTTCATGTATCTGAGTTTTAGGTTGATACCTTGTTTTGACTACATTGACTTTAAATTGAGTTCAGTGGCATGTAGTATGTTATCTTTGAGTACTGGTCTACTGGTAACTTTTGGATCTATATTTCTTTGAGCATTGCTAGGTTCAGTTATAATATAGTATGTCTATTGTGCTGCTGACCTTGTTATTAGGATCTATATTTGTTTGTAGTCTCTTGTGGCGTATCTTTTATTTAAGGAAATGAATACCTTTACCTCACCCTTTTTTTTTCTTCCCTTATTTCAGTTTTATTTTAATATACAGTTACCAGCAATGGTAAATTTTATATAAATTATAATTGATAGTAAACATCTTTTTTCAAAGAAATTATTGAAGGATGTAGAGTAACTTGGTGGAATGAAATGATAAATAATAATGGCTTTAACAGAAATATAATATTGAACTTTATCTCTATGATTTGTGTCTGATGGACAATAAGGTTAATTAAGGGATATATCAATCTTTTAGCGGACAAATCTCAGCTATCCAAAAGTGCTGTTTGCAGTTCCTACTTCCTACTGATATAACACTTTTCATGTGCTTGCAAGCTGTGCTACACGTGGTTGACATTGTTACTTTGTTTCTCACAGAAGCACTAGTACAAACTTTCTGAAATATTCCGTAGTCAAGTCCATTACTACACAAGTTTCTATCTATATGATATGGTGCCTACTTTTCTATGCTTAGTTCAATGTGATTTAGAAGTTTTTCTTTTACGATTTTCTTTAAGAAAAAAAATCTTTTGCTTCTGCATCTGCTCAGGCCTCAGAGGCTTTTTGATTGAACCATCATCACCAACGAGACTAATGTGATTTTGTTAAACATTACAGAAACAAAAAGACTAATCTTTCTTTTGTTTGTGCTTTTAACCAGGTCCCGATGGCCTGTTCGAGGTGAAAAACCATGACCACTAGTGCATCCACTTTTAGGAGATAACTCTGGGTTATGAAGCTTGATAGTAATTTTTCAGTGGGGGCAAACGACATCGAAGCTCTCAAAAGTTCTGTTGTTTTCTTTTATCATACTGCGCTTGCAAATCCAATAAGAATATGATAAAATAGAGTCTCGATTTGTTTTTTCAACTTCTTTGTTATGCTGTCCATACGTTCTACTGCATAGTTTTTTTTGGATAACAGAAAGATATTAATCAAGATATGGAAGTGTTTTGGTCTTGTGCCAAAAGACTACACACAAAAGCTGAATAATTATTAGTGCTTTCAAAGCCAGTAGAAGATTCTCTAACTAATTTGGCTAGTGCATCTGCCACCTGATTGTCATCACGACTAAGGTGCACAAAGGTCGGTTTGGTTCTTAGTGGAACCCTGTACCTTTACCTCCCCATGATCGGTTCTCAAATTTTGTACCTGTATCCTGGGTTCGGTTCCTGTCTTGTACCCTGTATCCTGGGTTCGGTTCCGGGTATGTACCATGTACTCTGTTTTTTTTTTTTTTTTTGATTGCATCTAAAATTTAAATATAAATGTAAATTGTTGAAGTAAAAGAGATGGAAAGTTTAAGTGTTGTTATCATTTCAATCTCATTACAAAATGTATACAATATTAACTTCCATTAAATAAACACAAACACAAAAAAGAAGAATAACCAACATAGAGTTAGAATGTAAAGGTTTTAAGGGTTTCATAATGAGATTCAAGAAAGTAAATATTTCAATGAAATGAATCTAATGAACTTTAAGGATCAAAAGATTCTGGCGCTGGCATAGGACCTAATAACTCTGCAACATCCATTAAGAAATAAATATTATGTTAAAGATTGAATTGATGATTAATAAAGAAAAAGAAAAAAAAATCACATTACGTTCCTCAACGTTAGAGTTACCATCTGGTATATAATCATATAAAAGATCAAGAGCAATAGGTTTTAGTAACCAACTTTGTGTATAGAGCAATGCCTCAACTGTCCTAGTAGATAAGGAACTTTTCCATGGACTAAGCACTCGCTTTCCGGTGCTAAATGCTGATTCAGAGGCAACTGAAGTCACAAGCATGGCTAATATATCCTTTGTCATATATGAGAGTATCTTGTACCTGCTACTATTGTTCTGCCACCAAACCAATATGTCAAAACTGGAATCAACTTCCTCACCTTCGAACTCAGACAGATCCACCACATTTATCAAATACCTATCCAACTCTGTTGTAGTCTCAACACCAGATGGGTTCTTTTTATGCCTTTTCTTCCCTGATTTAATCCTAGATAGAAGATTTTGCTCTTGCATAAAAACTGTACTGTCAGCTACAGAAAAAACACCAGTGCTGCTACTTAACCCCTCGTGTCCATTTGAATGCATAGACTTATACTCTTCAAAGAGTAACATAAAATCTGCTTTCACCTTTCTCATAACATAAACAACCTTCAAAGTATCCTTCTCATACAAACATTCTAGATGATACTCCAATCCCTTTCTTTCTCTCTTGGATCCAACAATTGAGCAAAAAACAATGCAGAATTCATCTTTGCATAGTCCCCCTAATACTTATTGTACTTAGAAAACATCATACTA
This sequence comes from Papaver californicum, assembly GCA_023531435.1. Taxonomy (NCBI): domain Eukaryota; kingdom Viridiplantae; phylum Streptophyta; class Magnoliopsida; order Ranunculales; family Papaveraceae; genus Papaver; species Papaver californicum. The sequence goes on from JAJJMC010022854.1 coordinate 2,283,365, forward strand.
GCCATACGTGTAATAAAAGGACTTGATGTTACATTGTCTCTAAACTCAACTAATTATTCATGGATTACTACTAATTCCCATTCTAAACGACATCTCATCCTTAATTATAAACTCAACTAGAGCTCTTCGTAACTTATCATAGCTATAAGAATAAGAAACTAATTTACCATCTTCACCTGGTCCAGGGGGTGGAAACATCAGGGTTGTCTGTCCATCCGCCTTCTTCTTATTAGGATTCTTTGGACATCGCTTCAAATGCTTCCTCAAACCAGAAGTACCATTTCTCTCAGAATTGGCTGCTAGTTTACGCTTACAATAATTACATTCTGCTTCTTCTGGATTTAACCTTGTAAACTCGTTCCATATAGCAGATATGACTTTGGACTTCTTCTTGCCTTCATCAACAACATTGGTTGTATCTCCGTTTTATGTAGGTGGACGTTGTGGAGCTTCCGGTGTAGATGTAGGTTCTGAAAGATTATTAGAGGATCCAACTTGGGTTTCCAAAGTTGTAGCTTGACTTGAACTCTGCGTCATATAATATAATGTCGTAAGATACATCATACATGTATAGATGACTAATAGAACAAAGAAAATAGGATAACTGAAGAGAGTATAGAACACAAATTGGTATACATCACCAATGAAAAGAAACAATACACTTATTATATGTAAATGCACAAATTGGAACACTACACACATATTATATGTAAATGCATGCAGGAAAAATGATATACTGCATTTAGGAATTACACATAAGCATAATATGATATACTGCATTTAGGAATCAAGCAAATGAGCAATAAATACTTAGAATGATTTTCCTAGAGCATACAGGAAAATCATTTCCTAATTGGAAAAAACTTCAAAAAAATAACTGCCTGTTGAGCAGCCAATAGTTTTTATCAACAAAGACTTTCAACAGCCAATCGAACAGACATGATATCTCTGCAATGCACATTAACCATAACTGGCAAGTCGATTATCTGGGTGAGGCTGGCAGCCGGCTCAAGTCTGCAGGGGTATAAAGGATCATGACTTCTGTCCTTTGGAAGTGACCTCCCAGTTCCATCATAAAACTACACCACCTTAGATCCAATTGTGTAATTGGGGTGAAAACCCACCTCAAACTAGAAAAAGGGAACATCTAATTACGACATAGTTCTGTCCAAATTAGAGACAACAATGGCGAGAAGAGCAAACCACAATCACATTCAATTTCACATTTCACTTGGAAAAAACCACTATAGCAAATTCACATTTCACATTGATTTTTGGATTTAGATGAGACAATAATCAATATAAAGAAAAATGGTTTTGCAGAAGGAATACCTGGATGTGATCTTGGTCCCTACTGGTATGTTTCTCATGATTGGTTACCATCTTTTCCTTCTCTATAGTTTTGTTTGGACTCAAATTTAGGGTTGACTAGCAGTTACATCTACTCTAAATGAATATCAAAATAATTTCCCCTTTGATTAGTCTGGAACAGGAAGTTCAGTACCAACATAAGCAACATATTTCAGATGATAACAACCAAAGAATCATGAAACCCGTAGTTTAAGCAGTAAGAAAAGGATTGCGTCAAAAAAATTGAAGTTTAAAACTGGAGGAACAATCATGTGAGACATAAGATAGTAAAGTAAAACTAAATAGAACATTAAGCAATAGCTACATCAACTCAAACCCACCCTAGTAGAAACATAAATGAACAATATAAATGTGGCATCTGATGGAAGCATGAGTATGAACAATAAATGCAGACATGGCGATGAAAGCTAGGTTAAATAAACTGTTTAACATATCTAATCGTTCCCATACCATTTGCTGAAAGCCAGATTTAGCCAAGGGTTCAAGAGCATCAAGACGAAATGAAATTGAAGAAGAAATCACGAAATCACCGATTCACCAGACGAAATCACGAAATCAGAAAGTCACTAAACCATTATAAAACAGAGACGGCTGAAGAGTGAAGCCTGAAATCACCTACACCTAACTTAATACTTTAACGGCTGAGATTAAAACAATCTTAAAAGATCAACGACTAGTATAACTCGGTTCTTTGGGTCGGTTCCGAGGTTGTACTTGTACCTTGTACCCATTTGTACCCGGTTCCCATTTTTTGTACCTGTTCCCTGTACCATGTACCCTCGGTTCGGTTTTTTTTTGTACGGTTCCATCGGTTCCGGTCCGGTTCTTCGGTTCCGGTCGGTTCCTGTGCAGCCCTAACTAACATATATAAAATCACAGACTAAAACTTAAACTTAAATGTTTAATTTCTTTCAAGATGTTTCTATTCTTCTATTGTATCAAAAATACTTCCCCAGTAATAGATTGAATGACTAGCTTTGCGTCCGCTTCTAACTGAATTCTCGCTAAATTCCATAGTAGTGCTTCACGAACTGAATTCTTGCTATATTCCTCTTTTCTAAGTTGTTGCTAAATTCCATAGTAGTGCTTCATGAACAACTCTACTTTCTCCTGTTTCTGGGCTTAAGACTTCCATCTGTATAGCTTCCTCTAATTCCTTCGCATTCCCCTGTATAATTAGGGATTACAAGACCAGTACCAAGTTGCTTAGATGAATGATTGAAAGATGCATCAACATTAATTTTTATAATCCCTTCTAAAGGAGGCTTCCATTGTGATGTCGTTAATAATCTAGGGGATGCAGGGACTGAGTGTGAATCATGCATATGTGACGTAAGATGATAGTTAATTCTTTGGACTGAATTGTAAGAGTTAAGAGATACCCCCTGGAAAATAACTTCACACCTATCTTTCCATATATTCCATATTCCAATCATTAGAGAAAATAACCATTTCTCATCTTGGTTATTGTTGTTATCATGGAACCAGCTAGTAACCCATTCTGCCATATTATTCCAGTTTCCCTAACAGAATCGATATTGATACCTCTCCATATAGCTCGAGCATGCCTACACTCCAGAATTAGATGTTATATAGTCTCAGCACTACTACCACGAACTCCACATTGAGTGTCCATGCTACTATTATAGAGAGCAAGCCTGCACCTTGTTGGAATTATTTCCCTAATACATTTCCAGGCAAAAAGCTTTATTCAATGAGATGATCTGCAACCCCAAAGTTTTTTCCATATTGCAGAATGGATAAATCTTCCATTAACTTGAGTTTTCCTTGAACTCATAGTCAACTTCTTGAAAGTACTTTTGACAGAGAACTTACCATCTTTAGAAGGAATCCATATCATGACATCTTCTTTTGTAGCATAAATGAAAAGATTTCGAATTCTTCTTGATATATAAGCATCAAACAATTCATTTAGAATGTCAACCTTCCAAGAATTATTGGTAGGATCAATTAAATCAGCAACATACTGAACATCATTAGAAGTATCACTGACAGAAACATGTAGTTGACCTAACCCAGGTATCCATCTATCTAGCCAAACTTTGATTTTCTTTCCATTGTTGACTTCCATAAAATAATTTTATTGAACAATTTGAAGTCCTTGTATTATACCATTCCATGTATATGAACAATTCTTGGCCTCAGCTGAAAGATGAAGAATGTCACAATTCTTGAATTATTAACTGCCAAGGATTTTGACCCACAGTTGGCTTGATTCAGTGCACACTCTCCATGCTAATTTGGTGAGTAAAGCCCGGTTGATTTTCTCTAAATCTCTGAAAGCATGTCCTCCGATGTCTTTTGGCTTACAAACTTTATGCCAAGCTAGAGGATTAGAGCCTGTATTAGAGCTATGCCCTCAAAAGAATCTCTTTTGTGTAGAAGTTAGCTTACTGATAAGTTGTTTTGGAAGCTTGAAGGTGCCCATTTGATAAATGGGAATAGAATTAAGGACATGGTTTATCATAGTTGCTCTTCCTTCTTGAGATAAAGATTTAGAAGACCAAGAAGATAATCTGTTCTCAAAACTCTCTTTGATAGATTTGAAAGACTCTTGTTTAGAATGACCAAGAAGAAGAGGTGAACCTAAGTATTTCTCTTTAGAGTTCATAATCTTGACTCCCAAAATGTTGGTGAGAGCCTCAGTAACATCCGGTTTTGTGTGCTTACTGAAATGAACTACATATTTTTCAAAGCTTATCACTTGTCCAGATTGTGTACTGAAATCATAAAGTAACTATAGAAGATTGTTAACTGAGGTAAGGTTTGCTTGAGTGAAGATCAAGCAGTCATCTGCAAAAAACAAATGATTGATGGTTGTAGAATGAGCAGCCACTTTAATACCTATAATAGTTTTATTCTGCTGAGCAACAATTAGATGTCTTGAGAAAAATTCCATAACAAGTATGAAAATATAAGGTGATAGGGGATCACCTTGTCTTATTCCTCTAATAGGATGAAATTCATCATAGGGAGACCTATTGAGCATAACAGAAAGTGTGGTAGTGCTTATACATCAAAAAATAAGATCACAGAAAGTGTCACAGAAACCAAAATATTTAAGCACCTTAATGATGAAATTCCACTTCAATCTGTCAAAAGCCTTTGACATATCTAGTTTCAAAGCCATCCAACCAATTTTCCCTCTTTTCTTCTTCATAGAATGAATGATTTCCTGGGCTATAACTGTGTTATCACTAATCAGCCTACCAGGAACATAAACATCTTGAAATGGTGACACAATTTTCTCCATTAAAGGCTTTATTCTGTTAACCAAGATCTTAATAATGATCTTATAAGAAGTATTACACAAACCATTTGGTATGTAATCTGCAACACACGGATTTTTTTTTCTTATGAATAAGAGAAATGTAGGTCTTGTTAATTTGTTTGAGCATGTGTTTAGACTCAAAGAATCTATGCACCATCAAGAAAACATCTTCACCCATAATTTTCCACTGGCTCTTATAAAAACCAGCTTGAAACCCTTTAGGACCTGTAGCACTCCAATTTTCCATGCTTTTCAAAGTGTCCAAAACCTCTTGATTAGCTGGTAATCTTATGAGAAGATCATTTTCTTCATTTGTAATTACAGTATGGAGAACCATATAAAGACCCTCATCCAACATTATTAACCCAACCATCAGTAGAGGAACTTTTTCATTTCTAACCTTGTACCACTTGCTTAACTCCTTATTGATAGCAAGAACTTTTTCATTTGAACTGGAATTTGGAACTTGTTCTTGTAATAAAATAAGATCTTTTTGAAGACCATCAACCTTTTGATTAAGATTGCCAAAGTGCTTCCTATTCCACCTATATAAACCTTTCCTTCACTACAGCAAATTCAGGGTTTAGCAACAAAAATTCCTAACGGTTTACATGTCGCATGAATTTTGCAACTAAAAGAGCCTACAAAAAATTCGCAGCGGGCCCTCGCTGTTACAAATTTCGTAACTGCGTTCAGTTGTGGCAGTTCGCAACATCTGACAATTGACATGTGCGAGCCGGTTGTGTGAATGGTAACAACTGAGTGTGTGGAAACAAATATGTTTCCTCCCAAAATTTTGAAATGATTTGAACCTGAAAGATTATTCCGCCCCTATGCGTAAGACTCTACTTCAGCCACAACTTCATAACTTCATCGTTTTACCCTTCTCCATCTAGGTCTGTGAAGTTTGTCTGCAATTAATTTTCGAAACTCTTCGATTTTGAATGATTCAGTGAGTATGAAAGAAAGAAATATGGGGGTTTTGCGAAATAAGTACTATTATCTATCAATTGCAAGTAAATTTAGTACTCTTCTTTTTCTTATAATCAGTTATATGTAGGGTTTTATTGTATTTTGCTGTATCAAATGATCTGTAATTTGATTAATTTGTAGGGGATTTAATATTAGTTGTAATTTTGGGTTTTGTTTTGTATGTTGAAGTTTGTACTTCGATCAAGGGTTTCGTTTTGTATCTTTTATAGGGTTTTTGGGTTGGTTCAATAAGGTCTTCCGAGACTTCAGAATATTAGTATTCTTAATATCTTTGTTTTTAGTTTTCGTTAATGAGTTTGTATTCTAGATTTTTTGAGGTGTCTGAAGAAAATGGCAAGAGTTGGTTAATTGGTGTTTTGGGATTAAGGTTTATATAGGAATTCACTTGTGAAACTAATTGGTTTTGTTTGTTTGTTTGTTTGTCTCTCTGTGATGTGCAGATAATGAGATCTGATCTCTGGAGCTTGTGCTGGATCAAATACATTTGTGATTGCCTGATTGACACTTATGGTTAATACTTATGTCAAAACAACAAAATTGTGTCACTTATGGTTACTACTTGATTCATCTAATGACACCTCATCAGTTTGCTATGAGTTCAGACTTGCTGTGAATGTTGCTTCACTTGCTTCTCTACTGCTCTTATCATTGTTGCTGATCCTAACCAGTCAACAAACATATGGTATTCAATAACAACCACGGGGAGAATCAATTTTTCTCACTCAACACCAAAGTTTAATTATGAGAAATGGTTTTTATTTGAGTAAACTTGAATCAACCTTGGCAATAACATCAGATGCTACAGATTCACCACCAGCTGAAACATATGAGTACCAAGCAGAAGTAGGACTCTTGAACTGATTTTTTTGTTTTTTTTTCCTTCTTCCTGATATTCTGGTTTAGAGGTTCATGAATTTGGTATATTTTGTGTTGACAGGTTAGTTGTTCAATGGATCTCGGATCTTATCGTTCGCAGCTTGTATAGTAACAAAGAAGTGTATCTCAAAGAGCTCATCAGGTATATCATCCAACAATCTGTTTCTGTTTTCTTTCACGAATTCGAAATTGGTATGTGTAACCTCAGACGAAGTTAACTATCTTGTGCCTTGCTCCTAAAAAGGTTCTTAAATAACTTCCTAGGGCTTCGCTTTTCTCATTTCAATATATTTTTTATGTTTGGAGATAGTTACATTATATCTAGTCTAGTAGGAGCCTGGAATACTTCAATCTAGAAATTTGATGAGAGTATGAACTAATTTGCAGGTCATATTAGTGTTGTCGCTTCATTTTGGTTTTTGGACACTAGTGCTCAAAAAATTGAACTATAGATTGGATTCCTGTTGCAGTTTGTTTGTGGAGCTGGTTACTGATGGTGCTCGGAGGTGTGTTGGTGCTGATTATTGGCAGGTGATGTGGTGGTGTTTGTTGATGGCTGCTGGCTGGTGTTGTTTTAGGTGGTAGGGTGATGTTGTTGGTGGGAGTTTGTGGTGGAATGGTGACAAAGAATTCAGTAAGTCCCATCAAAGAAAAAAAATATCTGAATGGAATGGTATCCACTCTTATGTTACTCTGTATCTTGATTATTTCATCGTGTCTTTGTGGTTTATTCTCATGATTTTTTTTCCAGATTTCTGCTCTGCTTTTTGGATCATAGCAAAGTTAGAACTGTGGTGAATGTGATAAAGGAGGTGATCACTACTAGCTCAACTAGAAAATCCGAAACCTAGCGGAGAGGTCAAAGGTAGAGGATTTTGATTCCCAGGAAGGGGAGTTGCTCGGAAAAAAAATGAGCAAGAAGAAGAAGGGTTTTTAGAACTCTTGTTGTAGTAACTCTTGTTTGAACAGATTTAATGTCTGCTTCTTATCTTATAATTCTTATGTCGTCATTCCAGGTTAGTGATTTGCTGGGTGTTTTGATCATAACATTCAAGGCCTCTTTCTTGTCGTTTTATTGATGAACTATCATCATACCTAACGGCTATATCAGGAATGAGAAGGGTTTGAAGCTTCATGAACTTGCGTGTTTGGCTTTCTGTATTGCACTTGAGTTGGCACCATTTTTACTCGGGTATGTATGTGATATCTATTTATCGGTTTTATTTCATGTTTATTGTTTTGCTCATTTTTCAATTTATTGTGTTTGGCATTCTGTCAAGCACTGGCAGCATTTTGGATTTAGAATTGTATTGCTAACGCAAAATTTGTACGCAAGCTTAAGTAAATGCAGGTTTACTAGCTAGATTTAGTAAACATTTTGTCTTCTATCATTTGGTTAATGTTGTCTAAGCTTTATTTCATTCACTTTATCTTGTTGGCACTTTGACAGGTTGAATCTGCGAGACTGGGTCAGGGACTTGGTGCAACATTCTCAACTCCAATTTGATTTCCTATTTTATTTTGCGCATTAACTGACATATGTTTTTGTTCTTTAGTAAAGATCCAATGTGGCTGTAAGAAAGTAGCTTCACACTCCAGCTTCTGATTGTTCTTGTATTCAACTGGAATTTGACATATTAGACACCGGGCTTCCGTAAGTTCCTAGTAATATCTTAGCTAGATGTGAAATTTTAGTTAGTTCAGCTCATGTTGTCATGGAATTTTGTTGTTGTTAACTAATTTCGCTAAAGAGTGCTGAGTTGGATTTTGTTCTCTCATTGTTTTCTTAGGTACCAAACCAAGATCATGTTGGTGATTACTCTGAAAACTGCACGGAAACTATGGAGGAAGCAGGGAGATTGTTGCGTCTATAATCGAACACTCTATTTCTATCCGCGTTGATAATGAACATGGCACCGATTACTGGAAGCACATTACCTCCCTGCACTTAAAAACTGCAGTTAACAAATATCCAAATCTAATGAATTTCCCCAGGAAGGTATTTTCTAGTTTTATAATTCTGGTCGCCTCTGGTATCATAAATTCAGTGTGCACTTCATTTCTGTTTTGAACCTATCTTTCAGGCTGGACTACACTCTTGTATGTCCAGTTTTAGCTCGTTTACATGTAAGGGCTTTCATATTTATATTATACCACCTACCAATCCCATTTGTTCATTCTTGTCAAGGGTCCACAGTTCTTATTTTCATGTTGTGTACTTACTGTCTCTATTTTTTTTCTTCCATATCGGGTGGCACTGTCTTGAATTGATGTCATATGTGCTCTAGTCAGTGAGAACTGATTTGGATGGGAAAGTACTTCATTTATTTGTATTTCAGCTATTTTTCTATCTCGAAGACATCCAGTGTAAGAGTTCCCTTTTCATTAACCTATGCAGTGGTTTTGGGTATTTTTAGATTGTATTTATTTGGACAGGGAAAATACGCTTGTGGGGTCATCAGAGAAGACCGACAGCCTCTCTATTTTTGGGTTGCAAAAATTTAGCAACAGCGTTGCGAATTTTAGTACCAGAACAGCAATATCCGGTTCGGATACAATTATCTGTGTTTATAAAAATATTCGTAAAGGCTGAGAGCTGTTACAAATTAAAAATCTCGCAACGGGTCACAGCTATTGCGCCTGATCGTTGCGTCTAAGTTTTGCAATGGCAGCATTACCGTTGCGAAAAAACTGCAACCGTGTTTTGCATCTGCCGACTGCCGTTGCAAGCCTGATTTGTAACGGTGAAGAACCGTTACTAAACCCTGATTTTGGTGTAGTGCTTGTTGCATGAAGTTTGTTGACAAGTTAAGAGAACGATTAATATTAGTCTTCCAAGAATTAGAAATATTAGAACAAGCATCATCATTTAACCAGGTTGAGAAAAATTTAAATGGTTTCTAACATTTAGGAAAAAAATATATTACACTCTCAATTTCCTAGAGCCATATCAATCCTAGATTTCTTAGAACCTCCCTGAGTTGTTGCTAGACCAAATAAAGTGTTTACCAACAAAACCGATATCTTCAAGACCATATTTAGTAACAACATTATTAACCCAACCATCAGTAGAAGAAGAAGTGCCACTATCATTATCTAGGTGAAAGTTAAGATCACCTAAAAGCATCCAAGGAGAATAATTGTTCTTACTATTTTATTCTATATAATTCCATTGATCTTCCTTTTTGGCATAGTTGGAGAAACCATACATACAAGTAAGCAGGAATTCAGGCCTACTAGGGTTAGCTTGAATTAAAACTAGACCAAAAGAGAAACCATTTTTCCAAAGTAAAACTAAACCACCATATAACCCTTCAGTTTCAATAAAAGCATGGTTAGGGTATTGAAATTGACTTAAAAAGAGGTTTCATTTTGCCTTGACAGTTCTTAGTCTCACAAAGAAAAATAATAATTGGATTTTGAGTTCTGATCAAATTACTAAGATGGTTTCCAGTGTCTGTGGTTTTAAACCCTTGGACATTCCAAGAAATGATCTTCATTGTAGCAATTTTATAGGTACCAGAAAAAAACCAAGTTATGAAGCAGATAAAAATAACTTTTAGCACAACAAGAAAAATATGTTTCTTAGAAGTAAAACTATTAGTGTTGCAACTAGCAATGGTTTTCAGAAGAGGAATTGATGCAGTGAACTAAATAAAAAGATTATGCCTAGAATGGAAAATTGGGAAAAATATAAATGAAAAAGTGTAGTAATTAACTGAATCTCCTTTTTCTGTTTTTATAGGATGAATATCCCTTGTTGTGAACCTTTGAGATGTTTGTATATCTGTGTGGATGTCAGGATTGGAATTGGTAGAACTAGTCTCAGTATCTTGGATAACATGACTAGAGTTGACAAAGCTTCTATGTCTTTTGCCTAATCTAGTATTACCAAAGTTATCTTCATTATTTCCAAGAAAAATAAGGTCCATATTTACTTCCATTCCATCTTTGATGGGATAAAGATTGCTGACTTAGTTGATTGTTGATGATTTTTCTTAGTGGTTGGAGCAAATTTTGTAGCAGTTATTGTGATATTTTTCCTGATATTACTGGCTTTACCAAAAAAGTAGGGTTTCTCATGTGCCTTGACCAAAAACTAGCAGCGTCCTTGCAGACTTCCTTTGAATGATTGATGATGAAGCACTCTGGACAAATAATATGAGGTTGTCTTTCATAAAAGAAACGAATCCAACGAGTGAGACCAACATTAGTGATAACCTTAACACTTCTCACACAGTGGATTTGTGAGATCAATATTAATACAGACTTTCCAAGGATCACTATCAATAGGTATTACATCCTCAGGATCAACAGTTATAACCTCTCCCATTAGTTCTCCCATCCTTTTAACGCTGCCACATTTATATGCTCTGGTAGTACTGATTTAAGTTGAATCCATAAACATTGAAAACCACAGTCTTTCATAGTATAAATTTTCTCTGGGATGTAATCATGTACTACCAATAGATATGTATTAATACTCCATGGACGTTCCTCAATGACTTATTTTTAAAATAACCAGTTGCTGAATTTGAAAATCATCACATTTGGATTAATTTCAGTTACCCTCACATCCTCAAAGGAAATGAATGGCCAAGTATACTTGATGTACTTTTCTACATTTTGACGACTCATTCTTCCTTCAATAATAACCTTTCCTATTGCACACGCTTCCCACTTAGTATCATCTTCTTTCTTGTCATTAGTTTCTTGTTAAAAAACTACTACTTCATTAGCGTCACCAAGATCCAAAGTAGCTTTCTTAAACTTATTGACTAGATCAACTACCTTATTAGAGTTTCCGTCTCCATCCTAATACCTTTAGCTCTGCTGTAAGTTTTGACGAGAAGATAAAATTGATTCTTGGAATATTCGCAAGATGTGGGTTATTGAGGATATGAATGTAAGAAATGTGATAAATATTATGACTGGAATCCAGGAAAATAATTGAATGGGTATTGTCTATTGACTAACCGAGAATAAAAAGGAAACAAATTTTTGAATTTTGAAAAAATTCAATTTTTTCAAAAAGCGGGTATTTAGGTAATGAATCGGTATCGAATTGTTGCTTAACCAGTTCTTCTTCCTCCTTAATCCCAAGAAATCCACACAGATGATACTTGCTTCTACAAGCTTAAAAAAATTCTCAGCAAACACTTTAATCACAACATACAACAAAGCAAACGTCATAAGGGATAATACAAACTGTAAACACATATTGGAGAAAACAGTTAAAGTTAGCTACACACACTGCACCATTTTTGCATATTAGCAACAAAAATTAGCAACGGATCTTGAGCCGTTGCGAAATCACAACAAAGTTCGCAACAACTCAAGAAATAGCAACTGCTTTCTGCAGTTGCAAAATTTGCACTTGTAATGAGCGGTTGCAATCCGCAACTGCAGAGCATACCACATGTGTTTCCTGCTTGTGTGCCAGGTAACACCAGAACTTCACATGTGCGACCCGGCTGTGTGCCTGGTAACACTTAAATTTTACAAGTGTATTTACATGTGTAAATCTCAAACGTAGATATAATTTTTAAGATAAAATATATACCGTCCAGTTAACCCTAACTCATATACACTTACCTCACTTAATATTCACTCTTCAGTTCACCCTTCTTCTTTATCTAGCGCCGGCTTCTGTTTCTCGGTCCGAAGAACTCAGTGACGATTATCTTCTTAAATGTAGATTCTAGATATGCTACCTTTAACAAATCTCGACAGGACTTCCATCCAGTGCATATTATTTACTACAAAGTATTTAATGTTCAGTCATATGATGGGGGATTTAGGTTGGTTCCTGGATTAGAATATCATGGTAGGTAGATATTGCAATTTTTTGCAATAGCCTTGATTTTGTAATTTGATTCACTATCTGTTGTGGCTCTATTTTGTTTCCCGTTCAACAATTTTTTTGTGCACAAACATAATTCTCCTTCTCTTATTAAATATCAATAGCCTAAATTATTCAGAACAGTTAAAATGAAGCAATTTAGAAGAGAAATTATTAGTCATTAAAAACATAAATTTTGGAGTAATATGTCAAAAAAATTGAAAACTAATGATTACATATCAAAAATAGCTTCCTCCTACACCCTAGAGAAAATATTTAGCTACTCATAGCAAAAAGAACAAAAGAAAATTGTTTAAACATATTGATTTATTAAAGTGAAATGGATTACAAATTTCTTGTTGATTTAACGACAGAGTTCAAATGCAGTGAATAAGAACGGACCCAGATGGAAGTTCAAAAGACTGTTTTCCACCTCAGCAAAGAAGAACTGTTTTTTTCTGTATAAAATTCAGAAATTGTTGCAGGCACTATTCATGAAACTGTTGCGGAGATATTGATCATAAAAGAATAGGTGACGGTAAACTGTCTCTTTGAATATGAAAGTGCAGAAAACTTTTTGTTTTCAATCTGAATTTTTTTTCTTCTCTGTCACTCCGTAGCTTCCAATGCTTCTCCCATCTCCTCTATTTATAATAAAACACAACCATAGCTCTCGAATCTTCACAAATCTTTTCAATAACTTCACCGAATCAAAAAGAAATCTTCTCGGCAATTCTCGAGTATATTTCTTCCTTTCTTCCGTCGATCCTGGTTTATCTCCACCAAGTGTTTTGATTATGTCTTCTTCTCGATGATTCTGTCCTAACAAGGTTACGTGAAACAAGAAAGAAATCCCAAGTTTCCCGATAAGAATTTCCTCCTTCCTGATTTAGCGAGAATCAAATATTTGTTGTGATTCCTTGTTATTCTGAGTTTCCTAAACTCGTACAGACTTCCAAAAATAAGACAAGAAGATCTCCTTGTCTTAAACTCCTCAAAATACTTTCCAAAATTCTTTCTCACATCATGCAGTTAAGCTTTGAATTTTCCCGCCAAGAAATTCTTTTTAAATTGTAGAAGAAAAAGGTGGGCGGCCTTAACCATCTTGTGGGTGCCTTTATCAACTTTTTTGGGTGTCTTTATAACTTTTATGCCATAAATTAAGAATGAAAATTTTAAATACTCAAGGCAGTTTCGAACCCAATCTCATGCCTCGGAATATATGACGTTTTTAAGTTACTATTACGACTCAAGTTGTTATGCAAAAATATATTTCTCATTAGCTTATTAAATATCAATAGTTGAAAACTACCCAGGACAATTAAAATGAAGCTTTATAAGAAGAGAAAATTATTAGTCAATAATAACACTACTAGAAAATAAATATGCTAAAGTAATCAATTATTAAATATTACCCATCGAAAATAACTTCATCCTCTACCCTAGAAAAGAATCTAGTTACTCATCACGAAAAGAATAGAAGAAGAAATCATTTTATTCATGATTTTATAAGAAAATTACAAAAAAGAACTGACCAGATATGTCGCAAAAGAATAAGATCATTTAATAAAATGATGTAATTTTAGAATAGTGGTGAAAGTGTTCGTTTCTCGAACTTGTGAAGGTAATGATTTTAGAAACTAATTGACTTAATCTAATTAAATAAAAATCAGGAAAATAAACTAGAGATGATATATGGAAAATATGGAGAAAACCAGGAATCAGGAATCAGTTATTTCCAACAATTTATGTGATTAATCATGCAATTCTTTTAAATAAATTTGAGCTCAAATACTGCCAAAATAGGGTTTTATGCAAACAAGTAGAGGTAAATCACAAGCATGGGACATCAGAGGTTGTCAACCCAGCATGACCCATCAAACAAAAACACCACTACTGAATGAAAACCGTTTTTCTATTTCGAAACTATGCAATTTTAACAAGTAAAGAATTGTAAATAATTAATTAAAAATAGACTTACCACATTAAATTGAGAGAAAAACCTCCTCCATCATCCCAGTAAATAAACTTAGCTCATGGTGGAGAAAACTTGCTCAAAATACTCTTTCATTGCTCAAAAAGTGCTTACAATGGTGAAATAGGTGTAAAACAGCTGATTAGATACGCTTATAAGCGTTACAGGAGAAGGTTCAGCCGTTACACAAAGGATTAAGGCAACAGAAAGGTAAAGAGGAAACGCAACAGAACAGTTTGAATCAGCAACAAATGTAGACGTTGCTGAGTCGTCTTCCCCGGTGATGGCTGAATGAAGAACACGCCGCCGGTGCAGCAGCAGATGATCGGCGGTGACGGAAGTGGCCGGAATTTCTCTGATTTGATTTCTGGGGGTGCGTCCTCTTTTCTCTTGGCTTCTCTTGGTTTATATAGGGTCTACAAACTCTAGGGAGAGTTCTAAACCTAATAGAACTCTCTCAAACAACTCCCAAATTCGATTCCTAATCAAAACAGGAATCAAGTCCATTTTCCGGCCAAATTCGGATTTCGGAGCAAATTCTTCGGGATTCTTTGCTAGTAATCGATTGTTCTGGACTCTAATTGCAATGGGTTGCTTTTAATTGCACAAAAACAACCACAAATTTCGTGATTTGAAACATCCAGTAGCTTCTCCGATGTTCTGCCGATTCCGATGAGTTGGTGACTCGGGCCGGGTTGACTCACTGGGTTGACCGAGTTGACCCGCTGTGTTGATTGAGTTGACTCGGGCCGATTCTAGGGTGTCCCTTATCCATTCTTGGGGTGCCAATAACACTTGTTCCGGGTGCATTTATCACTTTTTGAGCCAATTTTTCCACAAATCTTTATTCTTCTAATGTACCTACAAAAGCATAAAAACACGTAATAAACGCAAAATCGAATACTAACTCACTAGAAATTAAGGTGCAAATTAGACACTAAAATGTGTCTATCATAAAACAATGACTAATTCCAGACGCAACGAAAAAAGAACTGTCTTCTTGTGTATAAAACCCAGAAACTATTGTTAACACTATCCAGGAAACTATTGCGAAAGCTATAGAATTTGAAAGAATAGGCAACGTGTTAAACGTCAGTTCTAGGCATCCTTATGTTCTTCATCTTCTTCTTCTCCTCTGCAGCAGTAAAAACTTTTTTTTCTAACTTAATTTCTGGCCGAGCCAGCCTCCCCCAATGTTCTTTCGATTCCCCTATTTATAGTACCACAAGATATAAGCCAAATAACTCTTCCAAATATCTCAAATCTCTCTTCATTAATCAAAAAATTTCTCGGGAATTATTTTGTTTCTCTAGATCATCATATTTCCATCTTGTTTTGATTTTCATTCTTTTTATAAATATAGTTATCCCCAATACTATAGAAACCAAATCACACGACTTAGGTAAGATATCTCCATATTTCCCGAGATTTTGTTTTCTTCCTGATTTTTGAGACCGAGAATATTTACATGAGAGATTTTTTTGGTTGATTTTGAACAATCCCAAACGTGTACAAGTCTTCTTATTTAGGTAAGAAAGTATCCTCGTAATAAACTCCTCAAAATACTCTCCAAAATTCGTTTTCATATCACACAGAAGTGAAGAGGAATTTTCCCGCCAAAACAATTATTTTGAAATGATAAATAGTGGGTGCCTTTATAACTTTTCAACCAATTTTTCCACAATTATATTCTTCCAAAAATACCTAAAAACAATTAAAATAACATTATTAATACGATAGTTGAGTAAAAGCAATATAAATATGAGCTCAAATAAGATATAAAATTGTGTCTATCACATCTTCATATGACAACCTGGGGAACTCAAATATGTTCATGCGAGCAAATTAATATTCTTGCAACCACGATGTTCGCAATACAAGTCGAATTCAATATTGTACAATAACCCATACCTGGATTAGTAATTGTTTTGAGAAGGGAACCCCTCTCCCGTACACCCTAACATGACCTTCAGGGACTTGATGTAAAATGGAGAAAGTGTTGTTTGATGTTGACAGTGATGCTGAAACCAATATCTGCGTAACATAAAATGCACTAGGTTAAAGCACAAAAAGATACAAGATCGCACATACTTCACCATAGGTAAGGGTCTGGATTCTGTAAGCCTAATTAAGCATGCAAGCATATCCGTAATATAATAAGCTCACAAAGTGTTGTTGCTAGACATAGATCATGGAAGAGAACAACCCAAGTAAATATAAATAGGCACAAACATATTAACTTAGATTCAAATTTTGAACTGTGAGAAAGATTCACTAGTCACTTCCTAACATTCATTAGACTCATAGTAATTTCTAAATCCGGTCAGAGATTGGCAATCTCGACCATCCAACACTATCCAACCAGGGGAAAGTTATCACTAAACATTATAGTGTTTTCTAGCTATTACTCTTTAGGTTTCTGTAATAATTCAAACCTACAGATCAAATAACAAAATGCACTACAAGGAAAAATTACCAAATAAATTCATCGACAAAACTTTGCGACAAACCTGAATAATACGAGCACCTGGCCTGTCATCAGGTGTTGGGAGCTCAAACTTGTAGCTGCACAACAACATATAGTAGGAAGTTAACCAAATGAATCAAGAAAATAGATTTCAAACTTTAAGTATCTTTTCATCGTAGAAAAGTACTGAATAAAGAACTATTCAAATTCCACGCTTTAACGATGATTAAAATGAGAATTACTAAACAAAAGTGTAAACATTTCCAGTTTTCCACATGAAATCAGTTTTCGGTCCATAAAAATGCAAAAATAATAACTAATATAAGAAAGATGTTTAAAACAAATAGTTGTGGGATGAATCAAGTTTAGTATTTACTGTCATAAAGGTATGAGACATCTCGGACATTTATACAATTTAGGCAGCTTTTTAGTTGTATATGTACTCAGGTCAGACATACCAAATGTTACTTATTTCAACTTTTAGACCTGGTAAGCGAGCCAAGTGCTTCTACCAGTGGTAGCTTAGGAAGTTTAAAATGAAGTCCAAAACACATGACATCACACGAATGAGAGAAAAGGAGAGATCAATAAATAAGTAGTATTCCAGCAAAGTTCAATGGTGAGTCGTATGTCTTACTTTCTATAGTCACAAACGTCTGGGATTTGCTTGATGTCGAACTGTCAGAAAATAAGATCTGAGCATAGGAGTAGTTGGTCAATAAAACAAAAAAATCCATGTAAAAAAACACACAAAATAACATGCTAAAAATTTCAGAGAAACTTTACTCAGGTTAAAAAATGGATAAGCAATGTGTGCATCCATTTGACTAATTAATGAATAAGAAATACTCCTTGCATTCATTATACAACTCTCTCTCTCAAGATTTTCCAGCGAGTAAACATTAAAAGAAAACCCTTACTACCACAAGGCAAGCCGGCAACAATTCGACCAACATCAATGTTAACCTTCCCTAGGGCCTTTGCTTGGTCATATGAGAGCACTGCATCTGCAAATGAGCTTGTCTCTGTAAGCCTAAATGGTAAATTGGACCTACCCTGAGATAAATTACAAATGCCTAAATGGTCAACAAAAACAATTATAGCAGTACTTATTCAGATTCGGGTAATCAAAACAAACGAACTCATTTCATTCTCACGCTTAAGAGTTACCGTGTTAATGAAAGAATTCCAAGAACGATTTCGGCACAGAGTTGTACACAAACCTAACTACCACCAACAACATCTTGTCCACCTTCCGCTACCTACAGAACCACTGAGTCTTTAACCTTGAATAAAACAAAGCACATCAGCGCAGACTTTCGCACAGACTTCTGCCTTAATAACTTCACCACCAGCACAAAGATTGAAGCTTTAGTCTGCTTCACTAACCTGACTTCATCTCGCAGGATAATATAGTTAACGCAGTTGTAAAGCAAAATAAACCCTGCATCATCATTTTATATAACGGTAAGTCGTCTTACATGAATTAAACTAAATAGGCAGTAAGTCATCAAATAGACAACTAGTTAAAGATGCTTAATAAAGACAACTGGATTTTCATAGCTAATAAGGTTTTGTAACACAACACAAAAACCTCACCTTGATAGTATCAATAATTAGGTGATCCATCAATCTCTACCTCTTCACCAAGCCAGATGAGATGGCATAAATGGAAACACCCTTATAATACAAATGGATGCTCTTGGAGGTAATAAAGACAACCTAGATAAGATTGGGATGAATAACAAAATACAAAACATGAATAGGAAAAAAGGAAAATATAGATGAATTTAGTGAAGGTGATGACTTACTCTTTTGTTAAGAGGGAAATAAAACTATTCCAACCTAGGATGTCAATTATGTGAACACATATAAGAAAATCGAATGCATAGGTTAAAAGGATACATTCTTTGTAGTTCGAAGACTTTGTCCCTGTAATACATAACTCAGTTTAAATTCTACTACCATAAATTATTTGACACTCAGTTTATTAGTAACACAGTGTACCAAATCTTGCTTGAGATTCCAAAAAAAGAGCTACAGATACATAAGTTAGAACGACGGTAATATATCGTTCAACAATAGCTTTCACAAGATATGGCTTCAAGCGACGATCAATAGAATCCTCGTATTGTTGAGCTTTTACGAACCAAACTACCAAAAGATTGTGGTTTTAAAACTCTATCTCCATTCATCTTCCCTAAACATAGAAGCTCCCTAAAAATAAAAGCAAATCAAGTAATGATCAGATACGAAATTGGGGTTTTTCAACTCCTCCCATTTCATAAAACCTTGGCATAAATTGAGGGTTTCCATAAACACCCTAAAACAAAGACATGGTACAGGAAAAACATCAAACTAAGTAAATGATAAACCAAAACCAAGTTGAAAACTAGGGTTTCGGTTTACGGAATAACAAAAAATTATAAGAAGAAATCCTAGAGAATAACGTAATCACAGCTCAGAGTTTTATATAATCTAAAGATTGTGAACATAAAAAATGAGAACTAGGGTTTAAATTTGTACCTCCAATCCCGCAATTCTCATTATTAAGAACGAATAACTCTATTACTAAAATGAAATTGTAACATAAGTTAAAAATCTTCGACCCTAGAGAAGCATAAAACCATAACACAAAAACCATACTTTAGAATTTGTTACTACTTTATAAAATATTAAAACTAAAAATCTTCAACACCAAAGAAGCAGACAATTGGAAACAATCAATTTTCTAGGGTAATGAAAATTTCAATACGATAGATCTAGATTTCTATATATGGGGTTTGCTTAGGATATCAGGGTTTGGAAGATTGTGGTCTTGGTTTCTGTTTTTTTAGGTTAAATCATGAGGGATCTGAGAGCATGTTTTCGATTTACAAAAGAGGGGGTTTTTGAGAGAGAGGAAAACGAGTTGTTTCTTGACCACTTTTGTCACGAGGGAAAATAAATGAAATAGAAACAAAGCTTTTGTCAATTAAAATAAATAGAAATAAATATCTTGTTATTAAATAAAACTGAAATAAATGTATTGATGGTTGATTTTGGGGGGAAATATTCCACAATCCAAGTTTTGGGGGGGAAATTGTTTGGTAGGTGGAATAATGAGAGGGAGAAATTGGTGGAAAATCATTTTCAAGATTTTCTAAAAAAATTGAATTAAAACTAGAATGATATAAGCAAATAAGATATTCAGCTCTAAGAACCCTTGAAAATGAGATATTTTACGATATTGCCACAATTTGCAACGTATATAGATGTACAAAAACGTTGCTTAATTATTTTAACATAATCAAAGTTTGCAACTTTTATATGAGTTTCACATTGGAGAAAAATGAAACGTTCAAAATAGGCCCTATGGTGTAGTGTACATTTGCTTCCACCTTACCTGACTATTTCTTGACCTGTGGAGAACTAAAAGATAATATAAACTAACAAAACTTTTGGAGTAGAAATTGATGATGCAGATATCTGGTTGCATCGAAGGAATCACATCTTCAGGATTGCATTTTTTTGTGTTTTTCTTTCATAAGAGCATGCGACTCTGTGACAGCCCTTTTGACAATCTGTTTGAACTCATCTGGAATACCAGGAGGTATAGCATCATCCACCTATCATCGATTATCATATCCCTGACTCTCAGGGTCCCAGTTCATGCTAAGGCACATCATCTGCAAATTCATCTTGCCTCCACTTTGGAAACAAGGTTCATAAAATCCCCCAACACCCAAGCCAAGGTCTCGGCAGACCTTATTGATTTTCATCTACAAAAGGAGACACAAACTGTTAAGAAACCCGATCAATGTTGAGGGATGAACTCATCAATGCATATTTATATTGTGATACTTAGAGCAACCAAAAGAAGGGGCGGTTCAGCAATAGTTCACAAAGGGAAGTCTAACTATTAGACTCGAGAGTCCTTCAACAAGATATAAACATGCAAATGTACGATGAACTGTGCATGGTAAGTACTTTAGAGGGCACGTTGACACTAATGGCAGCCATCATTTGATCACAAATTCCAAAATGATAAGGATAGGTTTCTTATTATTTCTGAACAGCAAACGTAAATGGTCCGATACGACGCAATCACACACATTAGACATGGCCGTATGGGTTTAAGACCATCTCATCAAATATAGCAGTACAATACACATTTCATATTCCATTACACAAAATACTAATTCAGTGCAATTCAAAGAATAACTATCAATAGCTAGTTCACATACACACAATCTCAGCTAAATCAGAAAATGAAAACTTTATCAAAAAACTAATAATGATAAGCCGACAGTGGTGAACATTTCCCTAGTACTCAAATCAGTTCATGCAATGAGAAATTAACCCAACTACAAGTCTATATTTTCTACAAGGAGTTGTTTTGCTAAGTCCTAGGTAGAGCTAACCAATAAAAGTATGGCCAAAGTAGAAATTAGTGTTCTGTACTCAGCTACAATGTATTGGACAAACTGAGTAAATAAATACTAATGCAACCAAAATGACGATGCCAATTGCCATACCCAAATTCAGTATGATTGTTTAGTTAATTAATGATAATTTTTCAGTGGTGACTTTTGCAGGACCTGGTTGTTCATCCATAGCTTATGGTGCTGCACAGGAATTGGGCCCATTTCTCCTGAGAAACAAGAATTCTAAAGTTACTCTCAACAAATTCTCTTGGAATTTTTTTTTGATACACTATTTTCATGCTATCTTACTCCGATGGTTTAAAAGGTTTCCCAATTTTAAATCTCACGATTTCTTCATTACCCGTATAAGCATTCGAAATGAACCGATGGGAACTACAAACAGGGTGTAGAGAGAGATATTACCTGAATTGATGAGCAGCTCTATGATACCTAGCTTCACCTGATTCAACTTGATTTTTATAAGCTAAAATCTTGAACTTGGATGCAACACTCATCTGTTCAACTAGTAAACACCTTTATTTCATGGATCTAATGTTTGAAATTTTTGATGATAAATTGAAGATTCTTTGTTTTGAAAGAATATAAAATTGAAAAAGCTAAAGTTAAAATTGAAATTAGGGTTTAGTTCTGATCCTGTTGGGGAGCAAGTATTTAATTACTGATTTCTGGCTTTCTCCTTCTCAAACGAGCGAGTTTATGGCTTCATAGATTTGAGTTAGAAAGGGGATCAAAAACCAGACAAAAAGAAAATGAAATACACGCAAGAGGAAATAAAGAAAACTAAAAGAGCCAGCCCTCATCAGCAGCGGGTTTGACGGTGGGTTTTTTGAGTGGGGAGTTTGCATACAAAGTGCATATTTGGCTTGTACGCGGCTAATATGTGCAGAACTAGCTCGATGTTGGTTACATATTGCACCTAAAACTACTTTGCAACCCTTTGTTTCCCTCTAAACTATCGTCCAGTTCTGGATATCGAATTCACAAGTCCCAACCTTTTTTCTGCATTTCTTAATTATTATGATGCCTAAATCTACACGTTAACGAGAAACTAAGGATAATGCCATCCTGAAAGTAAAATAAAGTTGAAATTGCCAATTTTCAGAGGAACTGAATCCACTTAAAATAGAGACAGAAGACATGCTAAATTCAGGGAAATCAAGCAGCCTGCTACAAAGAGTTGCAAAAAATAAAAAATTAGTGCGTTGAAAATAAAACAAACAAACTAGGTACTCCAGATAAGAATATCCAGCCACAAGTTCTGCATTGGAGCGACAGTTGCAATACCCATTTAACTGCCTCCATTGCTACATTACCTTCCATCTCTTCAGCTACTTGCGTCCTCATTTGGGCCAACCCGACAATTGTTATTATTGTTGACGGTTATTGTCACTGAAAAATGTTGCAAAGAAGATGCTTTGATTGTTAGAGAATCAGCTATTTCTACTGCTTCTTTCAGAGCTTGAGCTAAATAGTATCATCCTCGACAATCTTTATCTTTGTTCCTTGAGTTAATGGCTCGAAAGAACTCATGCTGTATCTAATTTGAGCACCACGAGCAACCATAGCTGAATTAGCAACTTCAACAATACTAGTCACTGACTCAACAGTATCCAATCCCGCCATTATCAAGAAGGAGATCCTGTCAGTATCAGTTATAGGACCACCCTTGGAAGCTTTCATATAAGGCTTCTGATCTTCATACGCAGCCGAAAAAGTCTTGTTTAGGTTAGGATTGCCCATAAGGTTGAATTCAACCATGAAAGCTAAACTAGCTACCTCAAGAACTTAATTATAAAGCGAATTACTTACACCATTCGGAATAAGTCCAACAAAACCCAAATGCTTCATTGCCATCGGAAGCTTGAAAGTCTGTGCTGGATATATTCCTGCATCATTAGGAAATTTATTTGCGAAGTAGCCAGAATGACGAAATAAGGTCAGACTAGCAATTTGAGGAAACAAACAAATCATTCTGCAATATGTCATAGTAGTTGGTCGAAGATTCTCCTTCTCTCTAGCGTTCTTTCTTGTATAGAATCCCCATTTCTTATTTAATTCTCTGATCCTTAGTTTTCCACGGGGAATAAGCTTTTCGATTTCATCTTCTCTAATTTTTCCCGCCAAGAGACCATTTGAAACAAGTTCTGTTATTTCGATAACTACTATTAGTGGATGCATTCCATTGTTTTGAACAACCCTGGAAATGTGCTTATATAAAGCATTTGCATCAAAGCCATCATTATGAACATATGCAACCTGATCGGACAGGCTACTTAAACTATAGAGATGATGTATTTCTGCAGCTTATCCGAACTATCTTTCGCACGAGATGGACCAGACATTTTTTAGTGAAGTAGTAGAAGAACTTTTCAGAGTTCGATGAGTGAAAGAGATGAGTTTTTTGGAACAAAGCTGGCTGTTTATAAAGACCTTAGAAATATTTCCATTGATTGCTCCAAACAAGAAAATTGTTCCTTCCTCATCAATGACCTACACAGCTTCCAAGTCACATTTGAAAAATCTAAGTGCGGTTATTCAGATTGGTCAAATTCACAGTCAATTCCTTGTTTCTGGAAAATTGCAACACATTCACATCATGCTAAAGCTGCATTTATCATTTATCTGACATAAATCTTTACAGCTTCCAAAGTATTTTTGAAAAGCTATTCTGCCTATAGTCCTATCCCAATACCATGACCAATTCTGTATATGGCTGAAGTTATTTCCTGTAACATATGAAAGTTTTATTCGAATTTTTGATAGAATACATTACACAAATGAGAAACTGACATTGTTGATGAATAATTAACAAATGTACGGTAGTTGGTTTGATTAAGGAAGAACAATTACATCATTATCACCGTGATCTTTTTCTTCTTCTTCTTCTGCCTTTTCAGCCACTCAATAAGGCTTTGTGACTGATTAACAAACATTTTATCAGACGCATCTGCACCCTCTTTTTCAGATGCCCATAAGAGAATAGACTCTTCGGGATCAGAACGTCCTTCTCGTACAGTTCGTGCAAAATTTGAGCAAACATCGGAGCAAAATCTCTGGCAAATTCTAAGCACATCTCTTCGAATGTCATTATGATTTCAAACTGCTCATCTGTGGACTTCACGTAACGTCGCAAAAGATCCTGCCATGTTGTGATTACGCTGATAGCATTTCTTAGTAGTTCACCTTAGGTACACATGTTAGTTACAGTATCACCACTTAAAAGCACGGAATCTCCTTGCATGAGAAATAACATCTCGCTACGAGGCGTACTTAAGCAAAAAGGGTGGAGCAAGAAAACCTGCTATGGGAAAGTAACATCTCGCTAGGGGTGCAATTAAGTTAAAAAGGGCTTGGAAGCCAATTTTTTGAAAAATTTAGGCTTGGAGCCACCCATATTACATGCACTGGCTCCGTCCTTGGTAGGGGTGAGCATATAAACCCAAACCTGCCAATCTAACCCAATCCACCCGCAGTCTTGTTCATGGACGGGTTTGAACATAAATGCATTTTTAAAATCTATTAAATAATGAGTTGGGTGATAGTACAGGTATAGAAATCCACTGGATACCCATACCCACCATGTTTAAGGGTAAATATAAAATTTATAAAATACTGAGAGATATATGTGTATTTTCCAGGTATTATATAACTTTTAATGTTTTCATTCTAGCCTAATTGTACTGATGATTCAAATAAGACAAGCAAGCAGTATTGAATATACTCTTAAATTTTACTTTTGTTTGTTAGATAACATTATTATAATTTTAGCATTGTTATGTTGTAATAATTTAATATATTAATTAAATTTTATTAGTTTAATGTTTAAATTAGTTTTTTTTTGTTAACATGTTAACTATTTTTATTTTTTCTAATAAAAACATGAAATCGATGCCCATCCGTTTATCCATAAATGTTAAATCCGTGGATGATGGATTGGACATGAATGCAAATCTAATACCCATTATTTTAATGAGTTAGACTTGGATACCACCAAACTCACAGGTTTCATCGGTTGCTCATCCCTAGCCCCTGGCTATCGTCTATCAAAATTAGAATGGTTCGCCAAATACATCGCACAAGAGTAAAGAAGTAGAAAGTTACGTGAACAGATAACTGAAGCTGGCAAAATTAATTGGGTGTAAATAGGGTAGTGAAGGGGGTTCATGAATCCGACTTGTTTCAGGTTTCCGATATTAATCGGTATTCCTTTTTGGGAAACAGAAATTGCCAAAGTAATAACACTATAAATAAATATACAGTATTGTTTTTCACAAACAAATTTACATCTAACTTATTTAACTTTGCATGGAGAGAGACATGGATTCTACGTTTAGGAGGTACCCAACTGAATATCAACTTCATGTTAATAGATATAATACCACAGAGAGCAATTCATTTTACGAAATAAGAATTAACCTTGAGAGAAAATATATTAAGTGGATACCAGGTAATGGTAGTATTGTAAACTCCAAATTTGATACAGAAGGAATGACTATCAATTTTTTTTCTACGGAAGAGTATATCAAGTCTCAGCTTGAAAATCTACTGTGTGGAATGGAGGTTTATGATGACGTTTATATTGAGCGCATCAGTGAGAGGATATCAATTGATGTTGCTGCACGAATGCCCAAAACACCGGATGTTTCTGTAATTTTTACGGCTGCTGTTTGTATTCCTGAAAGAGTCGGGGATGGAGAACCTATAGGAAATGAAGATGATGACTACGTGTTGTTATACGAAGATGAAGAAAGTCATGTAGCGGAACCATGGATTTCGTGGCCATGTAAGGTTTTGGAAAGATGTTATCAATGGTTTAATGTTTAAGGTGTTCAAGAATGAGCTGATACTAGTTCCATGATATTAGCAGCTTCCTTTTCTTTCTTTTTGATTTGACATGTTATCAGTGGCGAAATTCGACAGTGAGGGGGCGGCTAACTTTTTTGTTTATAAATGTGTCGATTTTTACCAACAAATTTGATGATCTTTTTGTTTAAATATTAAGTTTTTATAATTTCGGACATTGATTTTTGTTATACTTGAATATTAAAAAAAATAAAAATCCAATATAAAGTCTTATGTAAGGCTTTGTTTTACGAAATATATTTAAAAAATTAGAGATTTGATATAAATACTAGGATTTATTTTTATTTTTTTTCTGTTTTGTTTTGTTTTTTCAAAAAGATATAAAATACTCCGTATTAGGACTTTGATGGTCTAAACTATACAATTATTAAGACTTGGATGGGCTAAATTATCCACATTAAACTATTGGGTGGACTAAACTTAAAAATTGTATAAAATTAGATGTAAAATATAGATAAAATGAAGGCTGAATTCAAATTCTGAATTTATTTTTATTTTTTTCTAGGGGGATAGAACGAACTCCATCTTAAATTTTTTTTTTTTTTTGGTTCAACACAATGAAGTTCATTGTGTAGATTGAACTCCACCTTCACAAAAGTAACACTTCAAATTTATTGTGCAGAATGAACTCTCAAAAAACAAAAGTAATTAGAGTTCATTATACAAAATGAACCCATCTACACAAGATAAAAACTAAGAGTTCATTCTATTATAATAGGAATAATGATTGGAATGCCCCAATTTTGGGGGGGTCTATTCTTATTTCTGCCCCAACGGAAAAAAATAAACAAAACTGCCCCAATCCGTTAGTTTTTCAGTTAAGTTGGGGCGTGCGAATTGTCACGTGTGAAAAAATGCCAAAATACCCCCCACGTTTCATCTTGGAAAAATGCCCTAAAAAGAGATTTATGTACAAAAATGCCTCAAAATGAAAAAGTTACAAAAATGCCTCAAAATGAAAAAGTTACAAAAATGCCCCAAAATGAAAAAAGTCACAGAAATGCCCCAAAATGGAAAAAGTAACACAAACATGAAAAGTCTTTAAACATGTAACCTTATGTTTAAATACTTTTCATGTTTGTGTTACTTTTTTCGTTTTGGGGCATTTCTGTGACTTTTTTCATTTTGGGGCATTTTTGTAACTTTTTCATTTTGGGGCATTTTTGTAACATGAATCTCTTTTTAGGGCATTTTTCCAAGATAAAATGTGGGGGGTATTTTGGCCTTTTTTCACACGTGCCAATTCGCACGCCCCAAATTAACTGAAAAACTAACGGATTGGGGCATTTTTGTTTATTTTTTTTCGTCAGGGCAGAAATGAGAATTGACCCCCTAAAATTGGGGCATTCCAATCATAAGCCCATTATAATAACAATAACATATTATAGTATTTTTTTACCTCTACCATATTCTGAAACATTCATTTCCAAATGTTGTCAATCCTCCACCTTGCAAATCTGGGACGATAAATGTTGTCGTCTGCTGTTTTTTGTATCTTCCACGTGGGTGATATAGCTGCTAAATGTTCAATAAACAATACCTGTAAATAAGAATTATAGTTATAAACCACAATTATGAATAAATTACGAATAAAATATACAATTCATATATAATATCTCACCAGCAAATATAAGTAATATCCTTCAGTAGAACTTCTTCTTAAACTTTCAATCAAATGCTTGTGTAGCAAGTTTTCCTAAAAGATTCTACCTAGCTACTGACTCTACGCAACCTATATATTGGGTGTGGATGGAACCTCCATCACCAGTAGTAAGAAATATTGTTGACAAGATAAAAAGGTCAAACATTGTTACAAGATCTTCATTGGATTTTTTGTTTTTAACCAACTCAAAGATCTTTTCTCTCAAATTTATGTTTATTACGTCAGATTCTTTCTTTTTGGGTGCAACAAAGTAGGTTGTATAGAACTTTCCAAGTCTACAATCTGTCATATTTTTTGAATTAATCTAACAAATCCTCTTCTATTCCTCCTTTTGGGATACATGGAATCCCAAATACTATTGAGAAATCTTCTGGAAAAGATTTTTGAATGTATGTTTCCTTCCTTACTTTGAAAGTGAATGCATCATCTTGTCCAGGAACAAACTTGTGTGCTTCACATAGAATTTGAATTGCTTTTGTTGACTTATTCCATTATGTAGCAAAAAAAATTACATTGTCTTCCAGAAATAAATTCATATTACATTCCACAATGGACTCAAACTCAACAACTCATTTTGTTCTCTATTTAAAACCTCATTGTTTTTTTAATGCTTTAATACTATTAGGGAGGGAAATGAGTGCGCAACAAAGCTACACTTTATCTTTTTGTCTATAGAAATAAATAAATAAATAAATGTTTCATTTTATATAGAATTAACTCGAACAATAAACATCTATAATAACAATTTTAATGAAGATAAAAAAAAACAATAATATCCACACAAAGAAGGACCAACACTTGGAGTTCATTGAACAAAATGAACTCTTAAATAACAGAGGCATATGAAAAGTTCGAAGTTCATTCTACACAATGAACTCCATCCACACAAAAGGACCAACACTTGGAGTTCATTGTGTATAATTAATTGTCAAACAACAAAAGCATATGAAAACAGTTCGTAGTTTATTCTACACAATGAACTCCATCCACACGAAGAAAGACCAACACTTGGAGTTCATTGAACAGAATGAAAAGTAGCATCCATATATAGAATGCTAATAATTTTTTTTGAGTTCACTCTCTAAATGAACTATACCCACACTAAGGAGGACCAAATATGTGGAGATCATTTAACAGAATGAATCATCAAAAGTACTCAGAGTTCATCAAAATAGAATGAACTCAGTTAACACAAGAAGGACAGAATGAACTTTAATATCAAGATCTAAAATAAAATCCAGCCATTTTTCATTCAGGAGAACATGCAACATCAAAAATGAACTTGATTTTGAGATTTAGGTTAAATTTCGTACCTTTCTTCGATGATTTTTCTGGAATTTCATCTTTTCTTTCAGGAACCGATTCTTCTTCAAATGCAACGATTTGCTTGTTTTCCTCTTCGTTTTTTATTTGACCTTTGTTTTCTTCGTCGATTTCTTTATTTTTCTGGTTCTTTTTTAGGTTTAATTTGATGATTTTTTGTTGTTTTCTTATCTGAAATTCGTTTAGAAGTTAAAGATGGGAATGATCATAGAATATGTAAAGAAGATCTGAGATCGAATGGTTTTTCAGTTTCTCAAAGAATGATTTGATAATATTGAGAGATTTGGAAGCGAAAATGAAGATAGAGAGTTGGGGAAGAAAGTTACAGAAGTTATTTGTGCATGGGGGAAACTAAAAATGTGTATTTAGATTTTAGGCGATAATAGGTATGAAAGGTTAGTTTGATCAATTTAATATTTTTAAATAATTATGGACCAAACTGATGTGCTCTCGGATATAAATGTACCAAATCGAAATTTTCCCATTGATTCACCAGTTAAGTTTTTTTTTTTTTAATATTAAAAATGTTTTCAATCAGTGAACCGAATTCCGACGGGACTTGGCTTAGCATCACAATATTTATAATTGTTTTATTTTTGTTTGTAAAAGACAAAATGCATCGAGATATGGGTAGATAGGAAACCGGTGCATAGGTAGAGATAAAAAAAGGGGTACGAGAAACAAGTGGTAGGCCAAAAGAAATTAAAAGGTCAAAATGGCGTACTTTCCTCAATGAAAAATAGCACGCATTAATGAGGAGATTGTTAGTTAATGTAATGTTAAATGATATAATAGGAGTGTAAGTTAGTAATAAGTATTGCTAGCTAAGTTAGTGTGTGGAGGAGAGTGTACCACATGTGTTTCTAGTATTAGGTCTTGTGGACCTAGTATAAATATAAAGAGATGATGTGAGAGAATGTAAGACAATTGAATTAATATTGAGTAAAAGAGGTGGAAGAGAAGCTTTATCCCTCACCTACATTCAACAAATCTTTGTCAAAATCATTACTAATTATCAATCAAATATCCAACAATTGGTATCAAGAGCATAAATCAAGTAGATGAGATCCTAGTGGAGCAAAAAAATTACAAAAAAAAGAACTTTTTAGTTCTAGATCTAGAAAAGAAAAAACCGAAATTTTCAATTAATCTTAAATCAAAACAATGACAACTAGTAGCAACTCAAATATCTACATACAACATCCATCAATACCATTTTTTCATGGAGAAAACTATGATTTTTGGGCTATCAAGATGAAGACCTTGTTCATATCTCAAGATGTATGGGAGATTGTTCAAAATGGGTATGAAGAAATTGAAGTTACAGCAAATACACCACAACAACAAAAGGATTTACTCAAGGAGAGTAGAAAGAAGAATGCTAAAGCATCCATGTACATTTAACAAGGAGTTGGAGACAATATTCTATCAAGAGTGATTCATTCATCTAAATTTAAGGAAGCTTGGGATCTTCTTCATGAAGAATATGGAGGAAACAAGAAGGTAATGGAATTAAAACTTCAATCCTATATAAGAGATTTTGGAAATCTTAAAATGAATGAAAGTGAAAATTTAAATGAGTTTTCTTCTAAAGTTATTGAAATTGTTAATCAAATGTTGATGTGTGGTGAGAAGATGGAAGAAAGAAGATTTTGATTTGTTTACCAAAAAATTTGAACCCATTGTGGCGGTTTTGAAGGAAACAAAACATTTATCAACATTGAAGTCATAAGAACTATGGGCTTCATTGAAGGTGTATGAACAAAGTGTGTCTCGATACTCAGACAAGTCAATTGAAATTTTTTTACAATCAAAAATCAACTTGAATTCTAAAAATTCAAATTTGAAGGAAAATGAATATAAGGGTGATACTTCATCAAGTTACAAAGGAAAGGGGAAATACAACAAAGGAGGAGCAAGCTTCAACAACTACAAAAATAATGATTCTTCACAAGCACCAAAATACAATTTTTGCAAGAAGAATGGTCACTTGGAAAATAATTGTTGGAACAAAGGAAAACCCCAATGTTACAATTGCAAGAAGTATGGACATTTAAAAAAGAATTGTAGATACAAAGATGATGAACAAGCCGGTATAACCGAAGAGAAAGAAGATAAACAAAATTTGTTTTATGCTTGTCAAATTGCCATGAAAACTTTTAAAAGTGAAATGTGGTTTGTAGATAGTGGTTGTACTACTCATATGTCGTGTGAGAAAAGCATGCTTGTTGATATGACACATCCGTAAATTATCTAGTGAAGATGGGGAATAGAAACATGGTTCAAGCAAATGGAAGAGGTACAATTTGTGTACAAACGATCAAAGGAAAAAATACATTAGGGATGTGTTGTATGTCCCAGATTTGGCATAAATTTGCTTA
This sequence comes from Papaver californicum, assembly GCA_023531435.1. Classification (NCBI taxonomy): domain Eukaryota; kingdom Viridiplantae; phylum Streptophyta; class Magnoliopsida; order Ranunculales; family Papaveraceae; genus Papaver; species Papaver californicum. The sequence goes on from JAJJMC010022854.1 coordinate 2,314,838, forward strand.
GTGTTGGGAAACTTATGGATCTTGGGTATGCCGTCCATTTGAAGATGGATATTGCACCATTTATGACAAGAAACACAACAACAAGACACAATTGATGAAGAGTATCAAGATGGAGAAGAATAGAAGCTTTTCGATTGTGTTTCAAAAGGAAAACAATATTGCAATGAGGATGGAGACCATTGATGAAACATGGTTGTGGCATAAAAGACTTGGGCACTTGATTTTTAATAGTCTCAAGGTACTTTCCAACAAGAACATGGTGCAAGGACTTCCACATCACTTTGACCACAGAGAAGGAGTATGTGAGGGTTCACTACACCAAATCCAGAATTTGAGACACTTAGCTTTTCTACTTTGAGACGTATATATACGAAGAAGATATTTATACGTCTCTTTTAAAATTTATGCGTCTCTTTAATTTATAATTGTCGGAAAGAAAAAGATAAGTTTTGTACTTTCCAAATTTGATGAAGGGTCGAAATATCATTCAGACATTTAGATATTTTGGGTAAATTTAATTTTCTTATTTCTTTTTTCATCGAACCCAAATATTATTCGGTTATCGCTAGTAAAACAACCTTTTCAACTCCATCATACTGAATGAAAACTAAAATCCACAAAAAAAACAACAGTAGAATTTGATGCAAAAACAACAATGGGTTTTCTTATGTGCTGATTCCATCTTTTATTTCTCATTCGAGTTATTGTTCTAGGTTTGGAGATTAATCGATTTCATATTACAATGAAAAAAAATCATTGGAAAACTGTTTGTGAGAGTATTTTTTGACTAGATCGGAGGTTGGTCAGTGTTCAGTATGTTTCGAAACTCCAGATCTAACTTTTTGATGAATGATGTTCTTGTCAAGACTAGATTTGTGGTTAGTTATACCATTTGGCTTTCTGGTTTTAGGGTTTTCATCCAATATTATTCTTATTGTTTTTGTAACTAGCAGGATATAAATTACAACTGTTTCTTTGGTTTTGTACAATCATCTTTTTTTTAGGTTCTGTGAGAAGAGATAGAGAGATGATAGGAGTTGTTCCAAAAAATGGTGGTGTTGTTTGTCTTGAAGATTCGAGGCAGAAAATGGGTGGGTTTTTCTTAATAAATCATAAAGCACTTCAGTGATAAAGGGGATGACATGTAACAGTGATTGTTTACAAGGCAAATCTTCTAAACTAACTTAATTCTCGTTATTTTTCTTTTCATTATTTTTGTAGATCTGTATGTATACGTTTCCTATGACACTAATTATGTTGAATTTTGGTCTTTTTGTTGATTTTAGGGGTTAATATATTTAATCTTTTGATTTAATTTTTGTTTTTATGTTTTCTACTCCATGCATTTGATGATTCTTTTTCTGATTTGTGTTTTCGAAACTCCATATCTAATCTGTTTGCTTCGCCATCTAACATTGAGTAGTTATATTTTGGTTCAAGTGAAAGCGTTAAATGAAATCAAGGCATCACTTGGAAGGAGGGTGGTATATACAAGGGTTGTAGATGATCCATGTGGAGATGGCGATCTGCCTCCTTGGTCTGGCGTTACTTGCTCTGTACAAGGAGATGATTGAGTTGTCACTGAGTTGTAAGTATAATTTTGATCTAAGGGATTCAGTTTTAACTACTTTGATCGTATTGTTTCCCAGCTTTTTATGTGATCTGCAATGCTGTAAAATTGTATTAGCATGTCATTGATTAGCTGGTAGCTTCTACATGAGTACATTAACTGTAGGGTCAACCTGTATAGAGGGTGAGGTGGTGGTGGTGATGGTTAGTACCAGTGTTAGTGGGTGGTTTGTACCGGTGGTGGTTGTGGTTATTACTTGCGGCAGCGGTGGTGGTAAGGTTAGTATCGGTGGTGGTTGTGGGTGGTGGTGTGGTAGCATGTATTAGCGGGTTGTTGTGATGGTGCTGATGTTGGCATATTGGTTATTTTCTTGTGGTTAACTTTGTGTTTTGGTTAAATGATTTTTTCAGGTTCAGACATAGTAAACCCGAAAATTGATGAATTTAAACAAGTTGTGAAGACAATGGAGCTGAACATTGTGTACTTGCAAGGAGAGCAACATTTGGATGATAATAAAGGAAAAGGCTTTTTGGTGTGGGAAAATGTTGATTTGTCGTTCGTTGAAGTGGCATCTGAGCTGTTTGATTCTTATACTTCGCCCACCACTGAGTGAATATCTTTTTTTACTGATAATTACCTTGTATGTGCTTGATTCTCTTTTACTTGGATGTGTCTTAGTTCTAGTGTATAGGCATTGTCCTATATCACATTGGTTCTTTAAATATCAAATCAGCAAAGCCGGCCTAGCATCTTCTGCTCATCCGGGCAGGCAACCAGATATTGAATTGGAAGATTTAGAGGTAACTTGTTTTTCTAATGATAAATTTCTCTTTTTTTATCATTAAACTCTGACTTAGTCTCTTAGCACTTGTTATTATCTGAGCATGAAACAGAACTTATTGAAATGAATGCCAACAATGAGAAACTACGACAAACTTATTGCGAGCTCTTATATTCAAGATGGTACTCAATAAGGTATATTTGTAGTGTCAGTACTTGAGAAAACAACAATGTAGTGCATCTTGGTGCAGATGTTCAAAGCTCTTTAAAAAAATAACTGACCCCAGGGAAAATACCTTTATTCTGTTAGGCATCTTTCTCTGGTTATTGTCATGATTTATGGCTCATGATAGTATGATACACAGACACATGGCACAATGTACATTGCACTTTTTCAAACTTTTCTGGTTATCATATTAAAGTTTAGTTCAACCTTTTAGAAATGGTAGTCTAGTAATATAATAATGATTGTGATTATACCTACATGGCCCTTTCAAATATATAAGGTGAATTCTTGTTTCAATTCTGAACAATTTAACTGCACAGGAGAGGGAGTTGGACGAAAATGTGTTTTAAATTCCCATTATTTCTCTTGCTTAAGTTAGAAAGTTATTATACTGGAAATCCTTTTAGTTAGTAGAAGATGTGTAGATGCATACTAAATTCTGAATTGGTCTCAAACATAACTTTTGATCTGATGTATTATATAATTGTGTGCTATTTTAATTACAATAGGTTATTTTACATAATCTTGAGTTTGTGGCATTATATGTCACCTTTGCGTACGATCCTTTTATATTATTCTTATATACTAAGTTCAAGATTTATTTTGCAAGTTTTAGCTCCACTTTCGGAGTTATAAACCACTTTAGATGCCGGGACATGTCACTGAGATAAGGCCCTTACTGAAATTGGATTCTACTTGCAAAAATGGACAATTATGGTGAGTAAAATACAGTTCATGTTATTAGAACAACCTAGTAGCTTTTATGCAATACTTTCCAGATGAGCAGCTACCTTTTCTTAATTCCCTTAAAATGAAGATGTCATTTTTTTTCAAGTGACTCGGATGAATTTCAATAGATGTAAGGTGTGTCCATCTTTCTTTATATCTTTAGTTCTTCCTTTTAACTCCACTCCATCAGTAAAGAACATTAGATAATACCATTTTGATTCTCTCCCGCTGTCTGCGGGTACCAGTTTATACGACAAATGATATTTCTTAACAACCTATTTGGGTATATTGCACTTCTCATTCTCATAAAGTGGTGCACATGATCCCAGGAAGATCTTTATCATGTGATGATTTATATGTTCTTGAGTCATATTGATGATCTTGGAGACAGTCAGTTGTTTCCAGGCCAGAGACCTCTGCAGGCGATTTCCACATCCACTATTCCTCTTGTTGTTGTTCTTTGGATGCTCTTTCCGAAGCCTTTTGCTCAGAAGAAGCTTCATTCTGAGGTATATAACATCTTAGCTTATTTGGTGCATCTTATTACTCAGAGTGAATCTTGGTTGCATTCTTTGTTTAGTCTCCCTTTATCTGATTTTTTGTATGTCTTAAATCTCTATTATTTTCATAACTCCTCAACAAAATGATAGTGTTATCTTTTTTGTCAGTGAGTTTCTCTAGTAAATTCTTACTTGTTAGTAAACAAGGGAAAATGAATAAGGGTAGATTCTTAGACACTGAAAGTCCTAATTACTAAATTTACTTCTTAAACATTAAAACTCTTTGATTACTAAATATACTTTATGTGATTGGAGATGGCGTAAAACTCCTTAAAGAAACTTATATGGTAACTGGAGAAGGTGTTTTTACGCCTACAATTTCAGATATTTATCATGATCCACTAGTTTTTCTTCACTTGAATTATCTCCACTTTTACTGACCTCCATTATATACTTTTCTCTGTATAGTTTTTTCTGCAGATTCAGGCCTTGAGTTATCCATGTCAAGGAACACCATCAGGGTAAGTTTTCAGTTTGTAATGCAGTTTCATTTCTCCGTCTCTGCATATTGAACTGATTGTAGGTTCCATTTGCAATATGTAGTTAAGCATTGCCCAAGTGGTATGAGGTTTCTATATGTAACTCAGAGGATTGGAACTCACCATCTATATCAGATGTCAACTTCTAGGTAGTTCTTCGACTTTTCCAATTTGATTTTGGGGTTTTTGATGTGAGGGTTCCAATTTGATTTTGGGGTTTTTGATGTGAGGGTGTATGTTTTGTGGAGAGAAGTTAAACACGAGAAGAAGTAAATTATCTTCCTGGTTCTAGGGAGCACTTTATGTTGGTATGTTGTCCGCTTCCAATTTGATATCATTGAGCTTATGTGAGTCTTAAAATTTGTTGTATATGCTCAACTTTGATGAAAAATTATGGTTGCAGTTGCACAATAGGGTGTTTTCTGTTACAATTTCCATTCAATATATCTTACATTAATTTGTGATTGATATTTGGGTTAATATTTGTTTGATTATGATTTTTGAAATTGATAATTGTATAATGGTGAATATAATTAATTGAATTGTTGGATTCATATTTAATTGAGAATAAAATGTCTACAAACCTGTATGCAGGTGCAGGAAGTTTTGATTTAGGGAATTCCCAATTGTAAAATTAGTAGAAAAAACTAATTTTAATTTGATCCGTATATAAGAGTAGCAAACAAAATATATACGTGGCAAACATATTGATAGATAATAATTGTTGCTTATAAAGGAAAAGACATATTTTAAACGTCACTGAATTAATGTATACGTCTCTTTAGTTAGCTAGAAAAATAAGATTGGTTCGGTCGCAAAAACGTCGCTAATTAATTAAAGCAATGTTTATTAGGCGTCGTTAAATTAATGAGTAAATGTTGCTTAATACGTCTCAAAGATTCCCGACGCACGATTTGTGACATTTATATTGTCTCTTAAATTCAAAGCAACAGATATAAATGTTCCGAAATCGTTGATTTGGTGTAGTGGTTGTGCACTTGGGAAGCAACATCGCCAACCATTTCCAAAAGGTGTAGCATGGAGAGCAAATGAAATTCTTGGCTTGGTACATACCGATATGTGTGGACCAATGAAGACACCAACTCATAGAGGTAATAGATATTTTATCTTATTCATTGATGACTTTAGTCGTATGACTTGGGTGTACTTTATGAAACAAAAATCCAATGTGTTTGGCATATTTAAGAAGTTTAAAAGCCTTGTTTAAAAGCAAAGTGCTCACTACATCAAAGTTTTGAGAAGTGATAGAGGAAAAGAATACAACTGCAAAGAATTTGATAAGTTTTGTGAAGATGAAGGCATGGAAAGGCAACTTACCGAGGGTTATACTCCTCAATAAAATGGTGTGTCCGAGAGGAAGAACCAAACCGTGATGGAGATGGAGAAGTCTATACTTCACGAGAAGAGTATACCTAAAGAGTTTTGGGCCGAATCCGTTAACACCGCCGTCTATTTGTTGAATAGATGTCCAACAAAAGTCGTATGAAATCAAACTCCTTTTGAAGCATGGAGCGGAAGAAAACCATCTGTAAGGCATCTCAAAGTTTTTGGTAGTATGTGTTATTCTCAAATTCCAAAGATGAAGAGAACAAAGCTTGATGAATCAAGTGAGAAATGTGTATTTCTTGGCTATAGCCTCCAATCAAAAGGTTATAGGTTGTTTAGCTTGAAGAGCAAAACAATGATTACGAGTCGTGATGTGTTGTTTGATGAAGGTGTTTCATGGAATTGGGAAGAAGGCAAAATTGAGAAGAGAACCATTATTGTTGATCAAGAATAAGAAAATTCAACAAAAAATGAAGATGAAGAAGGTGAAGAACTACCTCAAACACCTCCAGATACAAGGTTTAGAGCATCTCCAAGTACAAGTGCATCAACATCACCACCGTCGGCACCAAAGAAGATGCAAAGGTTGAGCGAAGTGTATGAAAGATGTAACGTTTGTACGGTTGAACCGGAAAATTTTGAAGAAGCATCAAAAGAACCCGTTTGGATAAATTTTATGGAAGAAGAGATTCATGTCATTGATAAGAACAATACATGAGAGCGAGTGGCAAGGCCAAGTGACAAATAAGTTATTGGAGTGAAATGGATCTATAAGGTGAAGTACAATGCGGATGGATCGGTTCACATATACAAAGCAAGGTTGGTGGCAAAGGGGTACTCACAACAACCCGGCATCGACTACAATGAGACTTTTGCACCAGTTGCTCGTCTTGACATCATTAGAGTCGTGATTGCTATGGCTTCCGAAAAAGGTTGGTTGTTATATCAACTTGATGTGAAATCGGCGTTTTTGAATGGGAAACTCCAAGAAGAGGTCTATGTAGAACAACCACAAGGTTTTGTGATTGAAGGAGAAGAAAACAAGGTATAAAAGTTGAAGAAAGCATTTTATGGCCTCAAGCAAGCACCAAGAGCTTGGTATAGTGAGATAGATGGGTAATTCAAAGTGCAAAAATTTCAACAAAAGCATGAGTGAACCTATACTATATGTGAAGAAACAAGGTACGTCTATTCTCGTTATTGCATTATATGTTGATGACCTAATTTTTACGGGTAATGATGTTCATATGATTGAACAATTCAAAAGATAAATGACGATGACATATGAGATGAGTGACATTGGATTGCTCAATTACTTCCTTGGTATTGAAGTATATCAAAGTGAAGATGGAGTGTTCATTTCTCAAAGCAAGTATGCCGAAAAAGTTTTGAAGAAGTTTGGTATGCTTGGTTGTAATCCAACATTAACACCACTTGTAGTGAATGAGAAACTCAAGAAAAATGATGGGGGGATAAAGGTTGATGAGACTTACTATAGAGGTCTTATTGGAAACTTGTTATACCTTACACACACAAGACTGGACATTATGTTTGCTTCAAGTATGCTTTCTAGGTTCATGAGTTCACCTAGTCATCTACATCTTGGAGCGGCAAAGAGGTTGTTAAGGTACATACAAGGAACAATGAATTTTGGAATCAAGTATTCTAGAAATTCGAATGTCAAATTGATTGGCTATTATAATAGCGACTTGGGAGGTTGTATTGATGACATGAAGAGTAAATCGGGGTATGCTTTTTCTCTTGTTTCGGGTATATTCTCATGGGCGTCGAAGAAGCAACAAACCGGGGCTCAATCCACAACAGAAGCGGAGTATATTTCAGCATCAATAACTATTTCTCATGTGGTATGGCTAAGAAGAATCTAAGAAGACATCCAATAGAAACAAGAAGAGAGAACTGAAATTTTTTGTGACAACAAATCAGCAATTATTATGTCCAAAAATTCAGTCGGGCATTGTAGAGCAAGGCACATCAATCTCAAGTATCACTTCATTCAAGAAGCGGTTGAAGAAGGCGAGATTTCAACTCAAGTCTTGCAAGACGGAAGACCAATTGGCGAACATATTCACCAAGGAACTTCCCAAAGGAAAAATTCAAAATTTCCGTGAGCTACTAGGAGTTGTAGAACATCACATTAAGGAGGAGATTGTTAGCTAATGTAATGTTAAATGATGTAATAGGAGTGTAAGTTGGTAATAAGTATTGCTAGCTAAGTTAGTGTGTGGAGGAGATTGTTCCACATGTGTCTCTAGTATTAGGTCTTGTGGACCTAGTATAAGTAAAAAGAGATGATGTAAGAGAATTAAGACAATTGAATTAATATTGAGTAGAAGAGGTAGAAAAGAAGCTTTAGCCATCACCTTCATTCAACAAATCTTTGTCAAAATCATTATTAATTATCAATCAAATATCCAACAGATATTTTGATCATACAGTATAATAACTTTTGCACATTGACTATTGAGTAAATATGGAGATTAGATATACAGATACAAACTAGTGCTTCGTATGACCTGCAATATATAATATCTCAATCCGCATAGTCATAACAAAAGTGGTTTTATTGACAAAAGAAATATTACTTGCCTCTCTTTAAGAGAATGAAGAGTATTGTCCATTAACATGTTCTTTTTAAAATTCTTCTCGTAATATTGAAGGCCGAGGTTTGACAAAAATGCATCTTGTTTTGGTATAACATATATCATCCAATAATGGCGCCTGAGGAGAGTTGAACACCTGTACATACACAAAAAACATATAAATCATGTAAACCAATGTTACTAAACATATAAATCATGTATAGTAATCTAACACAATAGTTAAGAACAAAAAACTAATATAGTTAAAATGGAAACATTAAAAAAAAAAAAATTTATTCTGTCATTCGTTTAAAAGAACACAATAACCTTAATCTTACAAAATTCTACCAGCAAAATTAAACAAGGAAAACGAAAACAATAATCAAATACAATAATAAAGAACATAAATTAATGCTAAAGTTATATGAAATCATATAGAAATTAACTTTTCATATACTACTTAGAAAAAGACGAATCTGAAGGTTGATCACTAATAACAACACCTAATTTATCTACAAATAACATAATACTAACTTGACAAAGGGTTTGATTACCTTCCTTTTGAAAATTATTAAAAGAAATACATCTTATAAAACCTATATATATTTGGCATTGATAAATCTTCGATTGAAAATTGGTTTAAATATTTAAAATTTTAAAATGCACGAGGAAAGATCAAAAGTTTAGAAAACGAGTAAATATTTATACTTTTTTTGTGTTAAACACACGTCTATTGAAAACTCATAGCTGCAAAACAAAAATAATAATTAAAAAAAAAAAACTTAACTAACCATACAATCACATTTCCAATGTTAATGAAAAGGTAGAAAACAATACTAATTTGGCTCAATCAAGATATATAGTACCTTAATACTAAGGTACTACTAAAGTAATTAATAAACTTTAAAACCATTTTGAGATCATGTTTAATTTGTGTAAATGGACGTTTTTTAGTTTTATGCCCTCAAAAATTAAATAGAGATATAAGAAATTGTAAGTTGCGATCAGCACCTTCGTTGAATGTGGTCAAATATAAAAACCCTTGCTCCAAGAGGGATTTCCGCCTCTTTAAGATCATTGCACAAAATAAAGACACAAGAAAATGGTTTTCATCATCTTCAACACACTATGGACTTTCCCTGTGCAAAATACCATGTCAAGCCGCAAAAATAATAATTTATGCTTTGAAAAATTCTAATGATGAATGGATTTCTGATCATGATATGATTAAAGAAAATCTTATTTCCTACTTCCACAGAGTGTGAAAAAAGAGCATCAAATGAGATTGAGATGATGTAGGTCTCTAACTCCCAGCATCTTTCGCATATCAGGAATGCTGACTCTTTTTGTTTCTGTATAGTAAGGGAAATTTTTTAATTTTCACCCTCAATTTAATAGACATAAGAAACTTTAAGTTGGTGATCATCACCTTTTAATGTGGTTAAGTATTAGAACCCTTGGTCTAAGAGGTATTTCCGCCTCCTTAAGATCAGACTAAAAACAGGAAAATGGTTCTCATTATCTTCAGCAAAAACTAAAAGCACATACACGCAAGCAAAACACGTGTTATCAATTCCTACTTTTGCTTCAAAAAAAAAAACTACTTAGGAACACAAGTTGCAATCACCAACTTCAGACCTTTACAAATGTTTTAAAAAGGTTCATGTCTAAAACATCCTTAATAAGCTTACAAAACACAGATGATATTGGCTCACCTTTATCCTCTCATCACAAATTCTAGATGTTGACAGAATATAAACGCGACACAGTTGAGAAAAATATAATAAAACTTTTGAAAAGTTTCAATTAGCATTATTAAACATGTCCAAACTGGAGAGTTTTATCTTACATATCTGACTTTTGAACAAAGTAAAGATGGGAAGATATATACATATCTATTAGCCAAAGCACATTATATATCAAAAACTTATACCACACTGATAACAAGTACTGATTAAATATGAGACTGTACAAATACAAACCATAAAACGCAGTAGATGCAAATTATCACTAAATATATCAATCTCACAGTCTGATGATTTAATGATAAGTATATTATGCAAGAGATTAAAATCAAACATACTTACCTCTCTTTAAGAAAATTAATTGTACTATCAGTTAACAGAGCATCTTATGTTGGCATAACATCTTTCATCCGGTACGGGAGGCTGTGATGAGTTAAGTTCCTGCACAAACACAAGTAAAGGCAGACTACTTAACAAAACAAAAGATGGTGTTTGCTGGTTTTGATTAATTTCTACTATTCAATGGAATGTTGATACCAAAGCTTATACAACTCATTACAATGGAATTAATTGGGACTAATACAGTCCAACAACCAGTTTCACATCCCTTTAATGTGCATTACATATGCTGACACGCTACCACCAACAAAACCAGTTCTTGGAACACTTGTTGAATGTGACTAACAAACATTCAAACTATTTTGACACACAAAATGGATTTGATATGACTGAAAAAAAAAAGAAATAAATATCAGTTTCTTAATTGAAACATGTAAGGTTTACTAGGCTTTGTACTTCAACTCCTTTAACTGCTGGAAGTGATTCTTGGAGTCATGCTACAATAGTTTGCTTCACATCTTTTCCACCAGTTTGCTTTTCATCTTTTCCACTAATTATAAATTTTGTAATCATCTCACTTAGCTTGAACCAATTGGTGTTACTCACCAAAGAAGCATAACCAAGAAAGTGAAAAATAGTTATAAATATCAGTTTCTGAGAGCTTCTTAATAACTCAATCATCAACAAAAAAAACTAACATAATTAAAATAAAAATGTTAAAAATAAAAAAATGTTATTCTGCTACTCATATAAGAGAACACAATAACCTTAATTTTACAAAATTCTAAAATAAAAATCAAACAAGGAATACGAAAACAATATTCAAACATAATAGTAAAGAACATAAACAAATGCTAAAGCTATATGAAATCATAGAGAAATTAAGTTTTCATATACTACTTAGAAAAAGGCGAATCCGATGGTTGATCACTAATAATAACACCCAATTTATCTACCAAAAACATAATACTAAATTAAACGAGGGTTTAATTACCTTACCTTTGAAAAATATTAAAAGAAGTACTTTATTTAATATTTTGGAGAAGATTTTTGAATGTATGTTTCCTTCCCTACTTTGAAAGTGAATGCATCATCTTATATAGGAACAAACTTGTGTGCTTCACATAGAATTTGAATTGCTTTTGTTGACTTATTCCATTATGCAACAACAAAGTTTACATTGTCTTCCAGAAATACATTCTAGAATGGACTCAAACTCAACAACTCTTTTTGCTCTCCATTTAAAACCTCATTGTTTTTTTAATGCTTTAAACTATTAGGGAGGGAAATGAGTGCAGCAAAGCTACACTTTATCTTCTTGTATACATAAAAAATAAAATAATTAATGTTTAATTTTATATAGAATTAATTCTAACAATAAACATCTATAATAACAATTTTAATGGAGAGTAAAAAAAGAATAACATCCACACAAAGAAGGACCAACACTTGGAGTTCATTGAACAAAATGAACTCTTAAATAACAAAGGCATCTGAAAAGTTCGAAGTTCATTCTACAGTGAACTCCCACACAAAAGGAACAACACTTGGAGTTCATTGTGTAGAATGAACTGTCAAACAACAAAAGCATATGAAAAGTTTGAAGTTCATTCTACACAATAAACTTCATCCCACGAAGAAGGACCAACACCTAGAGTTCATTAAACAGAATGAACAGTAGCATCCAGATATACAATGCTAACAATTTTTTTAGACTTCACTCTCTAAATGAACTCTATCCACACCAAGGAGGACCAACATTTGGAGTTCACTCAATAGTGAACCTCCAAACAACAAAAGTTCGGAGTTCATTAAATAAAATAACTTTGTTAACACAATAAGTACAAATTATGCAGGTGCTTGGAAATGTAGGATTCATGGACAAATGACTTGACATTCCAAAGTCTTCACAAAGTCTTCTTATACTAAGTTAAATGAAAAGATAACAAAGAACAAAGTTGATCAAGAAAACAAAGCAAAGAGCATTGTCCGCCATACACTTGGGAGATGCACATACCACAACAAGAAGCATAAATTAGTAAGAATTCATATTCCTGATCTTTGTTTTCTATCTTAAATTACTAGTAGTTGACTATAACCACCTATGTCCGTATTTGTGAGATTGCAGAGAAAGATAAAATTAGAAAAACCTCCATGTTTTTATCAATCTGAGCTTGTTCAATTTTCAAAGTATTGATGTATATATACTTTTTTTTTTGTTTATGTGAATGTAGAATCGACTTTACATCTTGTTTTGAGGCTACATGGTGGGATTATTGAACCATCTTTGATGGCTTTAACAAGGAAGTACAACCTGGACAAGATGATTTTTCTCAAGTAAGTTGAATTTTTCACACTTACTCCCCCTATAAATGAATTGTTGATCATGTGATAGGTAGACCAGATATAACAGAGGCAGAAAATAAACATCTAAGAATTTGATTTGATTGATAGAAGTTTGGTTAGTAGGTATAATCTTATAAGACTGAGAATGAGTTGGGTACCACCATTATGTTGTGCATTTTTGTAATTAGAGCAGTCGAGCATGTTATAACTTATAATGTGATCTTTAGTCTATCTTATCTTGCTTTTACGCCATAAAGTTATTAAGAAAAGAAATTTAACTTTACAATTCAGAGTTATGTTTTTTTTTAATAAATAGAGAGCTTATTGCTGGGTAGCTCTTTACGCTTAACCGTTCGGTACTCCTTTAGGAGTTATGCATTTAACTTGCTCAAAGTAATGTGTTGTATTGATGTGTATGTATCAGAATGATGTTATTTTGAAATGCTAATTGATGTGATTTCCATGGAATGGCTAGATACCTGTACTCATGTGCAGGAAATCAAATGTGCAGGTATAGGAAATTTTGAATTTGGGAATTCCCAAATGTAAAATTAGGAATTTTTTTAAATCTAATCTAAATTTGAGACGGATATAAGCGTAGCAAACAAAATACCTACACGTGGTAAAAATATTGAGACACATAAATAATTGTTGCAAATAAAGGAAGCGACTTATAATAAATGTCGCTGAATTAATTTATACGCCGCTTGACAATTTTTTTTTGGCTCACTTAATAAACATCGTTAATTAATTTAAGAGACGTTTATTAAGCGTCTCTTAAATTAATTAAGCGATATTTATAAACGCCGTTTAATATGTCTTAAAGATTCCCTATACCAGATTTGAGACACTTATATGTGTCTCAAAAAATCAAAGCAACACTTATCCATGTCCCAAAATCATCGATTTGGTGTAGTGCTTGGAAGTTCATTTGAACATAATGAACATTAACATCTAGATCTACAACACAAAAAAAAAATAGACTTCATTTTGTTCCATAAACTCCAATAATTTTTTGATTTTTTCATTCAGAAGAACATGCAACATCAAAAATGAACTTCTACTTCTTTAATTATGAGATTTAGGTTAATTGTTGTATCGTACCTTTCTTCGATGATATTCTTTTTGAAATTGGTTCTTCTTCAACTGCAGCGATTTGCTTGTTTTCGTCTTCGATTTTTGATTTTTATTTGTTTTCTTATTCGATTTCGTCATTTTTATGGATTTGATTTCTCGATGTTTTATTATTTAGTTTTGATTTGATAACTTTTTTGTTTTTGTCTGCTTTGATCAATTTTTTAGAGTTTGGAATAAAGGTCTGAGATCGAAAGATTTTTCATTTTCTCAAAGATGATAATAAATGATCAGAAAATTGGGAAGTTAAAGAGTTGGGGGAAGTTATAAAAGTGATGTTAACATTGAGAAGTTAAAAGGCTATTTGGAAGTTTTTTATGTTTTAGGCGGTAACAGGTACGAAAGGTTGTTTTGGTCAATTTAGTATTCTCAAATAATTATGGACCAAACTAAATATACTCCCTTCGTCCCAGTTCAGTAGGGGCTTTTCTTAGTCACATAATATTTGAAGGTTTTATATTTTTCCATAAAACTACCAACAATTCCCTTACAAACCATAAATTTCTATAAAAATATTTAATAACAATTAATGTTCAAGACTTTTTGTCATGGGTATATATGAAAAAAATTCATACATCTCGCTATTCCGTAATCTATATAAAATACTATAAACCTTCAACTAAATTGGGACAGACGTTTTTATACCAAAATGATATGGGTCTGAATATACATGGACCAATATAAAATTTCCCTAAAGTAAAATAAGCTATCTTGAAAGTTGAAAATACACGGTGTTTATTACATTCAATGTACACCCGTTGCTCCATTACTATTTACTCAGGACCAATGTAGTCAATCTCGGCCGTTACGGCCGAGATAACGTCGCTTTTCGCGGTATCGGCAGAATACCTTGACGATTTCCGAGATTTCGTTGAACGATATTTGGACGCGAATATCGGTCGAATCGCCCGTATCTCGGCCGAGACAAGTCACCGAATCTAGGGTAAAATGGGTATTTACTATTCTAATCTAACATTTTCAGATTAATTGATGAATCCAACTGTCCAAGAACATCTTTATCTCTCGATTGGTTCACTCCATCTTCTTTACGGTTTCAGCTTTTGAGAATACTTTCAATCTTCTCATGTTCATCAAACAAGTAGGGTTTCAGATTGATTGAGGAAATAAGTAGATCAGGGATGAGATGATGTTGATATTATTGGAGGTGATCCTGTTGGTTATGTCGCAACGAAAATGGAAGATAACCAATTAGGTATTGACTGTCGATTATATCCCTTCTAAGGTATACAAACATTATTACTCCCTCTGATTTCAATTTCCCAAATTAGGGTTTTTTCAATTTTATCTGTTTAGCTTATAAAGGGTTCATATTAGGGTTTCTTCAATTCTATCTATTTTGTATTTTTGTTCATGGTTTTAGGGTTTAGGGGTTTCGTTTTGAATCTATGATTGAATGATGATGAATTTATGATCATTTTTG
Organism: Papaver californicum; assembly: GCA_023531435.1. Lineage (NCBI taxonomy): Eukaryota > Viridiplantae > Streptophyta > Magnoliopsida > Ranunculales > Papaveraceae > Papaver > Papaver californicum. Next base: position 2,330,134 of record JAJJMC010022854.1, read on the forward strand.
TTAATTTTATTGTTCTTGATTTGAAACAGTGTGAACTATCAGATTCATTTACGTAGTGCTATTTTGAGAAAAAATCTGATGTTGTGGTCAATCAATAGTGGGTTTTGGATTTGTTTTACATTGGTTGGGTAGTTGTTATGTTTGTTTTGTGTTTTGTTTGTTAAGTATATAAATTACTCTAATAATAGGATGTTTAGTTTTCATTTGACTCTAATGATGTATTATAGCAATAGATGATATATACTTTTGATACTGGTGCATGATACTTTGTATCTGATTTGATTAGGATGTTGTTGCTGCTCCATCTTCTAAGGATGTAAGTATACTTCAGTCTGACAGCAGAAATCTGTTAGCTCCATGTTGCGAGAAACCGAAAAAAGATTGATTTCCCAGCCTGTGCTCCATAATTAGTAGGGAGTTATGTATTTGAACTCTACTCATGATGAATTTTCCACTGCAGGCATTAGAGATCAATGGCCATTTCTTTGCTAGCAAGACGATTGTAGTTACCCCTATAACGGGCTTGCCCTGTTTACGGTTCTAGATGAGGGAAAGCTTTCTAAAGTTGAGGTAACAACTGTGGTTCTGCACTTTAACCATACTTTTCTTTTAAGTTTATGTTTTGCTGGCTTTTAAAATTATGATTCATTTTTTGGGATTGTTAAAGAGATTGGTGATTAATTTTTGAAATCTTATTTGTGGATTTTTGAGTTTAGTATCGATTTAAAGATTTTTTGATTTCACTGTTATTATGCTCATTTGAATGTCTTTTGTTGACTGTCTAGGTACTACATTGTTGAAATCCAACGGTTCGTGTGTCCCCCAATGAGTGTGTTGATAACCCGCTGATCTGAGCAATATCTTTTTAGTTTATCAATTTTCAATCTGTGTTTTACAAATCTGTACAAATCTTGATTATGTTCAACCATTGGATTTTTGGTTTTTCGATTATGTGGGATTGAGTGTAGGCTATGCTTACTTAGAGGTGATCATTGACTAGATATTTCTAGGTTGGGATTTTGTTTGCTTAACGTGATGTTGTGATGCAACAAACAGATTCCAGCAAACTTGGATTGGTATGGGTGGTGTACTTGGGATGCATTCTACTCTGAAGTCAGTCCACAAGGAATAATAGGACTTCAAAGGTATTGCAGAAAAACGATAAAAATTTTAGTTGTTATCTCTTTGAAGTTTGAAAGATGGCCCTTTTCGTCGACGTAGTCTTTTTTGCTTATGTGTGTATTTTTGTCACTGCAGTTTATCAGCAGGTGGATGTCTTGTAAGATTTCTGATCATTGATGATGGGTGGCAAGATACAGTAAATGAATTCCTTAAAGAAGGTGAACTACTGAATGATGGGGTTCACTAAATTCTTTCAGTGATTTAGAAGTTATTTCGAGATTTCATCGATAATCTCCCTGAAATACCGTTATCAAGGTGTCAAGGTCCCGGTCGTGACGAGATCCGAGATTAACTACATTGGTCGGGACAACTAACACTTTTGCAATTTTATCATCGAATGCTTTTAACCCATCCCTGTAAAAACAAAAAATTACAGAACTTGTTCCCGCCATCATTAACTCCCCTTTCCTGATAATCAATCGAAGGAAAGCCCCAAAGTCACAGAACAACAAACCCATCTTCCCTGTGCTATTTCTATTTCCTTAATTTGTTCATCTCACCAACTTCAGAGATTACGAAGATCAGTTTCGGAGAATGATGAAGGTGGCCGTTTTCCAGTAAATCTCTGCTTGAAACAAGTGGTGGTACGATTTCTAATCTTGTTATTCTTCAATTACGTATTGCAGTATTTATTTTGAACCTAGGGTTTCAACAATTAGGGAATTTAACCTAGTAGGGTGTTTTCAATAATTGGGGGTTTCTGGTAAGTTATAATCACGACAATGGGAATTTTAAGCTTTTGAATTATGTCCATAACCATTATGCTGAATAGCTAAAGTAAAGTTCAATATTGGTTTTAAACCTTTACCATAATTTTTCTTGTCTCAAGTCTCATTATCTTGTCTCTATCTAGTTCCATTTGGATCAATAGTGCCAAATACATAACCTTCTTCTTTAATTAACCCTTTTTTTTTCATTGTCTTCATGAACTCTAATTATTAGTGAAGATTTGGTAAAAAGTCTTAAGTTTTTTAGAAAAAACTGTATATTGATACTTGTGGTTTCATTTTCATAAATGGTTAAAGGAACCCAATCCATTATATTCTTTTCTTTTTCTCTTTACAAGATTGATGTTCACTTTTTTAGGCCTTTTTTTCATTCATGTTCTTTGAGTATGGAAGCATGCATGTTTGCTTTTTGGTATCCAAAAGCCATACTACAGCTTACAAAGTTTTTCTTTCTCCCCCTTACAACGAATTTATCTGGTTATTTTCTTTGCATTTTAGATGATTCTATATGGTTGTTGTAATTTACATATACAATAACTAAAGTGAAAAATGTAGTCAATTTTTAGAGAAACAACACAATGTTGATTAAACCTTTATGGTATCTATATTGGCAGCCAAAATCAGGACCATCAAATCCCTTTTTGGAGGGAGAATATTTCTACTTCAATTTCAATTTCAATTACAATTACAATTACAATCGCATGCATTTAAACATACATTTACAATTACGATTCACTTTACTTGTTTTGTTAAGCTATATTGAAATTTCAATGTTTGAACTGTGTTGATTTTTTCATTTTAGTCACCGTATTAGACATGAGGTGATAAAATAATGACGAAGGAATACCAATGCATGTACATGTTAGAGCTCATAAAGGTCTGATATCATGTAACCATATAACTTAACTTCAATTTTGAGTTTCGCTATTGTGAGAGCAAAATAAGATCAGTAAAATAGATTGAGAACTATAGTTTTGTTCTGACACTGTAAGAGTTAGTTGCTTCTTCTAATCCAGGTTAGGATTCTTTCTTTCTATTCATTGTGTATTATGTAATGTTATTCTAACGTTTTGGATAAATGAAATCTATTAGTTGCTTCGAGATGGTCCTTGTGAATTGCTGACTAACCTTAAGAATCGGTTGGCATATAAGTAACCAATCGTTTTACTGTACATTAATCTTCTCTCCTGAATTCAGTGCCTACTATGTCAAACTGTTAGACTTTTCATTTTTCTTCGATTTTTTCTCTTCATTTAGTTGATGAGATTCATCTGTATAAGTCTATAAGGTGTGTCTAGAATTTTATGTAGGCTGAAAACCTGAACTAGGGGTTTGTCATGTTGTTTGCAGTGAGAGGGAGAGCTATGTTGTTGCTTGAGTGTGCAAGTCTTAAAAGTGTGCATGCTTGTGGTGCAAAAAAACTTTGGTGGGAGCGATTTAGAGCCAGGTAACTGATGTTGCCTTGCTGGGTTACAAAATGCTTCTGCTTTTCTCTTTGATGTGCTATTATCTTTGATAGTGGCTGAAGTCGATAATTTAGTTAGTCTTTTTCATCTTACTACTGTATATTTAAGCAACCATCACCAATCTCCCATCAGAATTACCTGTCTTCCAACTAATATGAAAGAATGTACAGTCCCCGTTTGAATCATTCACAGTTCACAGCATTATTTTCAACTTCAAAAGTTTTCTTTTTTGAAAATTCCGGAAATTCCAGGGCCTGGGTAAGATTTTGTAATGCTTTTTGATTCTCTTGAATTGACATATACCCAAGCCCTCTAGTAGGATGGGGATGGTGCCTCAAGAAGGGTTGGGATAGCTCAGTTGGTAGAGCAGAGGACTGACACCACCACCACCCCCCCCCCCCCTGTCAACCACTCCAAAGGATCTCTACTGTCCGAAGTATGCCTGTAATCTAGACTCTAGTTCTAGCCATGACATACCTCACTTTAGGTTGGTTAAGCTTTATTTTGTTAATCTGTTTAGCATGTTTATACAGAATTGGTGGTTTTACAAATTTTGCATCTTTTACGATACACATGACCAGTTACATTCCTGGTCCCATAGGAGTTGCTTTTCCTGGGATTTGCTTGAAAAGGGAAGATTTTAGCCTACATAGTGCTTGCTCTCAGCTCCAAGCAAGTTTTGGGCTGATCACTGGAACATAACTGGTTCTTTGTATTTGAACATACAATTGTTGACTTTACGGGAACACATTATCTACAGAACATTTTTATTCAGACTGAAGTACAAAGCATTTCTCTGGTCCAGTTGGTCGCTTTGAAATCGATGTTTAGCTACCAAACACTCACATCTAGGCACCAGTAAAATGACTGGTAGGCACCCATAGAATGTCCTTAGCACATTTTGTTGTTTCCGAGTCCCCAAGACCCACATTGCATATCTGGTGAACAAACAGCAATATCTAAAAAGGCTTACAGGTATACTCTTAATTTAACATTGTCATGGACAGATGAATGAATGAGAATCTAAGAACAGAGGTAAGAGCAAAGTGGGTTTATATGATTGATAGGATTGGTTCAAGATTCATGATTCTAGTTGATCCAAATGTTGTAAAGTCTATATGTGCTTCCTGTAGGACAGTGCATGATTGCACCAGTCTGGTCAATGCATGCTCAATCTGTGCATAATTCAGATCCATATTTGAGGCGTCCTCAAATCTGAACCCAGATGTCTAAACATCGAGTTCAACTGCAAAAAACCAGATCTAATGAAAAGTAATCAGAAACAAATAATCCCGCACATAAGAAACATACCTAAGCGGCATTTCCTACTCATGTGTCACCTGATTATTTAACCCGTGAATTAGAATCGACCATCAACGAAAGGTAGTTTCCTAAACACACGCCATTGTTCACATGACGATTAGGATGCAGTTTATCACAAATTCTCTCTTACCCCAGGATTGTAACTCGTGTCCCTTAATATAAAATACGAAGTATTTATTCAATAATGAAGCTCTACTCATGAATGAAGTCTAAGAATAAAAGTCAAGGAAAATCCACATTAAACACTCGAACAACATACAAAATAGGAAAGAAGTCATTAAGAGAAGGGTCATTTCAAAGTTTAACCAATATGACCTAACTAGCCAAAAGCTACAATGTCAAAATCAACTTTAATTTGCTATCCAGATGGCACTTGGGAAACAAGTGCTGAAAGGAAAAAAAAAGTAAAACATGAAATTTAGAATCTAAAAATGCTGCTATCATTGCTTGTTTCCATATGAAATAAAATGCATCTAAAACTAACCTCCTTTGAAATAATTTTCCACGCCAAGAATCTCAACATCCTGTGCATGGGAAATGCATCAAGTAATCAATGTCAGCGGTTGATAAAATCTCATAATCAATGCATCAAGTTCGAGGGAATTGAACTCTGTGGGAATCCAATTCTCAAATTTTGGGTTCTGTTTGGTTCGGAGAATTGGGCCCATTCCCTCGGAATTCAATTCCTGGGCTCCCAATTATCCAAACAAACGTGCTGCTAAAGTAGTCAGTTTTGCTTGTATCTTGTTGTCTACATTTATTTATAACTTATGAGATTTTATTCGGAATAAATGCGGTTAGGATTTAGGATTCTCTTTATCAACCATTGTTGCTACCATACCTATATTGCGTGGTGTGGGCAGACTTTTTGTTGGTAGAAGAAACAAATTTTTGAAAAAGATCATGCTTTGGGTTATGATTTTAGCCTTGGTTTGCTTAGTTAGTAAAATAGTTCGCTTAGGAACGTTGATATCTTTCCTCTCTTGTGCTGGAGTTATTTTCCGTTTTGGTTGCATTTATATTTTTGCAACAAGATTATTATTGTACCTTGTATACTTTGGCATACAAAGGCCGAGTATCCATTAATCTATTTTTGACTGAAAAGTTGCTTATGGATGCTTTCAATTGTCGCAGAAACTGTTATTAACAGGATCCTAAACTATAACACTGAGCCTGAATCGAAGATAAAATGTTCGTCAAACAAATAACACCTCATTCTTGGTCTAAAGAAGGTCCAGTTGAAGAAGGCGGAATATTCTTCCTTAGTTTAATTGAGCATACCTTGCGTTTACCTCCTCATCTCCTTAGCCTCCCTCTTCCTAAAGCTATACGGGGAGAGCTAGAGAAACTATTTGTGGATAAGGTAAAACCATATTTTTTCTTGAGTGTCTCTTTTGATTTTCTGTACTGTTCTTGTTGTGCTTGCTTGATTTCAATGAGCAATATGTATTGAGTCATATCTATTTTTATGAAGGTCATCGCACAGTTGGGTTTATGCGTCTCCATCTATGACATTAAATCCATTAATGGTGGCTTCATATTCGCGGGAGATGGTGCTTCGACTTATACGGTATCTTAATTTTTGCTTATCTTGAAGATCTATTAAAGCTGTGAACAGTTAACAGTGACCTCTTATTATAGAAAAATCAGTTTTTTCTTATAGCGTATATGTTTGTGTTGCATCTAAGAAAGATGATTGCTACTTGTAACTTACCAAAGAAACTAAATGTTGCTTCATTTACGAGTTTTATTCTCATTTTGCAGGTTGATTTTAGGCTAATCATGTTCCGTCCTTTTGAGGGTGAGATTCTTTCTGGAAAGGTTGACGCATCAGATGCTAATGGTTTACGATGTATGTAGAAGCATTTCTTTTTGTGAATCAGATCATTTTGTTTTTTTTCCTGTTCTTTTTTATGGTGATGGCTGTAATTGTTTCCACAATTCTCTAAATCTACAATGGTGGCAGTGTCTGTAGGGTTTTTTAAAGACATTCGTGCCTGCCCATCTTTTGCCTAACCCATCCAAGTTGTAAGTGTTCTTTACCCATATTAGCTCGAGAGTATTTCAAAATTTCTCCATTAAAAATCCTTTTTGAATTGCTGCCTTTTATTTTCACTATTCTACTTCTGTATTTGTTACAAGTAATTTGGTTTTTTGATGAGGTCTCTACAGTAGTGAAGATAGAAGATGGACATGGATGTATGGCGATGTAGAATTAACTATTGAGCAGGACGACGAGGTTTAGCCTTATGATCTATTATTTAGATTTCTTGCTCAATTGTTTCCCTAGTTAGAGAGTCAATATTAACTATCTTCCATTCAATTACAGATTCCTCCCATCCCGCTTGAACAAGAAAATGATTCAAAGGCATTTGCCCCAATGGTGATTACTGTTCTTGACATCCTTTTTATTTGAATTTTTCTGCCCCTACTTTTAGCATTAACTTCTGTTATTATTGGCACAAGTAACTGACAACTGTATGCTTATGTATGTACCATTATATTATTGCCCATACAGCAGTCTAGAATTAGTATTTGGTAACCCCTTGCGACGGTGTTGTCATATTAGGTCAGCAATTCCCTTCTCTTTTTGATGAAGTGCCACAACCTTGTATTCCTGCATCACTACTCCGATAACCAATCCAAGCTTACACAATTGTGAATTATGTAAAGATGGGATGTTAGGTCAACCACCCAAGGGATTAAATTTCTTGATAAAGATATGTATTTTGTTCTAAGCTTAAGAAAGGCAGCAACGATTTTGTAGCCATGGGATGTTCACACCCAATAGTTCAAAGGTTTTGTTGGCACTTTGCATTGGTGTTCAGAGACTCCCGGACCCTTGTTTAATTTGTTTGCTGCAATTAAATTTCTGTCGTATATATGATGCCATATGCTGTAAACATTATTTTCCCTCTGGTATAAGTGTTGAGTTTGGTGTCTTCCTTGATTTGTGTCTTATATATGATGCCATATGCTGTAAGCACTAAGCAACAGCAAGTCATCTCATTGATTGAGTGCATCTGTACCTCATTGTAAAAGTAGCATACCTCAGTGTAAAGATAAGTTTGGAATCATATATCGTCACAGCAATGTTTATTCAGTTCCCTCTCTTACTTTGTTTTGTTTAATGGGGCTTTTCAGGCATCAATCGATTTTGATGGTCTGGGTCTGATTTCATGGTGGGTGTAGTCGACAGCAAAAGTAGAATCGTGGAAGAACTTACCAGATACGGGCACAGAAGGTAAAGATGAACTGATCTGTATAATGTTTCAGCCATTCCCAGGTTATCTGATCATGGCTGTACAAATATCAACATGTAGCAGCATTGACTTGTAAATATATAATGAGCATCCCCTAGTTAGGGACAGAACAAAAGACACTATATTTTGTTCATCAAGTCTTTTATACATTAAAACAGAGAAAATGGAATGGAGTTCGAGTAAACGAACGTATTGTGGATGTCATTAACCTAATGAGAGAGAGATGCCAAAATTTAGATACAAGAAAATGGAAAAAGTGGTTAACGCAGTGGTATTTGTTTCACAAAATTGAGACCATTTGAAGGACACTCTATTCCGATGTCAACGGAATACAATAAAATCATCTTTAAACGAAGATATAAGAACGGGTAGCAAAATGGGCTATGCAACTAGCTAAAACCCATATCTAGTATCTCTGCCCAGAACAGCTACTGAAGGGAAAGCCGGAGATTTCTCGGTTGGTAATGAGATTAACTGTTGGAATTCCTGAATTCCTTGACCAGATATTTGAATAGATTTGGCTTCTTTGCATGTTATAAGGTGTTGCATTCATCTATCAATGTTAATGAGACAAAGATTTAACAAAAATAAATTCCATTCATTAATAATTACGGTACATAAGAGTAATAGCATGTTTCGGGTATCAAAAGCATTTCTGCTTCTCCAAAAGAAGTAAAAACAAAATCTATGAAAAGCTTTTTTTTTTTTAGAAATCATTTTAAAATTATGCTGCAAAATTAACATGTGATTTTTCGACTTATAAAAGTTAAAATGTAACTTCTTTATGGTGTTTGGATGCTAGAAGCAGAAGTCAGAAACAAAATATATTTACTCCACAAAAAGTTATTTTTTTTTGTTTTTAAAAGTTATTTCGAAATTGTATTACCTAAACGAATTTTTGATTTTTTTGTTTCCAGAAGTCGAAAAACAACTTCTTAAGTGGCATCCAAACACTCTCAACACCTTATAATTCTAAACTAATAGGGTGTTTGGATGGATACCAGAAGCTTCTCCAGAAATCAGAAGTAAAAATATTTTGCTTCATAAAAGTTAAATTTTTTAGTTCTAAAAGTCATTTTAAAATTGTATACCCAAACTAATTTTTAACTTTTTTGTTTTTAACTTCTTAGATGGTAAACAATAATTGCTTGCACCTCATCAAACGTCCGAGGAAAGTAGTCTCCATCAGATGAATTTCTTTCATTCTTGAGCCCTTCCAATTCATCCATTACCAAATTGATAACTTTGTCATTCTTCTCACGATTTTTCAACCTTTCTTCAATGTCCGGAACATACTTCAGAATCTGCTCAGTCTTGGACAAAATATGAGAATGATCTTCAGCGCACTTATCAAGGAGAGCAATCAGAAGATGTTCTTTTGAAGTGTTGTAAATCCTTTCCAAAGACAAGATCGACTTACTATTATCAAAAGTTTCAAACTTAATCTTCTCACTAGGTAGTAAGACGGTCCAAAAATCTTCTTTCTTGAGAGAGAGCGAACTTGTTGAGAAAGACGTTGTTTCAATATGGTTGATCCCTCAATGATAAAATTCAAACCCTGCGTAAAGCAAGTCCTTTGTGCAGTACATACTTCTTCTGCGTCTCTACTTATAGCTCCTCCAAAATTGGCAACCACCAAAAATAGGTGCCAAACGGGAAAAGGAAATTTTGAAAATTTCCTTCAACGGTTTGGGTCCGGGGGTTCATGAATCCGACTTGTTTCAGGTTTCCGAAAAGAATCTGTATTCCTTGTGGGAAACCGAAATTGCATAAGTAACACTATAAATAAATACTAATCATACTGTTTTTCAGAAACAAATTTATATTTCGTTTTAAGTTTGCATGGAGAGAGACATGAATTCTAGTTCTATGTACCCAACTGAAGAATATCAACTTCATGTTGATAGATATATAGGTAGCCATTCATTTTATGTCATAAGAATCAACCTCGAGAAAAGATACATTAAGTGGAAACCAGGAGGTAATGGTAGTACTATAAGCAGCAAATTTGATACACAAGGAATGGGTATCAATTTCTTTTCTACGGCAGAGTATATCAAGTCTCAGGTTGAAAATCTACTATGTGGAATGGAGATTTACGATGACGTTTATATCGAACGCATCAGTCAGAGGATATCGGTTGATGTTGCTGCACGAATGCCCGATGTACCAGATGTTTCTGTAATTTTTACAGTTAAAATTTGTATTCCTGAAAGAGTCGTCGAGGATGAAGAACCGGTAAGTAATGATGATGAATACGTGTTACTCGTAAACGACATTGATACACGTGATGAAGAAAGTCATGCAGTGGAAAGATGGCTTTCATGGCCATGGAAGGTTTTGTTAGGCAGCTGTCTTCCTAGTCACTAGTATCAATGGTTTTAATGTTTGGGGTGCTCAAGAATGAGCTGACAACAGTTCTCTCTAATATTGTAGTCTCCTTTTTCTTTGTTTTCCTGGACATGTTATCACTGCAATTTTGCATGTGATTCTGAATATTGTTTCGATGTATAAGTAAGATTACTAAACAAGGTATATATGGTTCTATTTTGGCATAGATTAAAAAAAAATCGTGTGTGCTTGCTTTTTGATTATGCATCATCTGTTCCCAGCCTTTCAATATAAAAATTGCAACAGTTTGCCAGTTTACATCGTACTTTCAGAAATATTGAAACTGTCCGAGGCCCCGTGGGTTGTCTCTGAGTTCATGGTTGCTGTTGTAGTCAAAGATTCAGAGTTGCTTTCTGTTTCCTTTTTCTCAATACCCCCACCGGTTTCCTCGTTCTGCGCTGTACTCAATGTCTCCGTTTTCTCATTCTCCTCAACTTTCTCAGAACTCTCACCTTGGGTGGCATCTGAAACTTCATTTGCTGTTAAAGACTCAGAGCTGTTTTCTGTTTCCTTTTTCCCAACACCCCCACCAGTTTCCTCCTTCTGCACAGTACTCAAGTTCTCCGTTTTCTCATCCTCAATTTTTTCAGAACTCTCACCTTGCGTTGTATCTGAATTTTCATTTTCTGTTGAATTTGATGAAGTCGAATTGTTTTCTGTCTCTTTTTTCTCCATGGTTGTTTCTGATTCCTTCTTTTCTGCCCCATCCACATTTTCAGCATTCTCCTTCTGTGGAAGCACCTCAAAATTCTCACTCTGGTTAACATCGTCCGTGTCACTCCTTTCTGCAAAAGTTTCAGATTTATCATTCTGAGCTGCATTATCATTTGTATCTGAAGACACTGAACTATCTTCCACTCCAGCTACTGTCGTATTTGATTTTGTGGACACTGCTTCATCTGGTACAACACTCTCTGAATTAATAGTTGAATCTTCTTTAGCTGAATCAGATGTCCCGATTGCAGAAGGTGCCAGCGAAGTGGATAAAGATCGCTTCACCTTAACAGCTGTGTTGGGATTGTCAGTCTGATTAGCTACAATAGTTTGCTGTGTCACCTCAGCTTCATTAGAAGTTCCAGTTTCCACATTTTGATGCTGATCTAGAGTGGAACCTGAGTTTACATCTGTTCCATTTGGTAGCAATGAACTTGGAGAAGCTGCATTCTCAAGGGTTGAAACACTATTTACTCCTGGTTGATCGTTAGACTCTGCCGTATTTGTGGAGTTAGATAGAGAAAGAGTAGTCTCGATTTTGTTATCTTCACCAATAGTAGCAGTTTTCTCATCTTCCGACTTCGAACCTGAATCATGTTGATCAGAAGTAACTTCTTCAGCGATGTTGATTTTGTTTTCCTGTTCATCATTTTCTTTGTTTTCTACTTGCTCTCCATCTGAGTTTACTGAACCGACATTTTCATTTCCAGACTCTACATCTTGGTTGTCTCGAACTACGGCACTTGAAGCATCATCCCCTTTGTAGTTTTCCTCTCTTGCATCTTGGGTGTTCTTGTCCTCAGCAGAATTTTCACTCTCTTTCTTCTCTTCAGTCTCATTCTTCTCTTCTTTTTCTTCACTCTCACTCTTCTCTTCTTTCTCTTCACCCTCATTTTCTTCCCCTTTGACATTCTTCTCTTCTTTCTCTTCACCCTCATTTTCGTCCCCTTTGACATTCTCCTCTTGTACATCCTGAGTCTGAACCTCATCCTCGGACAAACTTTCACCGTCACTTTCTTCAGTCTCATTTTCATCTTGTTCCTTGTCATTTTCATCATCAACAGGTTCGACTTCTTTCTCAGTTTCACCTTCAGAATGCTGTTGATTGTGTTGATCAATCTCATCATCACCAACTCCTCCCATATGAATCTCCGTCTCCCCAGGCTTCACTTTTTCCTCTTCTTCATCATCTTGGTTATCTTCTTCCTCCCCATTGTTCTCACTCTCAGAATCTGTTTTTTCTACTTGAGGCAGAAGACCCTTCCTCCCAATGTTGCCGCCTACTTTTTCAGACACATTTGTGATGGTTTCTTCTACAATATCATCTGATCTATTGACTTTATGAAGCAACCAGATGCAAACAACAAGCAAAACACCCAATTGAAGAGCATGTTTTACCTTGAACCCCCCTTTTGACCTCTGATTCCTACTTGATTGCTTGAACATGATAGAAACTCTAAACTTGGGCCACCCAATATGTCTCTTACCAATATCAATTGGAAGCTCTAACAACCTAAACACACCGTCAAATCCATATTAGGGAGTGCTTATAAAAATTATGAATCAATAAACAGCAAAGACTCTCATCCTTAGTATTTCTAGCCAGTAATAACTAACAAAAGAAAAGTGAACAGTATAATGAGACCCAAAATGAAAATCTGTTAAATCTCCCAAAGTCCCAACTCATGAAATCCAAACATTACCAAAAAAAAATCGGTCTGGATGGGGAAAATTTAGTGATTATAGTCAAAATTTGTAAGCTTTCTATACAAATTCAAGTGACTAATGAAAACAATATATCCAGGAAAATCAAAAGTGATGTGATTCTTCAAACTCTTAAGTAATTCCAGTTTCATAGTTTCCTCCTAATTTTGATTCTGTATCTAATAAACACCCATTTCATAATTTCAAGCAGCTAACAGATCCAAAACAACAAATACATAATGTACATAAACACAAGAGATCTAATTATAAACAACTGATTCAAAGTTGAGAGAAAGAGCGGAGATTACCTGGAGACGACGGAGGAAGGAGTAAACCCCAGACGGAAATGCTAGAATGTGATCAGTAGAGTACTAATAACAAAAGGAGCTGAATGGGTGTTTTGTGTGAATCAAATTTAATAACGGAAAATGGTCTGACTTTGTGTTAAGTTTTTAGTGAGACGAGATCTGCAAAAAAAAGTCAAAATTTCGACTGAAACGGAGAAGACAATAGGAAGACCCACAATTTGTCAAATCTAATCTCGGATTCTGAGATATTGATGTCTTGTTTTACTCGTAACTTCAATAGATTGATTGATATACTTGGTTTCCGAACGTGTCGGTGGGAAATATATTAACAAGTTCAAATTTCAGTGAATGCTCATCCACTTTGTTTTTTTCTTTTGAAGATGTAGTCCTCTCATCTATAGTCATCTATGGCTAAACATCACACACAAAGGTTTAAACTTTAAAGCTCATTTGTTTCCTAAGGTATTAATCGTGCAAAGTATATACTTGGCATTTTGGAAAAGTAAGAAATTGAAGCGAAGAAAGAAGTAAAAGTGTGATTTAGAGAGTTTGTTATAAGTTAACTACAACTTTCTTTTTCGTCCATCGGAAGGAAGTTTGAAAATGTAATGTTGGAATTAGGGCTGCACAGCGGGTCGGGTAGATCGGGTTTGGCCTCATCCGCACCTAATCTGTCAGTTGGGGGTGACTGAAGTATTCACCCGCACCCAACAGGTTGGGTCGGGTTGGGTGCGGATGGGTGCGGGTCACCCGTCCAGATTCATGTAAAAAAAAATCATGACTTGGCTTTTTTTTTATCCTCACGTGTGCCACCTGATAAACCATTTTAACCAACATTCGATCATCTTAAAATCTAAGTCCCAACATTCAAAATTATACAATAAAATTAAAGTTTTAATATTCTTAGATTGCAACCGAAATCGAAATCATATAAGTTCAAGAACTGCAATTCTACGACATTTCTCAACTAGCAACAAGGTCATCTTAGTAGCAGCGCCAGCCAGGTCACCGAATAGGAATCAATCATCATCTATGATGATGGAAGAAGCAGCAAGGTTGCCAAATAGCTCTGCAACAAAAGAAGTGAACAATTAGAATGAAAAAAATTAAAAATACCAATAGTAATAATAGTATAAGAAGTTAAGAACCATGAAGTAAAAATTAAACCCGACTCAAGAACATCAACCTCCTCCTTCTCGACTCCAAGGCTAGAAGAATCTTTGTCAATCGGTGTACGTAATCAATTTTGCAATAAAATTAATGCCTCAAGTGTTCTAGGCTTTAAGGAACTTCGAAAAGGATCCAAAATTCGTTTTCCGGTACTAAAAGTTGATTCAGAAGCAACAAAAGAAATAGGTATAGCAATATATATTTGGCTATGAGTGGAAAAATGTCAAACCTCGCAGAGTTGATCTTCCACCAAAGTAATATATCAAAGAAGAATCCGCATTGGTTAGAGAGTAGATAGGCTCAGCCAAGTATCTTTCCACCTCAGATCTCCTATGATCAATTGGCTTTTGCATTTATTTCTTCTTTCCATATACTTAGCCTTGATAGAAGCAGAAGAACCTTGAGTAGAAGTAGAACTACTGTTACCTACAGACTCGGATGAAGATATCACACTTTCAACATTTGTATATTCTAATTTATAAGTTGCGAACAGTTCATCAAAATCCTTTTTAACTTTATCAACCCAAGCTTTTACCCTTCTTTGTTTTTTCACAGGGTCGTAATGCAAAACTAAATCTTCAACAGTCATATCCAATCCTTGTTCTTTATCTCGTGGATCCAGAAGTACAGCAATAAACATCAACGAATTCATTTTTTCATATTCTCCCCAATACTTGTTGTACTTGAGCAACATTACATTGCCCATATAACTTAAGAAAGGATCCTCATATCTATTTTTCCAATCGGCTAATTCTTGACGAACAGTACCGAGTTCCAATAAGAATGAGTGGGAAGTAACATATGTAGAAGCTGAAAAAGCAACAGTTGATTCGTAAAATACCTTTAGAAACTGAATCAGAACTCTGGCATTGCACCAATCATATCTTTCAGGAGTATGCACTGGAGGCCTTTTCTTCTTCTTGGATTTTCTAAGAGCAACATCTACTTCTTCTTTTGGAGTATCGACTTCTTCTTCTTCATCGTCAGAATCTAGATCAAAATCAGCATCTAGATCAACATTGTCATCAACGTCACCTATAACAAAAGATGGTACTGTTATATCATAACAAAACTTCTCACGGAATGCCCTATCTGACTCATGTAGCCTTTCAAAAGATTTTTCATACCTCTCTGCAGCAACCAACATCAAATAAGTAGAATTCCACTGCGTTTTCACATCTAAAATTAAAACCTTTTTACAATCTATCCTTGCCATCTCAGCAGCATCCATAAACTTTTTCAATCTTACGGGAGATTTCGTGACATACTTTACCACTGCCCTGATTATGAAAATCGACGTATGATACTTTTTCAAACCATCTTTAACGATAAGAGCAAGTATGTGAGCCACACATCTAACATGCAAAAAGTTAGCTCCACGTAATGAAAAACCCCAACTAACAACTCTTTTATTCAAATACTCAATAGCAGATTTATTAGTAGATGCATTATCAAGAGTGACATTAAACACCCTCTCAAGCCCCCCTCCAGCAAACATTTCTCTAAAGCCTTACCAATTTGTTTACCTTCATGACTCTCAATCAAACAAAAGCAGATGATTCTTTTATGCAGCTTCCATTGCCGATCAATAAAATGGGCCGTTACAACCATGTAATTGAAGTTCTGCATCGATGTCCAAGTATCAGTAGTAAGACATACCCTTGTCTTATTTGCCTTGAGAGTTAGAGACACACAGAAGTACAGAAGTAACATAACAGAACGGGAGAAGACATAAAAGAAGAGACTTTCTTTTCGTATCAAATCAACGGACAAGATGAAATAACCCTATCTAATCCAAGGTCCATCAAATAAGGGATTTTCTAGAGGGTTGGGCGGGTGGGTCGGGTGAGAGAAGGTGTCACCCGCACCCGACCCGTTTCTCGGCGGGTCCGGTCAAAACTGGCGGGTGCGGGTCGGGTATGTGCAGCCCTAGTTGGAATGCACCATAGAATGTGGAGTGCACGACAAAGGCTCTATCAACCAAATATTATTTCTAGTTTGGCATTGAAAAGTGTTCTAATTTCCGAGTGCACTAAATATATCCCAATTCCCACATTAGACGACATGCTCTTACCTTAATAGACCAAAAATGGAATGACACTAGTACTTATCTTGGGGTTCTCGGCTTTAATATACCAGGATATATCGTGTCTCTTCACTTCAAGATGTTTTTTTTTCCTGGTTTAATTGGGGTTTGTAGAATTAATAAGGGGCTTTATGAAATCTACCCACACACCATTAATTATAGGGAGGTGTCAAAAAATGGTGAAAATACTAATTTATCCTTACCCTAATAATTAATCCCAGAAATCTATTATACTTAACCAAAATCAGCCCTCATTTCTATTTCAAAATAAAAACAAAAACTAAAAAACCTCTCATCTTCTCATTTCTTTCCCAAACGATTCAAAAAAAAATAAAATTGAAATCAATTCGAATCCACGATTAACTTCTTCTACAAACATGACTCGTATGAAAAATCTCCGGGGAGAAGTAACACCACCTAGAATCGTAGGGAAACTTAAAGAAAAGTTAAAGTCGAAAGCACCAAGAAATCAAATCGAGAAGAACCGGACAACGAAATGGTCCCAATTAGAAAGTAAGTAAACCAAAAACCCATTACTTTATTTGTTAAATGTGAATGTACATGTGCTTTAAGTGTAAATCTAGATTAGAACCGCAAAATTGCAGTTACAGGGAAAGGGTCGGCATGGCCGCAAATCTTAGACCATGACGACCCTACATATGCAGGTTAGAATTATGAAAAATCGTCACGGTGTTTGATTCTCGACCATGACGACCCTTGATGGTTATTTTCCCCGAAGACGAAGAGTCTATTTAGGGTCGCATCGGTTTTAACTAAAACAATGATGACTTTAAACATATTTGACGACTCTTAGTAAACCATAACGACTCCATAGAAAATGCAACTTTGTCCCATATTTTACTTAGGGTCGTTACTGTCGACAATTTAGACCATGACGACCCCTATACTGAGTATAAGAATATTGGTTCTGTTTTTTTGATTTTGTTTATTTTCTATTGTAGTTCCCCTTCTCCTGCCTCCTCTGTTCCATCTGTGACTGCAGACAATGATAATGAACAAACTGAAGATGAAGTTGATGGCATCAATGTTGGTGGTGGTGCTGGTGGAGCTGGTGGTTCTAGTGGTGCTGCTGCTGCTGGTGGTGGTGGTGGTGATGGTGATGGTGATGATGAGGTGGAAGAGGTACAAGAAGAGGTGCAAGCCAAGGACAAGGGCAAGGAAAAAGCTAAAAAAATAAAACACATGCGAGGCACATTCCAAAATCCCACTTGATCCATGATGTTGAACGCGGGGGTAATGTTGAAGGCTTACCCTTAGATGGAGAAAAAAAATTATTTTCATATCCCGACTCGTGGGCTCGTACCATTCATCAGACCATCATAACATTCTCAACTTTGTTTTTTAACTTGTTGTTGTTAATTTGTTTGTTGATTGGGTTAATTTCTCTCTTATTTTACATATATTGTGTAGGATCATACGAACGTCGTACATCTTTTCAGACGATATTCTTCCTATGAAAAAATGGAGTTATGAAAACTAAAAGATGAATGTCCAGGAGTTAGAGAGTTACTAGAGAAATCCGGTTTATATCCTACCGTACAGAACTCAGTGATTACATATGACAAGGTCGCGGTTTCTTGTTTCTATGAGAGGTTTTACCCTGAAGTAGATTGCTTCCAATTCCCGTTTGGCGAGATGACTATAACTCCTGACAATGCAGAGCAGATTTTATGACTCCAGGTCGAAGGAAAATCCTAGAGAAAAGTATAATTGGAAACTTTTTTGGCCTAAAATTTATGAATTGTGCAAGAAGTTGTTTGGATGGGATGAAGACACGACGAAGTCCAAGTTGGTCAAGGGGGAAGGTACCTGAAGAGAGAGTTTAACCTTGCGGATTTGAGGCGCTCATATGTTGGGTCCTTAAAAAAGGAAACAGATAATGATCCCCTCTCTGAGGCTAAAGTACGTGCCGCCGCGGCCGCTTATTTATTGTACGTGCTAGGGGATGTTTTGTTTCCCGACAGCAAAAGAAACAGGGTCAACTCCAACTATCTCTAGCTCTTGCATCCTTTGGAAGATGTGAACAAGCACTCGTGGGGGACTGCCGTCGTAGCACACGTGAATAAGGAGCTAATAAAAGCATCTAGGGAACGAACATTTCAAATAAATGGGAATACTAGTCTACTCCAGGTAATTGAAGTGATCATATTTGTTTGTTGGATGAAATAATAATCTTTTTGAATCTCTGGTTCGATGAATACTAGTTTTATTGTTTTTATGATTGTATAGGTGTAGATTTACGAATATTTTACTTCATTGTTCAAAGACAACGAACACGTCAAAGTGAACAAGGGTTGGACCAGGCTCAACCAAGAGGAATGAAATACACGTTCACTGGTGGTCAGGAGAAGGGTCAAAAGTATCTGTTGTTAGCCATGCGGGAAAGTTTGGACAAAATGATAGCCAAAGATGTAGTCTTTGATCCGTATAGGGGAGAGAGAGTTGATAGAAGGAAAGATGTATATTTTTACTATGGTCCTTTGTTTCACCTTATCGGATTATCAATGTATGATCCGTCAAGAGTAATGCGGCAGCTTGGGTATATTCAACATCCACATATAGAGGATTATAAACCAAAATACAAACTCAAACTTGATGAATGCAAGTATAATGTTTCTAGCATTGAGGTGTTTTACGACCCTCTACCGGAGACCAATCATTGAGATAATAGGAATGCTAGTTTGGTAGAATTCTCTCTTTGGGAGCATGTGCATGACGGTTACGAGGAAAATGAGGGTTATTTGAAATGGTACTAAAAGTTACCCTATGGACGTGTGATACAGATAGATCCTCGCGGACGGAGAATCAACAAAGATTTTATTTCTTCTACTTCGGCACCCGACACCAGAACTGATTCTAGCATTCTAAAGCTTGTCGTAAGTATTTTTTTACCTTTTTTGTTCTTTTTTTTTTTAAATATAAACACTTATTAGTATGTTAACCTCGATTATAATTTTAATGTGAATAGAGAGATTGAGTGAAGATTATGATCAAGGGACTGAGTTTCTCGAAGGACAAGGAAGACCCTTTGACGACTGACCAACAAGGTCGGTACGTTGACTTGTTGACACACATTGAAAACCCCGCTGCGGCCAAAATGTTTAATGATCTTGCAAGTGAAAGTAAGAGGTCTCGCAAACGTTCTACCCAAGTAATCCAAGAAGGTGTTGATGCCCAAGGCGACGAAGGGCAAGGAGATGATGAAATAGGAGAATGTGCTGAACAAGGCCAAGGAAGTTAAGGAGATGTTGGTCGAGGTCGTATAAGTGGAAGTCAAGGAACTGCTCCAAAGCGAAACCGAAGATTAGCTAGACCAGGAAGTGACCGAGGTCGTGGTCGTGGTTGATACAATGTTGTTTTGAAGACATTACAATAATATACTTGAACTCATGTGTCCACAAGTTTCTTAGGCACAATTTAATTTTTCCGTACTTGAACTCATGTTTCTTTACGTTTTTTTAGGAACAACTTAATTTGGTATAGGAGTTGTAGTAGTGAATTGGTTTGAATGTGAATGGTATGTTAAAACATTGTTATTTTGACAATTTTGAAATAGTTTATGCCGTAAATCATTTTTGGTGTCGTCATGGTATTTACGCCTTAAATTTAGTAGGATGACGACTCCAAGTATGATTTTTTTTTTCAGTTCATCAAGGGATAAAGTCATCATGGTTTATGGGTATCGACCATGACGACTTTATATCACCCAAATAATGGCATGTATGAGTCTTCATGGATTATGGTATGAACCGATGCGACCCCAGCATAAAAAACATCCAGGAAAAATCCACCTTTGGCATCAAGGGTCGTCATTGTCTATTGGTATCGACTATGACGACCCAAAGCAACCAAAATTAATAGTAGAATTGAGTCGTTGTGGTTTATTGTGTGAACCGATACGAACCTATCACACCAAAACATCCAGGAAAAAGTGTAGATGGGGTGGCTAGGGTCGTCATGGTATATTTTAGCAGGTTGACGACTCCATCTCTGACCAGGCAAGAAGTTATTTGCCATGGTAAAGGTCGTTATGGTCTAAATTAGCAGGTTGACGACACCAACTATGACAAGTTTATTCTAATTCTCCAAGGTAAGAATCTTCATGGTATATGGTATAGGGTCATCATTGTCTATTAGTATCGACCATGACGACCTAAAGCAACCAAAGAACGGAAGATATGAGTCGTCACGGTATTAGCAATGAACGGATGCGACTCTTACACACCAACCCATCCAGGAAAAAACTAAGAATTACTAGGTAAAGTCGTCACGGTATGTTGGTATCGACCATGATGACCCCTACCCGCCAAATAATGGCATATATGAGTCGTTATGGTCGATACCTATAGACACTGACGACAATTGTAAAAATCTTAGAATACCATGACGACCCTTGGTAAGAAAGTAGTGACGCAACAAGATAACACACATTGTATTCATTAAGCGTTCTTCAAAATACAAAGAGATAAGTTCAAAAGACAATCTTCTGAAAGCGTGCTTCAAAATACAATGTTCAAAATATACAGATCCTACTTAGGATATACGACTAATCCCAAAAATCAAGCTTTGTTGGAGAATTATCCAAAATATTCCACATGATCATGCCATACTCATATTGATTTGTCCACTCCTTAGAGAACTCTCCCCAACAATTCTTGCTCATTGGTGGTAAAGGACACTATTCCTTTATCTTCAGACCTGTAGATGGTGAGTTTTTGACAAGGGCTAAAATTGTAAAATTACCCTATGCTAAAGAATAAGAACATATATGTGCATATTTATACGCATATGCTTAATAAAGAATATTGTACTTCTATTTATATTCCGCAAGCGAATTGAGAGCACGGTTCAATCTAAATATTCTAAATTGGCCTTGTAGCCTCTTTAGTACTCGTAATATTTATACCATATCGAACTAGTCTCAAGTCGCATAAATTCCACGGCTGAATTCCTTGAACTTGCATCGAATGAGCATTGATGTTATGGCAATATCTATTAAACTCAGGAATAGCTAATGCTTAAACCCTGAAATACATTATAGCTTAACTGTTCATTCGCAACGAATGCACCTCAAATTGCTCTTCTGAGCCTAAATATGCTACTTTAGCACCTTGCTTAAATATAAGCCACAAATAATGCGCCACTCTCTCTGATGAGCCACAGTCAAGAAGCAATGTTATAAAAGATGCATTGAACCTCCCATTTAAGCTAACCCTATCCTTTCCTCATATTAACGCCAAGATAGCACTAGCCACTCGGCTTAGCATCGAATTGGCATAAGTTAGCCACAATAACGCTAACTTTCCTAGCGCTAAACCCTAGCACCTGAAAGGTACTAACTAACTAAAAATAATCTTAGCTAGTACAAAACACCTAATAAGGCCTTAGCTCACATGTTACCAGCTTAACACTTAAGCTCTAGTACCAAAAGTGTTAAATCTAACTCTACTAAATCTAGCAATAAAAGCGTCAATCCTTGGCCGCGATGCTCTTGGCTTAACGCCCTTGGTGGAAAATATTTATTTCTCGCTTCCTTTGCATGAAAAGTCTTAGTAGAACATAATGGGTACGCATTTATTGTTTACTTTGATTTCGAGAAAATGCCTACCTAATGTTCCCAATGCAAGGTCATCGGGCATAGTCTTAGACAGTGAAAACGTAAATCTACGTCCACTGTTCTACCTAAAACTACTGTTATAAAAGGAGGAAAGTAAAACGAAAAGCTTATTGATAAGCAAGGTGATAAGGGGAAGAAATCAGTCACGCAAAAATATGTGCCAAAGGTTGTTGATGGTAATAAAGGTGTAGGCAACGGTCATAATAAAAATGGATCAACTACGCTTAGCGCACCAAAAAGTAATAAACAACAAGCTTCTAATGATTCTAATAAAGTAAATAATTATGCAAATGAAAATAAGGAGCTTGTGGTTAACACGAAGGTAGCAGGTGATGCTTTGTAGGTGATGCTTCTATTGAGACAAATGTTATGCCTTTTCTAAGAAGTGAAACTACATTTACAATGAGTACACTCAATGTCATCCATGTTCAACTTGAAATTGTTAAACAAATAGTGTTTCAAGCAACTATTCGGTCCCTAGAAGAACTAGCAACAAAGGTTTCTAATAAAAGACTTCATATTATTACTAGTCCTGGTAGTTATTAAGTTAATACTGTGAGTCCTGGCTCTTTGAATAGAATTCACCTGAGGAAGAAGGTGAAATTTATTCACAAATAGCAAGAAACAGAGAATGGATCTCTTCTAAAAAATTAAACATGGTTGCTAACGCTAATACTAATAGATTTAGTAGGTTATTTATACATACTGACGATAATGAATATGATGAGTATCCGACATTTTCATCATCGCCGGTATGAGAGAAGATGTTGGTATAAGATACTCCTTCTCCCCCATCAGATGGTTTTCAGCCTGTTTTGCGTGGTGCTAAGAAGAAAAATACTAAACCAAAACAGGGAATTTTCTTGAAAGCTCCTGGAAAAAAAATCTGGATGAACCGCTTTATATGAACTTGTTGATGTAATTTTTCGTGTTTCAGATCCTTTCTGTTTTTGCTTCTCTCTTCAGGACGTTCTGTCTATACGTCTCCATCCTAATTCTGTTTCTATTTTCTAATATTAATAAATTTTTAGTTTAAAAAAAATGCACCAAAAGGGCATGCACATACAATACTATATAATAAAATAAATTCCAAAATGACAATTGCCTTATAACATCCATAATAGAGACTAAGTTTGTTATATATGCATAAAACTAAAAGCACGGCAGATCATGTTATATCTAGTAAAAGCTTAAAAGCTAAAAAAAATTATGCCAAATTTGGCTAGGGGAACATTAAAACTACGCTTGGCGTCAAGCGTAGTGTAGTAAACAAAAGTCTACTTCTAAAACATCTGACCAATCAAACCAAACAAGAGGCGCGTATATAGGTACTCGCTTATCCGTCTTTAGGATGATTTATAATGTTTCATGTCTTCGTGAGTGAAAGAGTTGTCTCAAGGTCTTTGTCAAAAGCTTCGTTAGAGTATTTAATCGGCACTCGATTTCCGGGCGTAAATTATATTAACACATGCGAAGCATACGAAATTATAAGGTGCGTCTGATTCAATGAAGGACATGTTAAGTACGCCTACGAAATGGGCGAACTTAGAAAGTACGCCTATAATGGAGCATTAATTTTACATGCGTTCGGCTAAATTTAATTTTCTTCTCATTGTGCGCCTTGGCGAAAAGCTAAAGCTAAAACCCAAATATATGCACAATAGGTTAGTATATTTAGCTTTTTTTTTTGGTAGATTTGATTGTGGATGCTCTTAAGAAGCCGTTTTAATCCCTAACTAGGAATTACTTGTTAATCCTGTTTTGATGACCCATTTAATGTCTAGTCTATCATTAGAGATGGTTTAATCGGTGGTCCAAAAACATGTTTGTGGATCAAAAATAATATTCCCAAGACCAAAAATATGTGAGACTTGTTATGTATTTTTTTTTTAAATACGTGAAATACCCTCACCCTCATATATACATATGTTATGTTGGTTGAACCTTAATCTATTATGTCTTCACACTTTTTTTTCTCGATTGAACTTTTACGATGGAGGAAAAGAAGAAGAGAAGCAAGTGATGGTGAATAAGAAGAAGATTCGAGAATAGATCCATGAAAAATAAGAAGGAGGAGATACAAATTCATTAATTTTGGGTTTCTTTTTTACTTTTTAATCTTCTTCTTCATCTAGATTTGATACTCAATGTTGGAAGACGAAAGTTGTATTCAAACGATATGATTTAGTCGATTAAAGTGATGATTACTCCTCTTTTTGTTTGCAGTTAGTTTGACTTCATTATTTTTGTTAATTTTATCTTTGATAAAATTGTATTGGTTTTGATCATACATTTTTTATTCAGTATGTACTGTTGGATCAATATAGACTGTGGGATCATACATTGTTTTCCTTCAGTATATATTTTCCTTCGGTACATATCAATATGTACTGCTGGATCAATATGTACCGTGGTTACACTTTTTCCTTCAGTACATATCAATATGTACTATTGGATCAATATGTATTCTGGGGTCATACATTTTTCCTTCAAATACTTATTTTCCTTTAGTATGTACCAATATGTACTGAAGGATCATACACTTTTTTCTTCAATACATATTTTCCTTCAGTAATATTAATATGTACTGTTAGATCAATATGTACTGTTAGATCATCTACTCTATTTTTTCCGTGTACTCTCTTCTTTTACTGTATTTTTTGTGTATTCTCTATACTCTTCAATCTTGTTCTCGTCATCATTTACCTAAATGTAGATTTCTTCATAGTTTTAGATAAAATAGGGGTTTTTGATGATTTCTTCATTGTAGATCTAGGTTTTGATGATTTCTTACAATCTAGGTTTTTGTTTCTATGAAATCGAGATTTCAGTGGTATTTGGGTTTTGATTTCATTGGTTTTTCATTTGTTTTTTGTTTTTTGATTCTCTGTATGTGGGTTTTAAGGGATCGTGAAGAGTGGGGAAGAAGATGATTTTGTTTCTCACGCATGGAATTTAGACATCTAGGTAATTTTTATATTTTTGGACCTCCGATTAAATCATATATCCTGCTGGACCCTAGATTAAACAGGTTAACGGGTTTTGGACCAACCAGCAAATTTCCCAATCCCTAAGCCTAAGACCCAAGTCCATGAGCCTAGAGCCAATCCAAGCCCATACTTTAGTTTTTGAGTACAAAATCACTATCTATTATATCTAAATTGCAGGTAAAAGATATGAAAAATCAAAACTACATTGTCTCATAGGCTCAGATTCCTCTGAGGTACAACAAATAAGCAGCATATTGTAGTACTATCTGCTGCTTCTTACTGTATTAAATAGCAAACTATTGCACCTAAAACTACTCATTTTCCTGGCAGCCAAAAGACGAGTCTCGTGGGGGTGTCTGAAAGACCCCCTCCAGGGCACCAACATCGTGCATGGTACTGCTCTACGTGTGTCTGCAGATATGAACAGTGTTTTCATTCAATAGTAGGACCTCTTATCTCATCTAAAATCTATATCTGATTTCAACTTATAACTAATCCAAGAAAAACATATCCCGGAGGAGACTACTGGTATGATAACGTGTCCCACGGGTGCTAGCTAGGACCTTCAAGAGCAACAGTGTCTTTGATCAATGAGATAGGACTATGTTCACTAGAAATGACCAAACAATGGTTGAACTATATATTTTCAAGATGGGCAACCATCGTGAATTCTGAAACTGTAATGCACAAATTAAAAATACCAAAGAATTACAATACACTGGTTGAATTATCTTAATGGACTTGCTCTTCTTAGCTTAATAGATCAAAAATGGAACAGCAACATTCATCTCTGCTTTAAGGATCCTCCCTGTGCTGTTGCTCCAAGGATCTGACGTTCACAAAATCCAGTTTTGACTTTGGGTTATAACCGGTTGTTTGGAGATACTATTTAGAATGATTTTTAGAAATAATTTTTTTTTTTGCTTTTTTGTGTTTTTTACTTCTGGGATGTGTCTTATGATTCGGGTATCACAACATGCTATAAGGTAGCTAGCTAGGAAAGGAAAGGAAAGGAAATAATCTTAAAATCAAAATGTTGGATTGTGTCCATTTGCGAATCAATGATAAGTTTTTGCAATGATAGTCAAATTTGTGTGTATTCTCCTCTCCAGGGTCAGGGATGCATTGATTCAGTTGTGAATTTATGGCATTATCGACACATTCAATTAAAATAGGCTGAAGTGGTCACTCTATTTGCCGAAGAAGATTATGCACCACTGAGATATGTATGTGCCTCTTTGGACCATTTTTCAAGTCAAGATGTTTCTCTAGGACCATTTCCAATTCAATGTGTAATCATCATTCTTTTTACTATATATATTTATTTATTTTTTGATGGGTAGACAAAGATGTGTAATCATCATCACATAATAGTTGTTGGTGCGCCCTGAAAAAAGAGAGGTGGGCAAAAGAATAATAAAGAGAAGGGAATGAGTCCGTGTGCTGCTAGAATGATGCAAGTATTCACAAAATTACGAAGGCGAGAAACAAGATGGATATACAGTTGACATAGACATCCATCAATCCATCCGATCGAGTAGTCATTTTTTAATTTCTTTCTTTTGAATTTGATGGAATCATCCATCCGAGTAGTAGGTAACCTTTTGTTAATCCCCATTTCCATGGCCTGCCATCATTCTGTCACAACTCACAACAACAACGTGCCTCTATTCCTTGTTTTCTATTGATTATTAAACTAAGCTAAGCTTGACATGACATGAATATTATCAGCTATGGCAGAAGCCAAGCCACGAAGCCCATGGTCCCAACCCCAAGTCCCATGAACTGCATTAACCTACAAAAAGAAATTCCACAAAAGATCGAGTTTTCAGAATGTGATACCCTGGCCAAAGCCTAGAGTCCAAAACTAATACATCGGTCTCATACAATTTCAAAC
The DNA here is from genome assembly GCA_023531435.1 of Papaver californicum. Taxonomy (NCBI): domain Eukaryota; kingdom Viridiplantae; phylum Streptophyta; class Magnoliopsida; order Ranunculales; family Papaveraceae; genus Papaver; species Papaver californicum. The sequence goes on from JAJJMC010022854.1 coordinate 2,356,994, forward strand.
ATTTCTCCCAAAACCACAAGATATATGGAGTAATATCTCCACAACTTTTGAGTAATAAGAAATTTCAGTGTTCCGTATACTACCTTGATCTTTTCCTATCGTTCCATTTCCACGTATAAATAGCAGAAATGAATTATGCATATGGAATTAATAATGTCAATTATAAGTACCAAAAATCTGCTTCAACACGTGGCAGCAACGACAACAAAGCTCAGGTCCGTAACATGGACCCAAACATAGATCCCACCAGTCCCGCAGGAAGACTACTTTTATTTCTCGCAAGACTATAAAGTCCGAAGGCCAACATTCCCGCACATCAAGTTCCCGCTTTCGTATTCGAATGTGCAATTCCCGCTCTTTCATGTCTTCAACCAACTGAAGATTAATTGGTCCGCAACAGTAACTGAACCACAAGCCAGGAACACAAATTAACAAAGCCAAGCCCAACAGATGAGCCCAGCCAACCATTCATGTAAGAAGTGTGCACCAAGCCCAGCAGTTAGCAAATGCTTCATGTTCGCTCCGCTACAAGCTCATTGCATCCCGAAGCAACTTGGACCGAAGTGACGTCATCATTTCCCGAAGTGACGTCAGCAATTCCCATTCCAGCTTGGCCCGATCTATCCTATCCCGATGCACCAAGTTAATCCCGCAGGACCAAGTCAATCTCGATGCACCAAATCAATCCCGATATACCAAGTCAACCCCGCACCCACTTTTGAATAGAGGTCATTTTGAAGATAAGGACAATAAGAATACGTGGCGGATTCCATTGACACATGGCGAGCTTAGACGAATCTCCATCGACACGTGGCGAACTTTGATGACATGTGACGAAGGCCATTTTAGTAATTATCATCATTTATGTACCCTATAAATACAAAATATATGTGTGAGGAGAGGGGACTTTTGGCCGGATTCTCTCTTTTCTTCTGCCTATTTTCAACTATAACCCAGAATGATAAATAAAAACTCCAACTTTCATTACCCGTGGATGTAGGCTATTCATAGCCGAACCACGTTAATCTTTTGTGTTAATGTCATTTTTATCGATCTTAGACTATGATCTTTGGTTGTTTTTTGCTGATGAGAATTTTGGCACAAACAATTTGGCGCTAGAAACAGGGATTGAGGAAAGGATTTATCCTGCCTGAGATGAGATGAGATGAGATGATATGGATGAAAGCTTGATGGTGTTCAAAGAGAGAAAGGGCATCCAACTTTGAAACAAACAATGATACAACTGAACAGTAGAAAGGGCATTCAAAGGATGTTGTTGTAACTTATTTCTACTCTTAACATTCCAACGTTTATTGCAGCAGCAACGTCAGGTGGTGTAATATCAAATAACACCCAACTCAATGCGATGTTATGTAAAGGGGTGTTCCTTTTGATGAAGCATCTATACCTGGATTTGATCAACCTGCTCATAGTGTTAGACAAGCAAGGAAAGAGGCCAGAAGAGGTAACTCATTTATCAACTGAAGTCAGTAAGCTCGATGATCCCAAGAAAATTCTTGTACCAGAATGGCTGGAGGAGGTGACTCTACTATCAACTGGAATGAGAAAATCTGTTGATGTTCTTGAGAAGTTCGTTGCATCGCAATTGCCTGATGATGTGACTCCATTGCCAACTGAACTGAGCAACTTTGCTGCTGTCCTTGATGAGGTGACTGCATTACAACTGCCTGACCAGAGACGATTCGGTGCAAGAAGTTGATTGCATGTTGCCGCACCATTTTTGAAGTTCATCAAATCATGACAAATAATGAGCAAGAATTTTTTGGTGTTGGTGAGAAAAATAGGATGGGAAATGAATCTAAAGCTTCACCGTGTAGTGTCGGCACCAATCATGTTGATAGCTACTCAAGCGTAACTGAAAGGAAAAAAGTATGAAATAAATCCAATAAAGTTCCCGCACTAAAGTTGTTCAAGCTTCTCAACTTGAGGACCGCATTATACAACAAAGGATTCTAGAGATATCAGAATTTGCAGCAACATAGAAGAGGTCATAATATACCATGGAAGCAAAAATAAAGATTAAACAAAGAAGATAAGAAAACAAGAATTTGATTGGAACTGTACGGTATGCAAGCATGAGTGCCCTTTTTAAAATTGAAAAAAGTTGAAAAGATGATCTGAAGTGCGCCACACACTGCCATGTCTTAGTTATGCCGGAGATAGTCTGGAATCGGTGTCTTTGCTTGAGCGTACTGGCTAGTACTTCTTGTGGGTCAACTTCAAGCTATAGTTCCTGAAGATACTAATCTAGCAGACTCAAATGTCAAGACTCTCATCTATATTGGCACTTATCTCAGGACTACAATTTTTGACATCAATCGGCAAGACTCTCGTAAAAGAGCTAAGTACCCCATATATCTTTGATCTAAATTTTTCCCTTGCTTTAATTATTCTTGTTTGTATAAGTCATGAAAAGGACTCTTATTGAAAGGTGAACAAGCTAAATGCCACCCACCACAACTATTGGAATGACTGGCACAAATAGGCATTGGCGTGTATAAAAAATTACGCCCAGTGAATAACCTGACATGTGACCCGTTCTGATTGCTACTTTGAATTTGAATTCCTGATTGACTTATACATTTATGCAAGATTCAATAATTTATCTTATTGGATGAAAGATAGTTTATTAACCAATTTATCATTTTTGGTTAAAACGCATGGAATGATATTATTATGCTAATGTGCGCTTATGTGTAAGTTTTGCAGCAAAATTATATTTTTGAATGGATCAGGCTCATACTCTTATCATGAAAAGGCCAAGCAAAAATTATATTTTCTTCGAACAACTCTCAAGAAAAGGGGGCATTCTATAAAGAAACCAAAGTTTTAGCTGAGAAATGAGCTAAATACTGCGCACCAATTAGGTATTTCATTTTAATAATTTACTAACGTCAAATAAATATAATATATTATTTCATGCCATTTTATGTTATGTGTCCTGTACTTCTTAACATAAGGCAACAATCGATAGATACTTCGTATAAGTTGTCGACAAATGATACTTCTAATGGCTTATGCTTCAAGCGAAGAACGATATACTTATTTCTTATAAGTTGTCAACAAATGATACTTCTAATGGCTTATACTTTTATTTACTCCGGATTTCTCATATTAATTCGAAGGACGGTATTTCTTATTTCTTCTGGATATTCCCCATGTCTTATTTAAATACATCTCATATTTTTTCTATATATACTTCTCATGTATATAAAAGAATATGAGATGTATCTTAAATAAGAAATGAAAAATGAAAAATATCTGGATGATTCTCAAGTATACTTCTCATATACATTTCAGGTATATTTCTTAACGTTATTTCTCCATTCAGGAGACAATAAATCTATGGACCACACACTAATTTTCTCCATTCCCGAGAAAATTAAGTGTGTGTTCCTGAGTGCTTAGTGGCTAGAGACAAATCTATGGACCACACACTAGTTTTCTCCATGCCCGAGAAAATTAGGCGTGTGTTCCTGAGTGCTCCGTGGCTGGAGACAAATTCGGGACCGCATCCAAATTTCCTCCTAACCAGAGAGAAGATGGATGCGTTGTATTCCCATGACATGACTCTGTGGAAGGAGGTAAAATTCCAAATTGTAATACAAATATTTTGGACCACCTTGTAGCTTACTCCTTGCTCGAGTGAGACTCGTATGTGTTGGGTTCCCGAATGGCATGACTCCGTGGAAGGAGGTGCTCTCTGGCACAAAATTCCATAATATTAACCCAGGGTACAAAGAAACCTTGCGGTTGAAAACAAACAATCAGTATATATATATTTGTATACAAAGTTTTGTTTTGCAGGGACAAAAATACAACATAAAATGAAAATGCACAAGCAACATCAACCATCACATTATGATTCGGACGAGACGTGAAGTCATTTTTTTAAGAGTTATTCTTCGAACAACTCTCAAGAAAAGGGGGCATGTTGTAAGTACCAAAAATCTTCTCCAACACGTGGCATCAACGACCACAAAGCTCAGGTCCGTAGCATGGACCAAAACATAGATCGCACCAGTCCCGCAGGAAGACTACTTTCATTTCCCGCAAGACTATGAAGTCCGAAGGCCAACATTCCCGCATATCAAGTTCCCGCTCAAACCATTTCGTATTTTCGAATGTGCAATTCCCGCTCTTTCATGTCTTCAACCAACTGAAGATTAATTGGTCAGTAACAGTAACTGAACCACAAGCCAGGAACACAAATTAACAAAGCCAAGCCCAACAGATGAGCCCAGCCAACCATTTATGTAAGAAGTGTGCACCAAGCCCAGCAGTTAGCAAATGCTTCATGTTCGCTCCGCTACAAGCTCATTGCATCCCGAATCAACTTGGACCGAAGCCCAACTTGGATCGAAGTGACATCATCATTTCCCGAAGTGACATCAACAATTCCCGTTCCAGCTTGGCCTGATCTGTCCTGTCCCTAAATGACTTCAGCAATTCACGTTCCAGCTTGGTCCGATCTGTTCTGTCCCGAAGTGACGTCATCATTTCCCGAAGTGATGTCAGCAATTCATGTTCCAGCTTTGCCCGATCTATCCTATCCCGATGTACCAAGTCAATCCCGATGCACCAAGTCAATCCCGATAGACCAAATAAATCTCGCACCAACTTTTGAATAAATGTCATTTTGAAGATAAGGACAATAAGAACACCTGGTGGATCCCATTGACACATGGCGATATGTGGTAAATCCTCTTCGACACATGGCGAGCTTAGACGAATCTCCATCGACACGTGGCGAACTTTGATAACATGTGGCGAAGGGCATTTTAGTAATTATCATCATTTATGTACCCTATAAATACAAAATTAATGTGTGAGGAGAGGGGACTTTTGGCCGGATTCTCTCTTTTCTTCTGCCCATTTTCAATTGTAACCCAGAAAGATGAATAAAAACTTCAACTTTCATTACCCGTGGATGTAAGCTATTCATAGCCGAACCACGTTAAATCTCTTGTGTTAATGTCATTTTTATCGATCTTAGACTATAATTTTTAGTTGTTTTTTGCTGATGGGAATTTTAGTGCAAACACCAATAAAACACTATTACTCATTTATACATCCATTCAGTTGATTTTAAGTGAAGGGTATTCGCATCATTTTAAGGTTCATGTAAAATAAAACTCTCCCATTAAAATTTGATCTTATATTATTATAGTGAGATTCGCACATCCATTCAGTTGTGAATTTATGGTATTATCGACACATTCAATTAAAATATGTGTAGTTATTTGCTGGAATAAGATACCCAGACCAGACCAGACCAGACCGGATATGTTTGGACCATTTCTAATCCAAGATGTTTCCTTTTTTTTTTTCTTTTGGGACCATTTCAAGTCAAGGTGTTATTGTTTAGATTCCAATTTGGAAGATGGGATCAACGGGCATTGAATGTCTAGGATTTGCCACGCCAACGAGGGTGCTTTTGATCAATTTCGATTGGCCTTTAACTACTACGATTTGAAATGAAACACACAGACTCAATTCATAGAAATGGTCCCAAAATGCTTTGGTTGGCCATGAAAAAGAGAATGCACAAAATTACAAAGGCGAGAGAGAAGATGGATACAGAACATTCATATAAAAGATAGACAGAGACACCCATCAATCTATCCGAATAGTCGTTAACTTCTTCTTCTTTTATTGTTAATCCCCATTTTTCCCTGCCATGATATTCTGTCACAACTCACAACATGCTTGTTTTCTATTGGTTATTATTAACTTATTAAGCTAAAAGCATCGACATGACATGATTTAACTAAGAAAGGATGACCCCAAGTCCCATCAACAGCTTAAATGTGTATCAAATTCAGAATGTGACACTCCGTTCTTTCTTTTGTCTATCAACACCAAAATATGATACAGACACACTAGATCCAAAGGATATTTTAGGGAAGAAGAATGAACTTGTAGCTTTGTTATTGTATGGTTATGTGACAAGTGACAAGACCCTCCCCTCCGTAGGAGAGATGTCCTCCTGTGCCTGCCGTTGATAAGAGCTTCAGTTCAGCAGCTCCATGAAAATGAAATACCCCACATTTTTGTTGCATAAACCCCACCACCACCACTTTTTATTGAATCCAACCACACCCCGTGACTCTTCATCTCCAACAACTCTCTCTCAATAGAATGTGTGTGTGATTTATTAGGCTTTATCAAGACCAATCAATCAAGACAACATCCCAACTACCAGCAGCAACCTAGTCCTCCATTAAACAACTCCTCAAAGACTCTAATCTCTTTTCTTCTTAACTTAAATCCTCTTATTTATTCTTTTAAAAAAAATTTGAGTGATCTTCCCAATATACTGTAATACTTACAGTAGTTCTACACGTGTTTGATATCAGTAACATGCAGAGAGTGCACGTGAGTAACCAGTAGTCAAAGTAAAAGCCACAAACCAACAAACCATACACGATTTACACATTAATAATCAAGTCAGAAAATTCTTAAACATGCCTTAATTGTATTAATATACTTACATAATTGTAATTACTAAACTTTGATAACAAAGAAGAACAGTAGAACACCCATCACCACCCAAAAATGGTACAAAAATCATGTCCATGCCGATAAACTAAAACTCTAGCTAAGTTTTAGAGAGAATTTGAAGATCATTACAAAAAAGGAGTTAAGAGAGAAAATTTAAAGAATGTTCACTTGATAATTAAGAAGTATTAATGATATATCCACAAATTTGATCAACAAATGGGAGGGTAGAGACCATCTAAGGGTTGAAGATCATGTCTCCACATTTGCATTTCCAACTCATGGGTTTGTAATTAGTATTATCATCACCTCTCATGGCAGTTGATACCTTCCTATTAATATTACTAGTTTGCTTCTTCTTGTTGTTGTTCTGGGGAACTGCTGGGACTTGAACAGCTTCACAATGTCTGCATGTATTACATTTCATTTGACATCTTGGTGGATGTGATCCAATCATAACTCTCTCATTTATCATACTTTTCTTCTCTTCAATTCCTTTCATTACCTATATAATCACCCAAAATTCGTTCAATTTGAACAGATAGATGAGCTGATAATTATCAGAATTGAAAGAGAGAAGAAGTACTTACTTGGGGTTGGGTATGAGGACTAGGTAAAGGTTCTTCCAAAAGTTCGAACAAAGTTCTTGATCCTGTAATAACAACAAATAAAGTAAAAAAAAGATTAGTTTTTTCATCAATTGAAAAACCCCATGAAAGAAAATTCTAATCGTAGAGGTTTAAAACTAAAGGAGCTAGACCCATTTACCTTCAACCATGAATCTAACTTGTGTTGAGCTTATAATCAAGAAACAACTTAAAGAAATCAAAAGAAGATGATGTCTACTGCAATAACCCATTATTCACTCTTTGTTCTTCTGCTGAGTATTGTTGATTGTTAGAAGAATTGAGCTAGACTAGACTTGTTGGTGTTGGAAGTGTTCTGTGAGTGAGTGAAGTAACAGAGGAGGAGAGGAGGAGAGGAAATGTTTAAGAAGTGATGTTGGAATGGAGTGGAGGATTAAATAGAGGGTAGTTGTTGGAAGTCCTGAAAAGTTGTCCTCTCAGTAGTCAGTTATTGAATGCTTTTAACAAACCCCGGATACGATCTCTTCTCTTCTCTTCTCTTCTCTCTATCTCTTTCTAAGTGATGGAAACATCAATCAAAGGACAATGGGAATTGCAGGGCTAATAGAATAGAAATAACGAAAGTTTTATCCAATAAAACGGAAGAGCAGACATCAAACATCGATTCATGGGCTAATGCACCACCAAAAAAACAAAAGAAATAAATTTTTTTGCACAGCTGCTGCCTGAGCCAGTAAGAGTCGTATAGTATTATCAGAATAATGGCAACAAACGATAAGAATAATAGCAAGTAATGGGAATTGAAGGCAATATTTAGAGAGATAAAAAGGAGATAAAAACAAAGAATCAAAAACAGCAAAATCACAAAAACCCAGATGAGATTGATTCTCATATATACAGACATGTTATCACAGCTGTAGCCTTCTTTGGGATTTCGCTTTCTTTGTTTCCTTGTGGTGGTTGGTTTTCCTATCTGAACATTTCTATCTCAGCACGCCAGTTTCTGTTTATATCACTGAATAAAGAAAACAAAAGAATATATAAGCAGTGTGAGTGAACAGCAAATCAGTACTTTTGTGTATAGATGGTGGTGGTGTGTACATGATATCTCTCGATTGTGTAATCAAATTTGAACAACCCACTTAAACTACCTAAAGATTGATTTTTATATCATTATCATGACTGAGTAAAGATGAAAAATTTATGTACTACTACAAATTAATTTTCCAAGGTAAAAGATGGACAGATGGTAGAAAAGAACACTCATGAGTTTAGTAAGATATAAAAGGTTTGTCAGAGCCTCCCAGGCATCCCAGCCCCAGGTGGTGGTGACCCATTTCTCCATCCATCATGTATTGGAAGCTGTTTTTTTTGCTTGATTATCCATGCAAAGTCTTGCAGTACAAAAATATTTAGCACCCTTTTGTAGGTTTTGATAATTTGTTAGATCAAACCCATAATTAACCATGCTTTAAAAATACCTAGAGAAAGGAAGAGTAAACTAGGACCCTGGCCTGTTGTCCTCTGACCCTGTTAAGTGTTAAAAATTAGTTAACCATGATTTGCACTTTGCAGAAGGGGGGAGAAAGAAACAAGGTAGAAGACAGCTCATAGAGAAATGCAATATTCCAAACTTTTGTTGCTTGGCAAACAAGAACTGAATAGAAAGATATCAAAATTTTGGAAGTATAGGAGGGTGAGAGGGTATAATGCATTTATTGTTTTCTGTTAGAATCAGAGATTTGGTTTAAGGAGAAAGAGTATGAGTTGTATATATTTATTTTCAAATTTTCAAAAAAAATAAAATAAAAATTTGTTTACCTAGTTTGTATATGAATGACACTGCTGTAAGAATCTACTCCAGAAAAAGATGAATTATTAGTTACTAAGTTTGTTTGTCAGGATTCTTCTTCTTCCTTTCCTTCCTTCCATACTCAGGTTGTTGTTTTTGTTCTTTGTAAGGATTTTACTAACAAAATAGAGAATCAGATAAAAGATTATTTTTACAGACTTCATCACTTTATTAAAAGCTCAGCAGCTCTCTCATTCAATAAGGGTTTCAGAGTTTTCTATTTTGGATAACATTTCACTTTTCTCAGGTTTTACCAGTCCATGGTATTTTTATACACCACATAAAACTTGCACAAGAAATCTCTTTTAAATTTTTTTTATCTCATTTTCAAGATTCTGAAAATGGATGCAAGAGTAGAGAAAGGGAGAACTTACTTCTCACACACTTTCACTCTTTCTGGGGTTTTGAAAGGTCTCTCAAAATCCCAGGTAGAGTGAATGACATCTCCTCACCTATGAAGTCTTTTTTTACTACTCTTAATTACTGAATACTCATGTATGAGCTACAAAAAGATGTAGAGAAAAAGAAGAAATTGATTATTAGAAAGATCATAGAAAGCCACCAGACTGACAAATCTGATTCTACAACATTTCATTTAATGCTACCCTCTCTCAATTATTCATAACAAAAGCATCACTTTCAGAGATAGGACCCATGAACTCATACAAATAATATCAGTGATGATCAACAAAGACCAGGAATTACATGTTGAATATTTTCAAGTTGAACCCTAAAATATAGAAAAGAAGAAGTAAATAGTCACATAAAATTTAATGCTTTCATCTGCCATGGGTACATTGTTTGTTGGAGATATAATTTTTGTAAGTACAATATAACATGAAAATCAAAAGTGGATACATTTTTTTTCCCCTGCAAAGGTAAGAGGGATGAAAAGTGGATATTGCAAATACAACAATTACTACAGAGTAAAAAATTTGAAAGTTGATTGTCAAATGCATACTTGGGACCTAAACTGAGATGATTTTCTCACATGTCGTTGAGGAGGCCAGTAAGACTTACCTCTAGATCCATATAATTACTTTACAGGATAGTTGTCGAGTAATCCCGATGGTTGGTCGGTTAAATATCGAAAGTCTGCCTCAAAAAATTGACCTCTTCATTTATCAGTGTGACATCCTTCGGGTTTGAGGGGTTTTATATATACATAGTACATACATTATTCAAGAACAGGTACTTCTTTAAGGGAGAAAATTGTCGATCATGTGGAAAATCACATCAGCACCATCATAATTGATGGAGTAAGTCTTAACCTGAAAATAGATGTCGAAAAAACAGGGTTTAGTGAACTAAAGTTTGGCCAAAGTAAAAATACTAATCAAAGATAATAGAAGTAGTGAGGTTGTTTTCCCTTGGTAAAGTTCACAAGTGTAAAGTAACAATCTCTACAAAAGTTTTATGTATGTGGCTGATAATAGTATCAGTTTTCTATAGTGAGGTGTTTATTATGTTTGGTAGTTCTATGAAAATAAAAACCATGAGTACAATCCCTGGTCAGCGATGAGTGGAGCACCAAAAGCTTCTCTATTAATACAATGATATTCAGGGAACAAGTAAAAACCTACCTGAATAGCCGTATGTGCAAGAAGTCTTTGTCTACTTTTATGGAAGCTAACATCTACACGTTCCCAACTTGCTTTATTCAAGCCTCTGATCATTGCCTCTACAATTAAGTACATAAACGAGCATAACTTAGAAGAAGCATTAGCACTTTATCATGAAATCATTCAGAAAACCAAAGTCCAGCCAAAGGCTATCAGATTCTGAAAATACATGAATGACTTCCGCACCCTTCAAAAGAAAAATAGAATCTTTGACACTCACGATTTTTAGTCCAATCAACTAGAAATCATGAATGAGTATTGTGACTACAAAAGAAGAAAAAAGAATAAAAGGTAGAATTTGCTTCAATATCTCTCGTCCACTTCAATATAAGTGCTAAAGAAAAAATCACATTCAATAATGCTTTCTACTTCTGCCTTCCCTCTTTTATTTCCGGATATTATCCCTTCAAAAGATTACAAGAAACTAGGACAATTTTAAGGTATATGGTTTGACAAAATCCCAAACACTATGTCAGAGTTATCTGAATATGAGAATCTGGGCTAAGCATGAAAAGAATAAAATGAGAAAGAGTGAGAGAATCAGATTCTTCAAACATAATAAACACCTCACTACAGGGCTTTGAATGTTACTTATTCATAGAACGCAAACTAGATAACATGAATGGATACATAAACAGGGTGTAAAACTGTAACGGAAGAATCCTTAAGTTTGTCACGTGATGTGGAGTCCCGAGAGTAAAGTGACTAATTCTTTCATATTGCCTACTTCCATAACCACTGACTCTTTCTTTCACAGACTCAAACATTGCTTTAGGTTTTCAATCTTTCCTAGTTACGTACATAATTAAATAAAGAACGACTGCCTAGAATATTCATTTTCAACAGTAATACCTTCCTGATTTCCATACATGTACATTGACTGAGAGTTATGGATCTTTTGTTGGCTACATAATGTTTGAAGACGAAAATAAAGAGATGCATAATTGAAGCCTAAAATACTCAAGGGAACTCACCATCCATTTCATTAGCATCGAGTCCATTTGCTTTGACCTCCATTTCAGCCTCTTGCTGAGAATTGACAACTTTTGGTGCCTCGACGTATTTAATATGTGGATATTTCTCATTCTTCATGAATTGTTGACGCTGCAAAAGGAAAGAAAATGAGATGCACACAAGAAATTTTTTTAGCACTATTCCAGATCAAGAAATATTTTACCTTTGGAAGCTCATTACGACGACGTATTGACGATGCAGTCCAGCCAACAAGGTCTTTACTCAAGTTAAGTCCTTCATGTAGGCCGATAGATCAAACATTTGAAAACAAATCCTAAAAATAAGATTAATCTCTGATAAATACCAATAATGCTGAATGGGAATTTATTCTTCAGTGATAGTGGAAAAGGGATGGATTTGAAAGGTCTCCAACCTGATCCTAACTCTCTCTTGAAGGGGGAACAAACACAAGCTTTATTAAACTATTTCTCAGGGATATTTTAAACCCAATTCTACTATCTAACTGGAAAAGATCATCAGTCAAATGCAATCAAGAAGATCCACTATATTAAAGAAGAATTCCCAATGCACCCAAACTTTTGATATAGAGTTACCGAATTCCACAGCTATGGTCTATACAAATTTTCATTCTGCAGACCTTGTTCACAAAGAATAATTTGAACAAGTACCAAGACGATCATCTGCAATAACTGTAGATGGTTTTTTAAAGGTGTCATACTTAACAGTTAGCTTGACTATTTAGTTCTCAGCAAGGTGGATAAAGGAACTAAATATTTGTATGGTTTAATCATTCAAGTATTTTTGTAGCCACTCTAAAGAAAGAAATCCTGATTGCATCCTCGTGTAGGAAAAGTAAATTTACTAGTTTCTGAAAGTTGAAACTTGTCCCAGCAAGGTGGCTTAAGAGACTAAATATTGTGTATGGTTTAATCATTCAAGCATTTTAGTAACCCATCTGAGAAACACAAACATGATTGCACACCTGTGTAGGAATGACAGTATTTCCTAATCCCCAGAAATATGTCGCAGTTGAGAATACAATTGTTGTAGATAGGTATTTCAGAAGATTATCGCTTGCCTATGACTAGTTCTGGTTTTTGTTTAGGTCAAATTGGTATTTGAAAACCAGGATTTGTTGGAGGCGTTAACAGTAGGCACTGAGTGTAGGATCTAAGGGCACTGTCCCACCTTTAAGATAACTATTAGTTTATATTGCAGATAAAGATTGCGAGAATGTGCATATTCCCTCCTTCCAAGTTATTCATCCCCCTAATCAGATAAAGATCACTACCACTAAATGTCTGAATAGTCAGAGATCAGAACTGAGTATTTAACCAAGTAATTTGTGTAAAGTATAGATAACTTAAAGGATACGATCATAGCCAATATTTGCATAGGCAGCCCGACGCTTGAAAGATTGCAAAGCAGACCTGCAAAAATAAGAGCATGATAACATGATCAGTTGAGAAACAGTTCTATGATAGCAAGACCAAGAACTGCAGAGTACTTGGATTGAGAAATAACTATTACTTTTAAAATCAAAGAAGAAAGATCAGAGAAAATAAAAGTAACAACTAAATACACTTGCAATTTATGAGGGGCATACATAAATCGAAGATCTCCACAGTCATTGACCATTTGAAGAAGAAGAGGTGGTTTTTCTTTATCTTCATCAATGAGAAACAGATGTTTCCCAGTTCGCCCAAGCAGCCAAGATGTGCTTTTTGCTGTTTTCTCCAAGAACCGAAGGCCACAAAACACTGGGACCTACAGCAAGATTGATGTCATCTTAGGCGGATAAAAAAGAAAAGGAAAAAAAATCTAGCATTGCAAGTTAAATGGCAACCATGCTTGCGTGGTATTCTTTTGTTTCTTATCAACATTTTCCTATTAGAGAATCCAATTATTGTAATGTACTAAGAATATTAACCAAACCCTTAATGCTTATGCATAGACAGTTTTTACTTCATCACCAAAAAAAGATGATAGAAACGAGGCAATATGTTTCTCAGAAGTACTAAATGCTGCACACTACATTAAAAATGAGCATACTAAAGCAATAAAGCAGCAGAAACAGACAATACAATAAATAAGCTTATGATTAAAAGAAAATAAATGCAGAAAATGATTCCTGTGCGGCTTTATAAGCACACAAAATAAGGCCTGGAATATATGAATGAAAAGGGCCTTCAGTTGCCACATATGTAAGTGCATGGATTGTCCCACATACTTTTCTGGATAAGGAAGAGTCCGAGATCAGAGTCCAAACGATGGCCACAGGTCAGTAGTCTGAATACAAAGAAGAATGTTGTTTCTTATATCAATGAACTAATACTGTTCTAGAAAATGGTATATGCAAATTACCTGTCTATGCCCTCTTGAACCAAGATGTGGCGTTGCAACAGTTATAAAGTTTATAGGTTCCAATCCAGCAATTTTGACTATCAATTTATTTTCAAGGCATGCAGTTCCAGATCTATCACCACTACAATCTCCATTTCCTTCAGAAGTATTTTGCTCCGGGTTTGAAGAATAGAGCCTACCAATAGCATACCTTGCTACTAGGCCACCTAATGAGTGAGCCACAAAAGAAATTTTTTGAAGCTCTGGTCTTCGTTTTACTACGGACAACACCTGGAACAACAGTGTTCTTAAGCTTACAATCAAACAAGAAAACCTGAGAAGAACTTGGAATTAACTATAGACAGTCCAAAATGTAAATAAGAGCATAAAAGTTTAATAACCATAAAACACAGCTGCTTCAAGACCAATAGGTGATCTTGATAAATAAATGTTAGATCAAAACCTTGGCCACAGAGCAGGAAACAAGGTAAAGTTGAGATCAAACAACAGAACACTATGCACCTCATCTGCTAATCTCTCTCCCATTATGTCAACACCATCCAACGTAGTTGAAGCGGTATTACAATTACTGCCTGCATGTTAAAAAGGAAGGAGTACCAATGTTCATATGAGGAGGCACTCCAAGTAACTTTAGCAACCCTATTCTTGCTAATATAAACCACCATGATCAGATTAATTTTTTTTTAAAAATCAAATACCTTAAGAAGGTGTTAAAACAGTAGATTCCAAGTGTATCAAAAAAGAACAATAACGTATAAGTGACGGAGAAGGTCTCAGAGCATTAAAGAGAGAAAATCAACTCTATTGTATGCCACAACTAAGCAAAACAATTAAGAAGATACTCACAATGCCACAAATAAGGATTTTCAAGTAGTTCACCAAATTCATCCCAATTGTCACAACCACAGAAACATCTAATGCTACAAGAAGAACATATAAGAAGGTCGGAAGAAGAAAAAAATACTCACAATGCACCAGAAACTCCTTCCGATATCTTTTCAAAAATTGCTTCGCAGCAAATCTCCAATCTTCAGGGCTGTATGGATGTATCAGTAGAGCTTCAATATATTATCATAAATGTTACAAGCAGACTGAGCACTGAATTGAGGTACCACTACCAAACAACCAATAAAGATGACTACTAATGTGGAAGAGCAAATAAAATATTTCACCATTCGTACAAAGCTTGTGTCATAGAAAGCCTGCCTTTATAAGTGATTATTTGACCCTCTATAAGTTATAACCACAAAATAAAAGAAAAACACAACAAACTAAACCTTCGGCTCTTGATAATACAGAATCTGTCACAGTTATGTTCACCACATGCATTTAGACTGCAAAACTCATCTAGTATTCTAGTAATACTCACAGATAAAAGCCCTATTCACGTGTTTTCTGGAAGCGACTAGTCTTAGTTATCTATGTGTCCCTCCTATAGTTGGTAGTTTGGTACCACTCATTTGACATGTACTGTTAATTTTGGGTAATCAGGTAGTTAGTCACACTGATCTTTGAAATGTTAACTCCATCATATATACTTCACTTACAAAATTACTTAGACCTAATTTCAAAATGGTACCATCAAATTCATATTAACAATCTCAGATTCAGAACTTAGAAAATGAAATCAAGTTAGAAGAACAAACCTGCCAAGAATACCATTAACCATAACAACAAGATGAGACGGAAGTTGACCATCTTCACTAGTTACTGATTCCATCTCCATATATGGTTTCTCATCTGATGATGATCTATCAGGACTTGATGTCTGTGATCTTAAGCAACCAAATCTAAATATCAAACTTTTTTTCTTTTTCAAATTCTTCTCATTCTCGTTTCTTAAATCACCATTATTATTAGATATCGTTTCTTTCGATTCTTCAGCATTCCCAAAAGTCTGTTCAGACTCCATTAATTAGATAATGATGACTGATCGAAGTAATTAGTGTTGTTTATATACCTGAGCGTTTGTCTACCAGTGGTGGGGTGGGATAGAGTTGGCCCAGTCTATTTGGGGAAAATCTAATGAATCCCCAACATATTCCGTCGCCGACCAAAGTGGACTTTGAAAGTTAAAGCTTTCAGTTTCGAAAGGGTCTGGTCTGGTGGGGTAACAAACTATATAAACAAGAGGCATACGCATGCCATGTTGTTTCTTGGGATAGTCCATCTTATGACTTCCAAGAATTTTCACTAACAAAGTACTTTAATGTATTATTATTACATCTTTTTTTTGAATAAAAATGATAAATTTCATTAAGATAAATAAGTGTTTTTTCGTATTTCTTCATACATGGACATAAGGAAATCTGGTGGATACTCGTACCAAGTATCCTCCGTTAAGTTACTTAGACAATGTTTAGCTACTTTGTCAGCTAAAGTATTACAAGTTCTAGGCACAAAATTAACCGACCACGAGTTTATTTCATTGAGAATGTTTTTGCAATCCTTGATTATATTGATTATTCGCCATTGAAGTGAATAGTCCTCTTTCTTCATGATGTCCATTATGCCTCTGTTATCTCCTTCAATCACTACGTTCATTTCTTTAATCTCTCTAAGCCATTCCACTCCTTTTAGCAGAGCCAGCGCCTCTGCGTGTTGCGCGTCTCTTGCTTGGATTAGTCCACCTTTGGCTCCCCTGAAGGTACCTGCATCATTGATTAACATGAGTCCAAAGCTAGCTAATTGATCCTTACATCCTTATGCTTCAAAAAAGAAAAGAAAAGAAATTACTATTTGACAAAGTCTTTTCTCGTATTAGTGTTTTCGAGTCTTCATGCTTCTTTAAATATATTGAGGACTCATGTCTTGGATTACTAGCTTCCCGGAGATGATTTGTAGAAATAGTTGATGTAGTTTCTTCAACAAAGTGTCAAGATACGAATACATTACCATACGTGAACAAAAATCGTATTTGTGAGTAAACCTTATGTGGTTCAGAAGGACAACCAAATTCCTAGGAGATAGTTATGTTGATTTGGTCTAGTCAAATGAACTAATTAATGGTGGGAATCCACCAAATAACCAAAATTGATACAATAACTCCTTCTTGGATGGCCACCGTGTTGAATATATTGTCTTACTAAAACCTTGTCAGTAAAACCCAATGGGACAAAATCCGGATGAAGGAAAAAGTGCATAATATCAACATTTTAAATGAAATTAAACGTCAGTGAGATGTTGCCTCGTTAAAACCTTATCAGGAAAATCACATGGGACAAAACCTGAAACGAAGGAAAAAGAGTACAATTTTTGATGTATTTATGTATGCTAACCCAACTACAATATGAGTATTACAGAAAACAAGCATCGAAATAGAATGTATAGCCTATTTAATAAACAAGAGGTTTATACTGGCATATATAATTCTTAAACTGCATATCAAGAAAAATAAGATGTATGGTGATAAAGCACTCCTCAAGAGGCCTACAAATTAAGACGATGTCATCTATTCATTCCGATTATGGTATTTTACCAAATTTTGAAAAACACACAATTAAAGGATTGTTAAACCTGACATAATCGAGTCAGATAACTATATGAATATAATTTGAATCCTTTATGGATTACAAATTCGAACATGTTCTCAGGCAATATTTCTTGTGTGAATGAAATATGAGTCCTTCAAGACTACCATCCAAATGCATCATGTAGAGAGAACAAAGTATTATTGAACCAATCCTAGAGTTTGAACATATAACCCTCAATCGCTCTTAAAACATTTTATCTCTCTTAATACGCAATATGACTAACACCAACTTGTAATTTTCACGCTTGGAATTTTTAAGGTTTCAAGTCTAGCTAAGATCTTTATATTATATCAATCGAGAAATTACAATAATCCAATCTGATTTGGATTACATGCCAATCAACCACAATGACGATATTCCTCTGTAGAGGGGTTAAAAAACACCATCATTTATTATTTCAATATAAAATGAACATCCGACAATTATATTAGTTTAGTACAATCCCATATAATTTTCAAGTGTGCATATTTTAAAAATTTTAATCAATTATTGATACCAACGTCCTTCTCGAGCACTGTAATCTCCCCATCAAGAAAGGTAATATTAACCTTAAGAATATGGATCTTGTTTTGATAAACTATATTGAAGCACTATCTTTAGTCTCTTCTAAAAAGTTAAACTATATTAGAACACTATCTTTAATCTCTACTTGTTGATATATATATAATTGAATTTACCTTTTAAACGCATGTGTTTATGTAAAAACAAAATAAGATATTTTTACGCTTATTATTAAGGATCATTTAATGAAGTGTCCTCATTTATAATCTGTATTTATTTTTTTATCCGTTTCTAGTATTTATTTTTTTTATCCGTTTTCTTCAAACATTTCGTAATTGTCCTAAACTTGACTTGTTCCTTTTCGTTTTTTTAAAAACACAGTTAACAGCCGTTAACTGCCATGTCATACTAAATTAAAAATTCAAAAAGACCTAAAACTCCTCAAGTTAAGAAAAACTTATTATGATTAATACTAATCGCATAGATGAATTAACATGAAAAGTTTTAATAGTTCAATAGATAAATAATACTACTTCCGTTCCCGTTTCAGGAAAAAAGTTACTATCATTTTTTTAAATTGGCTTATTTTTAGGCTAAAAAAAAGTGATAGTAACGCTTTTCCAGAAACAAAAGGAGTATATTAATTTGAAACTTAAGTAGTTCACCCAAACAAATATATAGACCTTGCAGATAGTTGGAACTGCTTCACCATGAGATGTCTTCATCTTCTCTAGAAGATGCTCAGCAACAAAGTTCGGAAAAGCTGACCTGTTTCTTCCATAAGTATCACCAACACAGTTGTGGTTCATGTTAACACCTCTTACTGTAAAAGTCTTCCCATTTGGGAGCTGCCTGGCATATACAACAAACGGAAATTTATACTCAGGTTCAAATCTGCAAACAGCCCTGATCCTTACGTGATCACTCTTCTTAAGCTTAAACTGAAAACCATTCTTCACACAAAACCATCTAAGATGTCTCTTGAATGCATGTTTATCAGCAAATTCTTGTCCAACTTCTATCTTATGCAGATCTAGGGTCTCTGGAACTTCATCATCATCAGAAAACAACTCCTCTTCGGCATTTTGAAGTTCTTCAACACACATCTGCTCATACAAACTAGGCCCAAGATTGCAACCACGCCCATTAGCTTGACTGTCATCCTTAAGCCTATTTCCTTGTACACATGCAACCAAATAGTTAAACAAACTAGAAAGTAGAAAGTGTGTTAACTTCATAAGCAACAATTGAGTACAAATAGACAAAAACAAAAATAATAACAAGGCAAACATCCTTAACCTTTACCTTCATCATCTGACTTCAACAAATCTTCATAATGATCTTCTGCAAAATCAATTACTTGTCTCATTAGTATTCACAAAGTTGTATAAAGAAACAAAAGCAACAGTTGACATAAATGTAAACTATACCTTCGTTATTGTTCTCAGGTTTGTCACCATCACAGTCAGTTTGAGAAATAAAACAGTTGTTCACAAACCTTAGCTTTGTCAACTTATCATTTTGATTATCCTTCAGGACCACTTCATCATCTAATTGTGTGTTAACTGCAACATGAGATGAATTATAATCATATCCAGACCTCTTACGAACCATAGAATTGAAAGTCTCTTTGATTAAAATGGAGTAAAAATCAACGACTAGTAGAATGTACAATAAGTACAACAATACTGGTCATAATCATTCATCAAGAAATAGTATTTGGAAACGTTAAATGATTACTACTGGATAAAGTTTATTACTACTAGTCTAGTTGCATGTTAAGTATAATCGATCTTAAAGTAATTGTTTTATGAATTAGAGAAAGCCAAAAGAGATTACAGTGACAGGGTGATTAATGCCTACATATATAAACAGCCAACACAGATACACAAAAAGCAAGGCACAACAAGCATACACAGATAACAGTTAAAAGAACACTCATGAAATCGCCTCTACTTGTTACGTTTGAGTACACGTCTTCCTTGGCCTTTCTTTGGTGCAGCTTTCCCACGTCGTTTCCACATTTCAAGCTTTGATAATTGCCTACACAAATTTGCATTAAAAACCCGCCAGACTAGACATATTAATGAAATAGTAAAGACATACCCATCTGTATGTTGGAAAGAAGTCTGACCAAAACCCAAACAAAAGAAATAAAAAACAAATTCCTATTGTTTTAAGAACCACGTCGTTGTATTACCTAGCAATACATGAGATCCTATGCGCAGTTCAACTATAGCCAAAGAGATTATACATTACAAACTAGTAAACCAGGAAGTATGAAAGAGTGGTATAAATTTTGTAATTGATTTTACAGACTGGCATACAAATTACGAGTACAGGACCCTAACTGAATTAAGCATATACCCACTGTTTTTACACTCTTTCCCACTTGGATTAAAGGAAAACTCAAGGATTTGAAATGCTACATTTAGTATCATAAAATCTACTGCACGTTCTGCAAGCATGATTCCCATCAGGGTGACCAAAATTCATACCTAAATATCAAACGACAAAACCCCAATAGTCTGATTGTATTCAGTAAGCTCCACGAAAAATTGAACGAACAGTAAACTTCCTACTAAAAGAACAAAAACATTATAATCTAAGCCTTCGGAATGTATATTAAAGTTTTTACAAAGAGAAGCTAATAATTTCAGGAGCGATGAAATGTAAAGGCAGACAACTTCTTCACTATAATCTCTCGAAATCCAAGCATAAGAGAAACTAAGAATTTCAGCAGGAAACAAGTTGAAGTGAGAATACATCTAGTGAGAATCAAATCACTTACTTAAAGCTCAAATTCCAATTCAAGAACAGCTAACAATAGAAGTTCTGCAATTCCTATACCTCTTTATACTGTAACCTCAATCCATATCAACGGTATAAAACCCATACAAACTTAAATATAACCAATTATCTACCTCGTTATACTGTAACCTCAATCAATGATTAGTGACACGAAAATTCAACATGCAATCAC
Source organism: Papaver californicum (assembly GCA_023531435.1). Taxonomy (NCBI): domain Eukaryota; kingdom Viridiplantae; phylum Streptophyta; class Magnoliopsida; order Ranunculales; family Papaveraceae; genus Papaver; species Papaver californicum. Next base: position 2,377,933 of record JAJJMC010022854.1, read on the forward strand.
TGACATAACCCTTTTCGAATCGCACCATTTACAAACGTATCTATTCATTCATTAAAAAACGATTTCTATAACATAAAAATGCAATAAATCATACATGACAACATAAACTAAACAAATCTAGGTTTTTATAAAAGAAATCTAAAATTGGAATAAGGTTTTAAGAATCAAACCTTTTGGCTTTAGGTTTATCCATCATCACTGAAATCTGGTGTAATACTCTTCCTCATATGATTTTTTCTTCTCTCATTAATCTCACAGAAGAAACCTATATAAACTCTTGAAGAGAAACATGCGAGAGATAAAATAGATAAAGGGATAATGGGTGAGTGGGGGAGTTAGAGATGAAACATGAATCTTCCTGCTCGATCTCCATTTCTGCAACATGATCACCTTTACCAATATTTGGTCCCTTCTTCTCTACTGATTCGTGATAGAAAATGAATTAACCATAGTAAATTTCACAATATGGGGCAAATAGTCATTTTTTTATGCCAGATGTCGATTTGGAATGAAATACTGACTACTGTATACGCTCGTTGAAAGACAAATTGTACCGCGATGTTAGTGGAGACGGAAAGGACAGATACAACATTTTTTTTGAAATCGGAGGTATGTTAATAAACCGGTCACTAATTTGGGAACCCGTTTGACTATTCTACTGTTACTAATAATAGCCTTTTTCAATTTGATCATGATGAAAGAGAATTTTTATAAAGTTTAAGTTAATTAACACCAATTTGTGATATGTAGTCTCCCCTATATTATGACGGAAATATTTTCATCTCATATATGAAATCAAGTTTCGTAAAATATCATTCTATTAATTCGATGACATATACTCATAATAATTTCTGGATTTTAACAACACCAGGTTAGACCGTAGATAATGACTTCAAAAACCATAAAAATTGTCCTAGAAAAAATAAAATTACAGTCTACTTGATATGCAAATTTAACATCGACCATGGATTTTATTGGTTACATCCAAAAACATATAAAATATGCAAATATATTAATCACCAATAATTTTGTGTCCTATGGAGACGAAAAGATAATCATTTACCTTAGAATGAAATTATGGACACTTTTTTTATCAAGAGAAATTTTAATCAAGATCAATTAAGTCACTTCAAGGATTAATCATAAAGGTTAACTAGCTGGGTGCGCACTCACTGACCTTGAGTGTCCTACTGTATTTCAACTACAAGTGGAATGGTTCCAAATTTTGGAGATAAGTACCGGGAGGAAAAAATAAAACTGCTCAATATCCCTCAGGAATGAGACGATTCATAATTTACTGGTATTTGCAATTGTCTTATGCCATAATAACGATATTTTATCTTTTTAGGATCGATGGATAAAACCATTCCCAATTAGCTTATATAATTCTTTTTAAGAAAATAAAGAAATCATTGTCGTTATTGACTTTAGAAGAAAAAAAATCACTTTTTGGTTGATGAATGGTTTCTTTAAAGGATTAAAACTAATGTTTATTATTTTATTTTTTAGATAAAACTATATTTGATGGTAAAATTTTAGTGATATGTGACATTCTTCTAGAGTTGACGAATAAATCACACTATTTAGGCAAAAAATTAGAAAATATGCCAAAATTTCTTTTCCCATGAAACTAATGGAAAAAATAAATATTTATTAGTTTTTACGATTTACCAAAATCGTATCGACAAAAAAAAAGGTTAATTGATCTTTAGTACTCAGGTTTTGTCCAAAGTTAGGATTTGACAAATACTTGGAAATAACATTGTCTCAGTTAAGTTTTGACTTTTGTTTAATAATTATTAAAAAATATATATAAAAAAAAATCTAATTATTGGATGAGTTAACAGTTATATCCTTCCACTTTACTAAAATTGACCTAGTAAGTATGGGAACCTATCTTCTTTGTCTCTCTATCGCCGCCACCACCACAATCACTTCCCTGTCTTTCGATTCATACCGCTGCAACCACGACCATCTTCTCACTTTCTCTTTCAATCACTACCACTGCAACCCATCTTGTCTTCCTTTTTTAAAAAACCAAGGTAATCAAAATATTAGCAACAAAATCAAAACCCCATCTCTAAACCTAAACTTTCTTAAATCAACAACTGCAATTGCAGCAGCAGAAAACTCAACGAACCCATCTTATCTTCTTTTCAACACCTAAGGTGCATTTCCAGTGGAGTCTCATGCATGTATTATTGGTAATTCTATTACCATTCCTCCGTCGCTGCAATATCATTCATCATTCAGAAACCACAACCAATCATTCATTCACTAAAATTTAGCAACAACATCACATCAACCATATCAATTCACATCATAACCCATTCGGACTGCCAAGAACTCCGTTCATTCAAAGAAGCCAACAACGTGATCAAATTCTTCATCTTCATCATTCCCTGTCAAACATTACCAGATCCATCTCGGTCTATTTTCTCTGCTTTCTAACTGAATTCACACAAAAATTTCTTAGAACCCATGTAATCAACAACCTCCAATCACTTAAACAAACATCGCCCAACAGTGAGCTCAAGACTCCACTATTCTTCATGATTTACAGCTTCAGTTCTTCCCGACTCAAATCCTCTCTTCCCTGTTTCTTCTCAGCTTCACAATCACCAAAATCCACTTCATCTCATACCCCAATTCTTCAAACCCAACAAAAACTTACCACTCGAACCTATTTAATTCAACACACGAAGTTTTCTCCTCTTTCAAACCCATCTCAGATTCAAGCTCATTCAACCCATTGTTTCACATCCTCACCATTACAGACAAACAAATCAATTAAACTCATTGTCATCTCACTTACATAATCTCTTTGTTTCGGATGCACTTTCTGTTAAAATAAAACCTAGATGCATGTTCTAATCACAATATAAGAACATACAAATTAAAGCGGAAGCAAAAGAAAGGGATTATAAATACCTCCAGCCATTGATCTTGAATCCTTAAGTTTGCCCTAATTTTGGTTGTTATGAACTTCGGTGCCAAACCCTCCTTCTCAATAGTAGATGGTGTATGCAGAATTGAGAATAGTTTTGGTGACCTTTCTGTTCTATTTTCTATCCTCTGTAAAACTAACCCTAGCCATCATAGAGCAGTTAGCGATAGATATAGAGATGGGTTTTCTGAAGGTGGGAGAGAGTAGTGGGGCTAATAGGGCTAATGGATCACATATGCCTTTTTCCCCTTTATTTCAGCCTAATGAGAAAAAGTCTAACATTCTCCCACTTGATCCATTTTTTACGAAAGACTCCATATACGGATCATGGCGATTAATCCTCTTTAGAGCAAGAATTGTTCTTCCATGTATCACAATATACTTAGTCTTTCACCACTCATACTTAACTTAACGAATAAACCATATGTTTACTCTAGGTCAAACTGTAATGACATTTCTCAACAAAATAACTGAAGTAAGTACGTACATAAATTCCAAATGAGAAATAGTCCAACTAAAATAAAAGCTTTAGAAAACCATAAAGAATGTACTACATAATAGGACCAAGTCCCATCCTTAATACATGATCCTTGAATTCTTTAATATGCATGCCTTTAGTCAAGGGATCAGCTATCATCAATTCAGTGCTAATGTGTCCAATAATCACTCTTTTCTTGTACACGTTCTTTTAAGGCTAGATACTTTATGTCGATGTGTTTACTTCGACTTCTTCTCTAATTATCCTTAGCCATAAAATAACAACTGAATTGTCACAATACATTCTTAATGGTCGGCTAATAGAGTCAACAACTCTTAGCCCAGATATGAAGCCTTTCAGCCATACACCATGTGAGACAGTCTCAAAACTATTTGTTCGTTTATATATAAGCATGTTATCCTTAGTACCCTTAAGGTATCTCAATACTTTCTTCGCAACCTTACAGTGATCGATTCCTGGGTTACTCTGATGTCTTACTAATACTCCAACAGCATATGAAATGTCGGGTCTAGTGTAGACCTGAGCATATATAATGTTACCAACAGCTGAAGCATATGGAACATTTTTTTTATTTGTTCCCTTTCAATGTCATTCCTGGGCATTTGGTCCAAACTGTACCAATCATCTTTTACAATGGGCTACACTTAAGGTATATACATTGATCGAACATAAGAAAACAAAAAAGCTATCAACAGAACTATACCATTTGATCCCTCTATAAGCCAAAAAATTGTAATAAATTCTATCATGAAGGGATTTGACCATGAACCCATGGATCCTATCGAACTTATTATCACTTTATTCAGACATGGGGTCGAGGAAAATTTTTGATTTACTTTACAAACGGACATGCTGGATCATCGATCTATTATAGATTCACACTTGGTATGTTTCTACAGATAGTGATGGTATCCACTCAGATGACCATGTTCTATTCGGGGGAATACAAATAAAATAGAGATTGTCTTTCGGAGAGATGGCCGAGTATCTTGCTCCCACTGACCTTAAGGTATATACATTGATCCATAAATCTGAATCTGTAGAATATATGACTTGTGAAAATAACATAAGATCATTATCGGCTCAAATATTACAATCCGAATCTCGCAGATACACTAAATAGTCACTAGAAATAATTGACAATCAACTTGTCACTTGAAACAGTAGGTGGAAGTTGATCATTATCTTTTTCAGAAACATTATCCTGAAATGATCACTCCCACTAATCAAGTCATTCTCAAGAAATTTAGCATTTCTTGATTCCACAATTCTAGTGCTATGAAGAAATCTACTATAGTACTTTCCACCTCTATTTGATCTCACAATCTTAATGTGCTTACCACATTGTTTTCTCTACTTTAACCTTAAACAATTTAAAGGCATCCAAAACTTCGTCTTTAGAACGAAACAAGTAAAGATACATATATTGTGAATAATCATTTATGAAGGTGATAAAGTATTTCGGATTATTAGCGTTCATGTCCGGACAACAAAAGTCCGTGTGTATGATCTCTAATAGGTTTGAACTTCTCTTGGCACCAATTTTGTGTTTGTTAGTTTGCTTTCCCTTAATGCAATCAACACAAGTATCAAAATTAGTAAAGTCTAAAGTACTAATTACCCTATTCTTTATCAATCTCTCAACTCTCTCAATGGAGATATGTCTCAATCTCCGGTGCCACAAAATAGAGGAGTCCTCATTCATAATACATCTTTTTAACCCAGTATTAACATGCATAGAACTTTGAGTGATATCATTTTGCAAATAAAGACGATACACAAATTACCATAACCAATAACTTCAGAATTTCTGAGAATACTGAAACCAGAATCTGAAAAATTAAAGGAAATTCATAAAGGTACAAGTCTTGAAACTGAAATCAAGTTTCTAGTGAAACCTGGTACATAAAATGTCTTTTATAAAAGCAAAATAAAACCACTACTTAAAATTAAACTGCATGTCCCAACAACTTCCACATGTGAACTCATCTGAGTGCCTGAATAGATGTAATGTTCACTTTTCGTTGGTTTCCTTAGGTTTGTCATACCCTGCAAGGTATTCGAAACATGGATTGTAGTACTAAAGTCAATCCACCATGTATTATGATTAATATTAACCATATTAAATTCATAAACAAAAACACTAGAAAATTACATTTCTTCTCAAGCCAAGTCTTAAACTTAATGCAGTCCTTCTTCATGTGTCCCTTCTTTTTACAAAAGAAACACGGAGACTCCTTCTTTATGCCTTGGTTAACTGAAAGCTTTCCTCTTTCCTTATTGTGATCCCTTTTCTTCTTTGAAGAAGAAGCAATAGTAAGGTTCACCTTTTCGCCCTCTTCCATCCTCAATCTCCCCTCCTCTTGAACACACATGGTCATAAGTTCATTAATTGACCATTTATCCTTATGTGTGTTATAAGATATCTTAAAGGGGCCATATTGTGGAGGAAGAGTGCACAAAATGAAATGAACTAGGAAAGAATCAGACATGGTAACTTCCAAATCCTTAAGTTGGGCCGCAATATCCCTCATGCTCATGATATAATCACGCACATTCTTAAACCCATTGTGCCTCATGGATGAAAACTTCATAATTAAGGTGCTAGCAAGAGCTTTGTCAGAACTTACAAATTGTTCATCAATGGCTTTAAGGAGATCTTTAACCTTAGTATGCTTATCGACAGAACCCCGAATACTAGCACAAATTTTGGTCTTTATGAACATAACTGAGAGACGATTAGATCGATCCCATTTTTCATAAAGATCAACTGCATCTAGAGTACTAGTCTCAGTTATGCTAGGTGGTTCGTCTTTCCGAATAGCATAGTCGATATCCATCCACCCCAATTGTAAAAGCACTCTTTCTTTCCACACTTTATAGTTATCACCCTTTAATTCAGGAATGTCACAATTGACATCAGAAATGTTTCCAGTTAAAATTGCTGCAAAGAAAAATATATACATGCTTAAAAACAAAAATTTGAGACTTAAACTTAATCATGATTTACCAATGCAAGTCATGTATAAAAAATATGAATCTAGTGACATAAAACTTGCCTGCGGGCTAAAGTCCTACTCAAAATTAGGTTCATAACTACATGATGAAACTATTAAACCATATGCATTTCTTAATTCCTGTGGGTAGATTAAGAAACATAATTCAATATTTCACCCCAATTAATCATACAAATATAATAAAATTTCCTGTGGGCATATTTCATCATATTACGTATGATTAATTACAAAATTTATGTCTAGTTTGCACATGTGATTTCTTAAGAAATTTTTAAATAACTAGAGATGTTGTGGCTACTCTCTAATTACTAATATTATTAAATCACTTGACATATTTCTTTAATCTTTGTTCATGTACAATCCTAATGGTCATAATATATATAACTAATTATTTATAACCATTGCACATGTCAACAAATAATACAACAAATAATTTAGGACAAAATTAGTATGATTAAACATATTATAGTGACTGGAAAAAAACAGAAGGCCACATGCCCAACGTTCATTTTAATTTGAGATATGAATTTATTTATTTCATGTACTTAACGTTCGGTACTAGAATTCACGGAATGAATTCGGCCAAGTAATCTCCATTATCATTAGCCCATTAACTACAATTAATTACTGGACCCATTACTAAAATTCGCGGAATGAATTCGGTCAAGTAATCTCCATTATCTTTAGCCCATTAACTACAATTAATTACTGGACCCATTACTAAAATTCGCGGAATGAATTCGGCCAAGTAATCTCCATTATTGTTAAATGTGAGACCTATATGTATATCTCTATGTATTGGGCTAAATAGGACGATATCATCAACGACACCAAAAACTAAGACTAAAAATTCAATATGGGAGCAACAACATCAACATTAGAAAATGATATAGAGTCTGTTGTAACTATATTATACTTAATGCATAGTACAACTAAAAAATAATTTTTTTTTTATTATTAGGCTACTGTAGTGGGGAAATTATCCATATCTCAATGTATGAAGGAGGCTTACCCCATTAATGAATGAAACCATTTATCAGAAACATTGAACTGGCTCCCATTTTTCATCATCACAACCTATTATGTATGTTCTGTTTTTCTTCTATCATATACATTTTCTTAGAATTTGGGAAAATTGAAAACAATTATGTAACAAAGATAGCATCCCCATGAGCATCAATGCCGGCAGTAACTTTGTACATGTCATCAGTCTCTCTGAGAATCATTCTCTCAGATATGGTATCTTATTAAAGCCTCATTATCACTCTCTTTAGTGACCTTGCTCCGGCAAAGGAAGAAATAGAAGTCTCGCAAGAGAGAAAAGATTCGGTCAAGGTAGCCAGGAAAAACTTTAGCTTCATGTAAGACTTCCCTTCTTCTAAATAATATTAACACTATATGCGCCCTTAATTTAGTATGTGATTTCCTGGCGGTACATGTTAACTTTGATCCAAATGTTTGCATTTGCATGGGATGATAAGTTATAATTTGGGGAACCTGAGAATCTCTCTAGTATGCTAACTAAGAATTGGATTAAATAAGTTTCCAATGCTCATGGACCTAGTGTTTCATTCACATCACTGATATACCATAAATAAAAGCCAGAACAACACCAGATTAAGCCTATTATAACATTCACTTTGTTAAGTAACCGCAAGCGTATTGCATAAGAGAAAACAAAACAAAAATACAGTAACGAAAAACTTAGATAGAAAGCTCCATATGTTCCATATTATCAACAGTTAATACCCGATCGAGTTTGGCGAGACTAAACTCGATACATAATTGCAGACCGGTATAGACTGTATAGTATTCAGGTGGAAGTCTAAGGGGTTCTCCTTTGTGGTCAAGTACATGAATGAGTAATCCTGAGGTGCCAGACGGTGACGTATAGATTGGTTCCAAATTGTTGATATTATTAATATGCATTAGTGAATTTTCAGATGTTGACGGTTGAATTAAGTTTTAACTTCCTTTCACACAACCCATGAGAAAACACAGATTCATAGAATCAATTTACCCAAACTCAAAGAACCTAAATTACTCAATCAAGGCAGAGGTTAATTATTGCTCTGATACCAAATGTTAAAATAAAACCTAGATGCATGTTCTAATCACAATATAAGAACATACAAATTAAAGCGGAAGCAAAAGAAAGGGATTATAAATACCTCCAGCCATTGATCTTGAATCCTTAAGTTTGCCCTAATTTTGGTTGTTATGAACTTCGGTGCCAAACCCTCCTTCTCAATAGTAGATGGTGTATGCAGAATTGAGAATGGTTTTGGTGACCTTTCTGTTCTATTTTCTATCCTCTGTAAAACTAACCCTAGCCATCATAGAGCAGTTACCAATAGATATATAGATGGGTTTTCTGAAGGTGGGAGAGAGTAGTGGGGCTAATGGGGCTAATGGATCACATATGCCTTTTTCCCTTTTATTTTAGCCCAATGAGAAAAAGTTTAACACTTTCTTCTCAGATTTCTCTTGCTGGCAACAACCATCTCCTTCGCTGTTTACGACAACACAACGCGTAACACATCCACTCCTTCTCTGTCTTTTTTCTCTAATTCTTCACTACTTCATGTATATTTGATCTTTTAATCTGGACCATAGGATAAATGGTTTTATTAAAGTCGTTAGATCGTATACCCGTTTCAGGGCTACACTTGTAAACTCAATATTTTTTGTAGGATTTTTGCTATACAAGATTAATTAAAGTCTGGTCAAACACAATCAATGTGGGTCAACGTCAAGTCCAAGTACTAAACTTTAAGTTGGATAAAAAATTAGACCAAACACTAATATTGGACAAAATCCAAGTACCAATCCTTGTCTTAGTGACAAAGATACCAAATTTAATTTGTCGTAGGTTTTTAAACCATCCTCGTGATTAGTTATTATAAAAATTATTAAATTACGATAACACTAATTTTTGATGATTATAGTTTCACGAAGGAAAGAAACTTTAAACCATCTTTAGATGGACTCTTTTTTTTCATAAAAGAAATTAAAGAAGAAAGGAAAATCAAACTCCACAAAATTGATCATTGGCATAAACAAACCAATCACTAAATTAATAATCGCTATTGGACGGAAAATACCATACAAAAATAACTTTGCCAAGATTGCTTAAAGTAAATAAGATTAAGATTACATAAACCCGTTGTATATATTAACCGCCATAGAAGATTCTACGCAGAGCGTTATCAATACTCATGTATTGTTAGGGTAACTGTGCTACTCGTCCAACCCAATAATCAATCGTCCATTATCCATCACAACGGAGTGTAAATGGCTTTTGCTCATGTGCACCGAGTGCAATTCAAGCTTTGGTAACATTAACTATGCAACTTGTAAAGATGATTTGGAGATGGACAGACTAAAAGAAAATCCCTTTTAAAACTTTAGCACTGTGTATATGGATTTCGTTGATTTGTCCATATCTCATAAGTTGTAAACAACATAAACGCACATAGGGAGACTGTTAACTATTTATAATTATAAAAGTGCTTTTTTCTCATAAAAAACAAATATTGCTTATAATAGCTTAAGGATGAACAAACAACTCATATACTGCGATACTGTATCATTATTTTGGTAAAAATCCTAATAAACCCTAGAAATATTAGCACTGGATATAAGTCAAATAAGGGCTAAAATAAGACTTTTGGTGATTACAAAGAAAAACCATAAACTAAATCGAGTTAGGGCTGTATATGGTAACGGTTTTTCGTTAAAACCGAATCGAACAAAACCGAATCGATTAGTAGTGGAAAGGTTTTGGTAAAAAAATTAATAACCGATATTAACGGATTCCTGTTTTGGTTTGTGCTCAAAACTGAACCGAACTACCAGTGGAAAACCGATTATCTAGTATAACTAGTATCTTTGTTTGTTTTTTTTTAATTTTTGGTGAAACTAAATGAAGATGTAATGTTTATGTTGTGTTTCAGAATTTTTATAAATTTTGAATGTGTATGAAATATAAATGTCTGTAGGTAGGTTTAAAAATCTTTGAACTGTAATCTGTTTTTTTTTTAAGATTTGAACTGTAATAGTAAGATTTTTATAAACCGACATTAACGGTTTCGATTTTGGTTTGGCTGAAAACCGATCCGAAATCGGTCATGTACATCCCTACATCGAGTCATACCAATAGGTGTGTACAACTAGATATGTGATTTTAACCGAACCAAAATAACGATATACATAAGTATTTGATATCGCTTGAATCCGTGATAACTTAAGTAATATATACATATAAGAAAACAAAAATAAAAGTCAAAAATCTCAGTGATTAAGGCGTGCTGATAGTGTTTTATGAATCTAGAAAATAGAGAAGAAGAGAGAGAATTCTATTAAATATGTTTTTTTACATAGATTTAAATCTCTATTTATAACGATAGAAGACTTGATTCCCAAATATATGTAAACCCTAATACTAGACATAAAGGACATCTTAGTAAATAAACTTGATTTATAACTAATTAGAAATTTGCTTAGTTATCAATTTATCCATATTAATTAAATTATAATTTTATATATTATCATATTAAATTACATCCTCTATCTTTATAAATTTATTTTCTTTTATTGGATATGATAATTTCTTTACTGGTTATGATAATGATGAGTTATTTTAGGAGGCAAACAATTATTTAGTGTATGGCTCTAAATTTTTGTGGAAATTAAAATAGTCTTTGTTATGATCTTCGAGGATATCGATAAAAGAAAAAAACTACTTAATCCTTCCTAGTTTAGTTGCTATAATAGAGTTTAGCATAAAGATTAAGAAAGTATTTAAAGAATATTTTTTTTTCTCAAAAACCCTAGACTAGTATTGGTGTTTCTAGTTTTTAGAACTCCTAGTTTTTAGTTCATAACTTGGAAAAACTCAAGAGAGGAGTATATAGAGAGGAGTATTCAAGAATGTTGTCTAGAAAGTTGGACACACATATTAATCTAAATTAAATTTTGATTCCAAATAAGGAATAAATTAGGTAAAAAATGGAAAAATATGAACTATATTAACTAAATTAGGACAATTCTTTTTTAATATATTAACTAAACAAGGACGAAAGGAGTATGAAATAATAAGATTGATTTAATGACTATTGTTATTATAATATCATATATAGTTTACTACTGCTTGTTATGTATTATATTTATTATGATATAGAGTATAAATTTGTGTTAGCATAAACCATTAGAACCTTCTTTTATAATGAACTGAAATGGAGGAGTTATAGAGAAAAAACTGACGAGATAAGAAAAAATAAAAAGGAAAACAACGAAAAAAATCAGTATTTTAAAAATTATAAATTTTAAAAAACAGAAATTAAATTGATATGGGTGATATATCACGTAGCAAGAGGGGCCTCATACTTAATGTATATAACCCATACCCATCAACACTCTCTTTCTTTTTCTCTACTTGTTCTTATTCATCCCTCTCTTCAACTCCCCCTTTTTTGACTCTTCGTGGAGGTTTCAAATCTCAATTTTTTTTTTTTTTTGCACTTAAGTCTTAGATCGAGATTCGTCAATGGGTTTGGTAGTTTTTGTTTACCATTTTTTTTAGATGTAATGGAAGTAATTGATCTGATTGTAGCGACCTCTTAAATCGTTTTAAACTTAGGAGTTTCAAAACTGAAACGATCTGGAAAGCCGATATAAATCATTTTGTTCAAGTTTAAGTTGTATGAGTTCAATACTCCCGCAACACTGTATCATCATTGTATTGTTTATTTTTGAATTCTCCCGCATGCCTTATTGAAATCATTTTTTCTCCGGAGCACTCTCTCATCTTTTGAATTTAAAAAATTCTCAAAATTATATCAAATGATATCCTCACTGGTTTCTTCTTCCCATTCATGTTTGATTATTTTATCAATTGGTTTTAGTTTAGATCTCCATATCTTTTATTTTGATTTCCAATTTAGGGTTAACGGTTGTTATGATATCCAATTTAGTTTATTAAACAATGTTGATTTCAATCTATTTATTACTTTTGTCTTGTGGTTTGTTGTGCAGGGAAATTGGTTTATAATAGAGGTTTCTCTAGATTTTTAATTAAATCTCATGATATTAATCAGTTTATAACCGGTCAATTTATTAGAAAAAAATTCTCAGTCACTTCATTCTATCTGAATAAAGTAGTTGATTATGATTCTGATTTTTTTAACTTTGCTATTTTTGGAATAACTGAATCAATGGCTATGCAGAGAGGTTTTGTTAGGTTTCCTTTCACCTCTAAAACTCGTAGAAAATTATCTGTTTCTAACTGCCTTTATGGATATTTTTCTAAAACTACTTCTAAGTTCATTGAAAACATTTAAAACAAATCAGCTATTCTTCAAAAGACCATCTCTCAAACTTCATCAAAGTTCCTTACCCCTATAAAATAGAGTGCAACTTTATTGTTCGGGATAAACCAGTTTTTTTAGCTCTTCAGGCAGGCACCATCGCAATTATGTTGCTTCTTTGCCTCTCACCTCTATGAAAAAAATTGTTGAAGCCTTGGTTGAGGAGTTTACAAGCATTGTTTGTAAGCAGTTGTTAATATTTGATGTTTTTTTTGTGATGTTCATTTGGAAGCTTATATCACCATCTGAATCTCCCACTGATGTCAAGCAAATAAGCGGGAGGGTCGATTACAAAGATGTGGCAGTTATTGATTCATTCAAATTCAAACATGAAATTGATGTGAAAATGGGTGATGCAATCGTCGCAGAGAAGAAATTAATTGATTTGTCTGAAAATCTGGTGAAGGTTAAAGGTTTTAAGTTTGACGAGGAAGAAACCTTCCTTTATATGAAAGGCATAAATACAGATAAGATAACGGTGACTGTAAGTTTCGAAATATTATTCACTCTTACCTTATTTTCATATGTTTTGTTTGGGTTTTAAGTCTCTGCAGGAAGAAACCTTCGTTTATATGTTCTGTCGAGATTATCAATATTTTGATTAGTTTTTTTTCCCCTTCAGAATCATGCGTTGTTCCTTCTGAGATGAAAGTCTTCTATGCTACCAGGATTATAATTAATCATGTTTAAATTTTTATAAGCATTTTCAACAAACCCCTTTCATAAAACCATCTGTTAATAAAAATTAGAAACTCCTTCCACCAAAATTTTGAAAAATCTTCTTCCACCATCTTTCTGACATGACACAGAAGGATCATATACAAATTCTTATCTCTTGACATTTTAGTTTTGATTTTAATTTTCTCATACGATGTTAGTTTGTCTTACACTTCACACCTTAAAAAAATTAATTCCCCTAAGGATGTTGTACATATCCGTAAAGTATCCGACTTTTGAATAAGACACATGAATGCCAAAGTAAAGATGGGCATAATATATATATATATATATATATATATATATATATATATATATATATAAGAGCCAAAGCTCGTATAAATTATTATCGTTGTTTCGCAGCTATAAGTTTTCCATATACATGCGTTAGACACACAAAAAAATGTATAAATATTTACGCATTCAACAAACTTTTGATCTTTCTTTATGCACTCAAAATTTTCAAACAACATTAACTCTAATTTTTAAATATTTCAACCGATTTAAAATTTAAAATTTGTTATTGACAAATATATTTTTAGGTTTATCCATATGCTAATTCAAAAGTCACTTGTTCCACTCTGTACAATGCAGTAAAGAAAATGGTCTCAAAACTGTCAGTGAAAGGATATTGCAATATAAATACTAGAGGAAGTACTTTTAAAAAAAATATTTTTTAAAAGAAAGGTAATCAAACCCTTTGTCAATTTTTTTAAACAAGAAATGATAAATTTATTAAAACATTATTGAGTTACGTCAAGTGTTTCTGTTATAAGAGAGAATAACCGTAGTGGTAAGTCCTCATACCATAACACAAAATTGATACTAAGCCTTGCATCTTTTGCCAAAAAATCAGCTACTTCATTAGTCTCTTAGTCAATTTAATATTATGTTATTGGTAGATAAATTAGGTGTTATTATTAATGATCAAGCATCAGATTTGTCTTTTTCTAAGTAGTATATAAAAAATATGATTTCATATAGCTTTAACATTAGTTTACGTTCTTTATTATGTTTGATTATTGTTTTCATTTTTTCCGTTTAATTTTGCTGTAAGAATTTTGTAAATTTAAGGTTATTGTATTCTCTTATATGAGTAGAGGAATACCATTTGTTTATTTAACGTCTTCATTTTAATTAATTAGTTTTTTATTCTTAACCAGTGTGTTAAATTATTATATATGATTTATGTGTTTAGTTATATTGATATATGAGTCCGATTTTTGTGCACACTGCTTTAAGGGGAGTGCACATTCCTCTATTCTTCATTTGTTTAATTCTATTAGTCTGTTATCTATTTGTATATTAAATTCTTTTTATTTTTAATTATGTAAGGAAAAAAATTGTAATGGGAACTACAAATCTCTAGGACTATAATGCTTTATTTGTTCTTTATGTCTCTTCTTTTTATCTCTTTATGTCTTAGAACTTGGTAAAAATAACAAATGATCAAAGGATCGAAGAAAGATTCTAAAAAAGTACAAATGTTAAAAGTTTAAAATTTTCATGATTTGATCTTAATTAATCTCCTTACCATTTTTTGATCTAATTCGAGGTATTGAATATAAATATCAAATTAGATGACATTCGGATGTGTCTCATCTTCTCCATCAACAAACACGTATGATGGGGCTACTTTCGCCGTTTTCATTCTTCAATTACTAACATGATGGTGATTATCGATTAAAAAAACTAATATCATGGTGATCAGTTATACTAATAACTAATTGCAATTTTTCTCTCTCGCAATTTCGAGTATTGTTACCATCTTTGATCTTAGATCGAACAAAGTTCATCGATCAACAAAAGACTGCCAAATTAAATTAAAAAAAAAAACATACAAAAGGTTTCCTTCTGTATTCCCTTTGTTGTATATAACAAAGTCATAATGGCAACTCATGAGACTGCAAAGAAAAATTCATTTACATATTTCAAATGAATTTGGAAAAGAAAATATCAGGGGTGAAATCTGAAGCATCAATTGAATCTGATGTTTTTGTGTTGGTAAATTTAGGGATTTAAATGTGCGTTGCGATAATCTGATTAATTTATACAACTGCCTACTTTGCTTTTTAGTGATCATTCGTTTTTACATGGTTTATTTTCATTTCTTCTGACTTTGATTAATCCTCAGAATTCTCACTCATATCATATTAGGTGGAAGTCTAAAAGGCTTGAGACATTTATTATCCCTGAAAAATATAAAAATAAAAAAAATCAACAAATAAGGAAATGAAGAATCGTATACCCAGGTTAAAACCAAGTGTGAAGAGTGTATAAACATGATATATTTATATCTTAATTTATACTTATTTAGTTCTCTACTTGTATAAATTTAATGGTTATTTAGTTTTGATGTACTTGGTAAATAAAGTTTAATGGACTAAAATCTAAAACACAAAATTTTCCCTAAAATGGACGTAAAATAAAAAGACAGCCCATACCGCTATCGTGATTATCTCAAGACATGGATGCACACGGTAGTGTGTATCCGAAGAGAACGTTTAGGTGTTGTTAAAAATTCTCTTAAGAGCGGGAAAAAAAATAATTTTTAATCAATCTCTTATTTGTTAATGGCAGATTGATTTCCCCTTTTTGTTGTCACGCATTGGTGTTACAACAATGTCCTACATATCATCAATTATCTCCTTGGCCTTTTCAAAGTTGGCAGATTCAAAGTTGGCTTTCAATTGCTATGGTGCGCCTTTTACTCATCCTTATCCTCCTTCAACACCTTTATTTGATTTGGGTTTTTTATATTGGTTATCTAATTTCTCCTATTTATAACTTTGATCACAGTATTATCTAATATCCTTTAGATGCTTTGATTTCCCAACTTTTTTCACCTATATTTTACCTTTATAAATTATTTTCTTCATACCTATCATTACAACAATTCGACACCTTCCAAAACTTGCAACTATAAAAACCCCATTAACAATTCACTTTCTTTCATGCTCTCCTCTATTCTCTCTGTATTTCCTTTTTCCACCCTTTAATGACTAGACTAAATATGAATCATATTATTCAACAAATAGAGGATGTTTCTCTTAGTGAGGAACCAATTAGAAGAAGGGTAATCTCTTATTCTAACACTGATATTTTCATTGGGATTAAAGAATGGAAATATAGTTTAGCTGGCAAACTTTATATATGCTTCTGGGATTATGATTTGGCAAGATCCTGAGAGAGCTACTGAATTCATCTGGCATCATCTTCGTCGACATAACCAGTGGTATGTTCAGGTACGTTGTTTGGATCCTAATATATTTGTAATCAAATTTTAAAATTCAGATGAAAAAAAAA
>JAJJMC010022854.1:2394796-2498395 GCA_023531435.1 Papaver californicum
TTTTTTTTTTTCTGTGACCCATACTCTACACTGTAACTAAAAAAATGTATTGTCTCTGCCTCCGGACCTAAATATTTTGGGACCTAAGAAATCCTATTTCGACTAAAAATCCGCTTCATGATTCAAAATATGCATTGTGAACTGATATCAGCACCGGAACTTAAGAATTTGAAATTCCACCACAATAACCTAAGAGTTATCACCCATGGTAACACGAAATTATCTCGTGAGTCGTGACCCATATAGGTGCACTCTGTAATCCAAAGAATTTCCCGTGCCTATATATTTATATCGTAACGAAATAACTGCATTGTGATTCGATAATTTTTACTGCAACCCAAATTTAACATTCTAACCGAAAATGAGTGCCTCAAAATCTACCTAATAAAAAGTGGGTACGTGAGTAGACCCCAAAAATTAACATGTGACCCATAATCGTTTGCCATTGCATAAAATCTGCCACAGGACCCAATAAGTTGTTGGACAAAATGAAATGATTTTAAAATAATTTTTAAATTGAATTATTGGTTTTGATAAAAATGGATCTTAGGACCAATGGGTCACTAAGAGACACTAGCTTATTTGTTGGCTGGAAACATCATTTTCATTTTCACTATTTTGTGAATGAAGAACCTTTAGTTAGTCCCACATTGGATAAACTAGAGATGTGTTCTACCTATATTACCACAAAACTTGCAACTAAGGGAGGGCTCTTAGGGTTTAAATGCTTTTGTGGTTGTGGGAGGACTAAGGCAATGGGCTCGTTGATTCACACTTGCTTTTCACACATGTGGTGCGAAGCACGCACGCGGGCTTGCGAGAGTCTTGCGTGAGCTACGGTCCAATCAAGACTTACCGGTTTTGAAAATAATTTCCTAACGGATTTAATCAAAAAAAATTAATGATGAAAATATTATTAACGTTTTTAAAATTAATGCGAATCAATTTTCATTAATTCGATTTAATTCTTTTCTCAAAGTTTTGCCTATAAAAGCAAATCAATTTTCACCATTTCAACTTACACCAGAGCAGGCTACTATCCCTAGCTCTTTTCCCCTCTTCTCGCTTTGTTGTGCGCACTTGTATGTTTATTTCCCTTCTTCTTCTATCTAAATTGTTGTTAAGTTCTAGAGGGTGAATTGAGTTGTGCTAATTCAATTCATAATGGACAGTTCTATCCTGGACACAACTTCTCAGTTGGGATATAGCATCTCTCATTCTTGAGGAGTACCCGAGAACTATTGTGTTAAGGACAATTTCCTGAGCAGGTGGCTCTGTCCAGTTTGTGCATCAACATCAGAGTGTTCATATTTTTCTAACGTTAACAGTTTATTTTTCTGTTTAGTTTATTCCAGTGTTGTAGAAACAACATAAGTTACCTGAAATCTACCATATGATAAAAATCTTGCTAATTACCTAATGTATGCGTTTTGATCCAAATTATGTACCATAGCCAAATATGTGTATTATTGTATTGTAAAATGAGTTTCATCACCAAAAAAATTGCACTATAATCTAAAATATGTTATTATAACTATAAAAAACTTGTTAAAATTCTACGAGTAGTCACTATATATATTTCGAGTTGTCCTATTTAGGGTTGGTATCGTTGTATTCCTCTGAACACTGTTTTGTGATTATAGTGAAAACCGTAACCGCTTCTTGGACGTAGTCCAATTTTAAATGAACCAAATAAATCTTGTGTTTTTTATTTTTGTTTTTGTTTTTTTTTCTTTATAGCATCGATCCTAACAACGAAAAGATAAGTTTTAGAAAATAAAATTAAGACTAGCTCAGCGGATATATCTTTCGGAGATAGAACTACTTGATCATATTTATATGCACAGCTCAGTGATTTAACTTTTAAGATTTAACTTTTAATAGACTTGTACTTTGATCATATTTTAATGCACAGGTGATGATATATTACAGACCTTAATTTCTTAGAATGCGAAAGAAATTCAAAAGTTATGTAATGCAAGGGGCATACTGCACTTAATTCTGAGACCTTTACATATCAAGTGGGGTGTTTGAGGATTTTAGATTTTTCCAATTGCAAACCTTAGCCACTCATTTGCAAATTGTGTAAAGCTTATCTGCTGCTAGTCTTTTAACCAATTTTTTCATCAAGCAATAACTGTCGATCATTAGTGACCGCAATCAAGATCAACTGTTACCGGCAATGAATGTTTTTCTATTACAGAGAATATGATGCCGCCTGTTTCTGTATAAATAATGCACTTCGGCACGGATTTTAGTCGCAAAAATCTGCTATTAACAGAGCTTCAAATGCCTGAATGGGACGTTTTTCCCACCATAAACTAAGCCAGTAATCGTTTTCACTCGGTTTTGATACGTTGGGCCAGGTAAATTACTTTATATTCACCAAGGAAAAAGATATTTTGACCTCCAACAAATTTGGCAAAAGGGCTTTTATTTGTCGTGCATGCAGCATGTTGTACATTTCTTTTTATTTGAAGCATATGTGTAGAATGTTTAAAGAAGGGATTGTAAATATATCTCATTAATTTTGGTCTTGTTATTATGCAAGTTTGAGGTATTGGCTGCAAATGTCAATTCTTAGCATTCTTCGGGTCATGAAGCTCTCGGCAGTTAGTTGAAACTATCACATTTGACGGATTTTCATTTTGTGGATTACAGAAAATACAAAAATTATAGAAATTAAGGTTGTACAAACCAATTGGTAATAGCTTACAACACAACCAAAATACAAAGATCAAAAATATAAAAGAATGTACTATAGTTGACACAAAAGTATCAAACCAGTGCCGCAACCTCTAACTGAACATCTTTTCCGTAACTATACGAGCATTAGGACCACATTCAAGGTGTTGAGCAACATTGGCTATGTCTTCATTGTGGTAAGATTTGCAGACGAAGTAGATGATCGCTTGGATGATGAGACTAAAATGAAGGAGAACAATCATCAACAAATAACAACCGATTCCTAAAAATATTTTACCTGTTAAACTCGATATATTCCCAAGGACCACAAACACATCGAAGACGTAAACTATACCAGCAACAGCAATTGCAAGCACCAAACAGACGGCATACCAGACCAATGTCTTTCCCCATATCAATTTCATACTCTTTATCATGGCTTTTCTTCCATAATCTTTTTCCAGCACCGATACTACTGTTGCGGTGCTCCAAACAAGGGTCATGTAAAGTAATCCGGCACAGTAAGGTACCGATATACTACTAATAACTATAGCGTTTTTTGTTCTTGGAATTTGCCTTTCGGCTCCGTTCTGGCTCACCCAAAACCAAAAATACAATACAAATGCCACAACTGAATATATAAAGGCGACGAGGAACCACCACAGAAAGGTGACCACAAGTCTACCCCAGATCTTAGAGAACACAGTAACTGCTTTCTTGAAGGTGATATCATTAGAAGTATAGAAACAAGCGACAACGTAAGATATAGTAGCACTTGAAAAGAGGTATAAACAGAGAATGTGGATCAGATAAAGGAAATTGGTAACCGCATAAAGAACCCATCTGGATGTTTCACCATCATTTGTTTGGTATGTATCGTTTAGGATGTAGTTGGAAATTAGGTATTGAGACAACACAAGGAAAGTTAAAGGGAGAAGTATAACTAGAAAGATTTTTGAAAATATGTTTGTTCTCGAGGCTGTAAGCTTGTAAGCTTCTTTAAAGATACCAAAAAATCCCATGGATTTATCTACTCGTTCCATGTTCATTAATAATGACAATGTATACTAGTCCTTGCTAACAAGCGAGAGAATAGATATAGCTAGAGAATTAGAGAAATTTAGATTTGAGATGAACAAGGAGGACACAAGCGAGAGAATAGATATAGCTAGAGAATAAGAGAAATTTAGATTTGAGATGAATAAGGAGGACACAAAAGGAAGAATCAGACACTTGAGTTGGAAAGTTTCAAAGATTTTTTTTGTTGATGTTAATTCAGAATGAGTGAAGTGGAGCCTTATATATACAAAAAGATGAGGATAGTTGATACTGATAGAACTTAAAGGTGGATGGTCAACACAGGTTTGAATACTAGTAGATGCTAATTTGGACCTTTCATTTTCGTTATTTCCTTTGAAAAGTAGTATCTATCTATCTCTCTACTGATATTGCAAGGAAAGTACCAAATGTTCGGGGGCTGAAGGCATATGGATATATGATAAGCGTGCAATTGCAACCTTTCAATTAATGTAACATTGTAAACTAGGTACTCGTCGGTCGTCCCTAAATTACATGTACCATAAGTAGATAACGGTTTGAAATTTCAAGGCCGTCAACTACATAGTAGTATAGTACACAATTAGGAACTCATAAATCAATCTACACGTGGTAAAGAAAATATGTTTTATGACTCGAAAGACGGTTGGTGGGTGGTGGCTCAAAATTTACTAACTGATCCATAATTTATTTATTTTTTTTTGAAATCTAAAAACCTTCTTTTGTGATTAAAAGTATCTGGCTTAACTGAGGATTTGTGAGATTAATATATGGTCTATCAGAAATCTACAAACACTCCATAAATTATAGGGGGTGATAAAATGTGATGTAAATACTAATTTATCCTTCCCTAATAACTAATCCTAAAATCTTAGTATTATATTTGATCCCACTGGCCCTCATTCTATTCTAAAATCAAAACCCAAAATCATTCATCCTTTCTATGTGATTTTTGAGTAAGTAAATCTAGGTTAGAAACCGTAAAATTATCGTTACAGAGAAAAGGCTCGTCATGGTCGTAAATCTTAGACTATGCCGATTTTTTATATGCATGTTAAAAATACGAAAAATCGTCATGGTCTTTGATTTTCGACCATGACGACCCTTATTGTTTATTTTCACTGAAGACAAAGAGTCTATTGGGGTCGCATCGGTTTTCACCTTAAAACATGACGACCCTGAATGGTTATTTTCACCGAAGATGAAGAGTATAGTTATGGTCGTCATGGTAATATTTCTGACCATGATGATTTTTCATACCCTGGTAAAGTTGCAGGTAAGGGTCGTCATTGTTGGATGTTAAGACCATGACGACCTTTGAAAAATCGCCATGGTAGTAACTTCACGACCATGACGACTCTTGTCTTGTGTCTTTGCTTTTCCACAATAATTAGACGGTTTTAACCAAAAATTCGACCATTCGTACAATATTAGTAGTTTATTAGAGTATTTTGGGCGCTGGGTTCTTTATTTTGAGCATTGGAATCACTCATTTCTCAAACCCTAGTTTTCGCTTTTTTTTCCTTCCAAAAGCCAATTTTCTTCTCCACTCATAAAAAAAAATCTAATTTTAAGAACCTTCAATTGGGCAATACTCTCATAAATTGGGGGATACTCACGGTTATATGGGGCTGAATTTTGACTAAGAGGGTATTTTTTTTAATGATGAAATGTCCATATATACTTCCCTTTACACTAATAAAAATTAAAAAAAAAACTAATAAGTATCCACTTCATTTACAATCTTTATAATTTATGATTGAAATTTTTAGGTTATGCCTGAATTTTTAGGTTATGATTGAATATTTTAGGTTTTAAATCAAAGATTAGGTCAAAATTAGGTTTAATGAGCAACGGTCGGCACTGGTTATATTTGAATCAATACCGACTGTTAGAGTCGGTATTCGCTTGTGGATGATTGCAATATCGACTGTGTTTAGAGTCGGTATTAATTAAATCTTTATAACTTAATTAATCTAATCTAATTAATTATCAAAACTAAATATATATTATGTCTAATTAAACAGGGATAGTGATGTAGTGGATAATAAAGAAAAGAAATAAAAGAGATGTTTTGTTCAGACTTCAAATATACCTAGGAATATCGATTATGAACAACGATAATTACTTAGACTTCGGTTTCCCGACTTTAAATAATAATCGATTAAACTTGAAGAAGTTTAAGAAATTAATTCTTATTAATCAAATTCAAACTGCTTAAAACAATATATGGAGGACTCTTTTATAGACTTGGGGGAAATCCCTAACTTGCTAGTCAAGAAAGGATGAAAAAATCCACTAAACCGACTCAAACCCTAATTTGCTATTTTTGGCAAATTTTGGTCGACCAGAAATAATATAATAATCATAAAATAAAACTATTTGTCGCAAACGACGACCCAGACGGACTCTTAACGAATAAGTTATTAACAAAACAAAAACTTCCCTAAAATAGCAAAAACGCCTGTTTGAAGCCCTAAACGATGGAATTTGGCTAAAATCTGACGACCATGAGACGAATTCGTGTCATGTCTTGATCCTTGCCCCGTTTCCAATCAAAATGGACCCTTCTTGAGCTAAATTACGACACTCGAGTTTTTAGCCTCCAAATAGCTATAGCCTGCTTATCTGCATCATTCTCCCGGGGTTGAGAGAAATTCTCCCTCGAATTTTCTTGGTCATCATCAGAATTTTCATCATTATATAGCACCAAGTGTTTGACATTAAAAACATCAGAAGTCTGGATGTGACTTGGAAGCTTTAACTTGTAGGCATTAGGATTAATCTTCGCGACGATTTCCAAGGGACCAATCTTGCGCGCCTTCAGTTTGTTATACTCACCAACTGGAAAACGATCCTTTGTCAATATTGCCCCTAAAAAATCTCTTACTGCAAAATCTACAACTCTACGTTTCTTATCTCCCTCCTTATTATACCTCTCATTAGCTCGAAGCAATTGTTCTTCAGCCAACTTGTGAACATGTTGCAATTGTTGGATACGTTCTTCGGCACGAACTTCAATTCTCTTCAGATCATGAACAGGTGCTAAATCTACTGGTGCTCGTGGATTGTAGCCATAAACAACCTCGAACGGACTCATACCCAGACTACGGTTTACTGAACGATTAAATGCAAATTCAGCTTGGCAAAGTTTCTGATCCCAACTCTTCGGATTGTCTCAACCATACAACGTAGTATATAACCCAGCTAATGATTCACAACTTCTGTTTGACCATCACTTTGAGGATGATACCACTACTGAAGTTAAGCCTTGTATTAGCTAATTTCCATAAGGTTTTCCAGAAATAACTAAGGAATCTTGTGTCTCGATTACTAACAATTGAACATGGCAATCCATGTAGACGATACACTTCATGGAAGAACAATTCAGTTACCTTTAGTGCGTCAGTAGTCTTCTTGCAAGCAATAAAATGGGACATTTTTGAAAAACGGTCAACAACTACAAATACTGAATCATGTCCCCTCTGAGTTCGAGGTAAACCCAATACAAAATCCATGCTCAAATCTGTCCAGGGTTGACTTGGAACTTTCAATGGCTTGTACAACCCTGCATTAGTTGCTTTTCCTTTTGAAACTTGACAGATTCGACATATATCCACGAATTTAGCAACTTCACACCTCATTGTTGGCCAATAATATGACTAAGAAACAAGTTGGAAATTCATATCCCTTCCCATGTGCCCCTCGTCATGTAACTCCTTAATAATCTTCAATCGGAGACTAGAATCAGGAATACACAATTGATTACCTTTGAAGAGAAATCCTTCATGCATAAGGTAATCACTTTGATTGTATGAACTGATATCATCCACAATCTCCGCAAATTTCGGATCGGTTAGAATATGGTCAGAATATGAATCAAAATCTATTACCTCAGTTCGCATGGTGTTGACTATCATACTCCTTCGGCTTAAGGCATCAGCAGCTTGATTCTGCGACCCAGCTTTGTGCTTTAGTACAAAAGTGAACTCTTGCAAATAACCAGCCCACTTACCATGTCTAGAAGAAAGCTTATGTTGACTGTTGATGTGCTTCAAAGAATCATGATCAGAAAACATAATGAACTCGTTATGGATTAGATAGTGACGCCAATACTTCAAGGCTTGAACTATAGCATCAAACTCCACATCATAAGTATTGTAGTTGAGCTTAGCACCATTCAAATTCTCACCGAAATACGCTACAGGTCGTCCTTCCTGACTCAAAACAGCTTCAATTCCCACCTTTGATGCATCACAGTGTAGTTCAAACGGTTTGCTGAAATCAGGTAACACCAATAGTGGTGCAGTTATCAGCTTTGTCTTGACAGCTTCAAAGGCTTCGTCAGCTTCCTCAGACCATGAAAACTTTCCTCCTTTCATGCATTCAGTAATGGGTGCGATAATGGTGCTGAAGTGGGGAATAAAGCGCCGGTAAAAAAGAAGCGAAACCATGGAATCTCCTTACCTCGTGTAATATAGTAGGTGTATTCCAATTTCTCACAGCTTCACCTTGGACTCATCTACCTTGATTTCATCCTTGGTGACGACATAACCGAGAAAAACTCGATGTGTCATGAATGAACACTTTTTGATGGCCGCAAATAGTTTCTCCCTGCGTAGAACTAAGAGCACTTTTCGAAGATGTTGAACATGTAAGTCCATGTTAGCACTATAAAGAAGAATATCATCGAAATAGAAAACCACAAAAGTACCGATAAAGGGTCTGAGTACTTGATTCATGATACGCATGAATGTAATTGGCGCATTGGTCAACCCGAATGGCATAACCAGCCACTCATATAATCCTTATCGAGTTCTTAAAACAGTCTTCCACTCATCACCTTCACGAATTCTGATCTGATGGTACCCACTCTTCAAGTCAAGTTTGCTAAACACCTTTTCTCCACACAACTGATCTAACAAGTCATCCAATCTGGGAATTGGAAAACGGTATTTGACAGTGATTTTATTGATGGCTCGAATGTCAACACACATTCTCCACGTTCCATCTTTCTTTGGGATTAGCAAGGCTGGTACTGCACAAGGACTTAGACTCTGTCGGATCAATCCTTTCTGTAGCAAATCTTCCACTTGACGACGAAGTTCTTCATGCTCCTTAGGACTTATTCTTTAATGTGCTTTATTTGGCAAACTTGATCCAGGAACGAGATCAATACGATGTTGTATATCCCGGGGAGGTGGTAGCTCGTTCGGCAACTCGTTAGGAAAAACATCCATATATTCCTTAATTAAAGGTTGAGATGCAATGGGAATATTATTTTCATCCTGTTATTCTTTTTTTCTAATCAACACATACAATTCACCTGCATCTTCTACCTCATCTTCAAACTGCTTAAACGACAAGAGATTGGTAACTTCACCAGTAGATGGTGTAGGTGTAATCTCCTTACTGGGTACAAGTATTATACGTACGTCGTTCCATAAAGAACTATATGTATTCTTATACCCGTCATGACTAATTTTTCTGTCAAACTCCCATGGACGACCCAACAAAAAGTGACAAGAATCCATACTAGTAACGTCACACCATATTTTATCTTTATATTTGTTACCAATTGAAAAAGAAATCAAGCAAAGTTTGTTTATTTTTACCTCATTCCCTTTCTTAAGCCAAAAAATCTTGTATGGATGTGGATGTGCCTTAGTTTCCAGCTTGAATCGTTTCACGACCTCTTCATCAACAATATTCTCGCAACTTCCATGATCAATAACTAGATGACAAACTTTTCATTCGATCGTACATGTCGACTGGAATATATTGTTACGCAACTAGTTATCGCCCTCATTTTTACGTGGAGTGAGACAACTTCTTCTTACTACAAAGTTCACTCATTTATCTCCAGCAACTACTTCATCGACAGGTTCAGAATCATCCTCATGATCCTCTTCATAATCAGTTACCCAGCCATCTTCTTCACGGTCGTTTTCAGTGAAAACTACCTTGTTCGCTCGTTCTGCTTTTTGACAGTCACTGGCTTTGTGCCCAAATTCTCCGCACTTATTACACCTACCTCCAAGAGTGGTAACTGGGGTTTTATTTGATGTTGACGAAGAATTAAGTTTACTAGCAGTACTAGGTGTTGAAGTACTACGGTTACGTGATGGAGATGGTGCCACATTGATACCCCAATTTAAGATTTTACGCCCTACTTGTTTCTCTATATGCCTTGCTCTATGATGTGCAGCCGAAATAGAGCAACAATCAAACATGTTGAGTGTATCCTGATATTGTTGAGGGAGACCACCTATATAACGAGCGAATTTTTGCTCATCTGACTCTGACAAGTCGTTAAGAGAAAGGAGTCGGTAAAACTCCTTGGTGTAATCGTCTATAGAACGTGCCCCCTTCCGTAGGTTTGCATCTGCTGGTACATCAATCCAATGTAGTTATGTGGTAAAAACTTTGTTCTCATGTGTTTCTTCAACTTCTCCCATGATACTAACTTCTGTTTTCCTTTACGAATGCATAGCAGCTTGTGTTGTTGCCACCATGAATTAGCCCTCCCACGAAACATAGTCGTTATCAACGAAACTCGTTTGTTATCTGGTAATTTTTTGAATTCCAATACTTCCTCAACCGTATTCACCCAGGAGAGAAACTCTTCCGGTTCCAAACCACCATAAAATTCTGGGATCTCTACTTTTATTCCCGCCTTCCAGCGATCAGAATCCTCTGGTTGATTTATTCTACCTTCACGATGCTCTCTAGCAAAAGGGTTAGCGTTATCATCTTCTTCTTCCTTCCGAAAGTTAAACCGACCCAGTAAACCTTGGACATCTTCAATGAATTCTTCTTTAGATCTCCATGGAATGAAGCCTTCTGGACCTCGACCTCGACCCTGACCGATTGCTACTCTTGGTGGCATCTTATCAACCCTAGAATCGACTTTGCTCTGATACCAACTGATGCAGGGGATAACAAAGAAAAGAAAAAAAAGAGATGTTTTGTTCATACTTCAAATATTCCTAGAAATATCGACTATGAACAACGATAATTACTTAGACTTCGGTTTCCCGACTTTAAACAACAATCGATTAAACTTGAACAAGTTTAAGAAATTAATTCTTATTAATCAAATTCAACTGCTTAAAACAATATATGAAGGACTCTTTTATAGACTTGGGGAAAAACCCTAACTTGCTAGTCAAGAAAGGATGAAAAAATCTCTGAAACCGACTCAAACCCTAATTTGCTATTTTTAGCAAATTTTGGTCGACCAAAAATAATGAAAATACTCGTAAAATAAAACTATTTGTCGCAAACGACGACCCAAACAGACTCCTAACGAATAAGTTATTAACAAAACAAAAATTGTGGCGTGTCACGTTTACGGCACGACATATCTCGTTAAAATTTAAGCACAATATAGCACGTCATCTGATACGGTACAACACACCACGTTAACTTAGTGTGTTGTGCTGTGCCAGACTAATAGGTACATCGGTCCAGCACAACATGTGATTATTTTTGACATTTTATTTTTATTATGTTGACTTATTTCTATAATAACATATATAATATCTAAATATTTGAAGAAAAAAAATTAAAACATAAAATAAATGTAACAGATACATCACAACACGATACAACATGATTATTTTTCTTGCACAATACATCACATCATGTCATCTAACACGGAACAACAAATCACGTATAAAACTCTGGCACAACACATCACGACTAAAACTCTGAAACAACACATCACGACAAACAGCTCACTAAGCACGTGTGATCAGGATATATTGGATCGACACGTTTTTACACATCTACACATATAAAAGGTTGCACACTTGGCACCGCCTTATTATAAGTTCATGGAATATTTAAATAAAAATTACCGTTGTATATCACGGGTATAAATCTAGTGTTGATTCGAAAGTTAGACCTCGAATAATACGAGAGGTGGGTAAATTGTTGTATTGACCAAGTTCGCCAGCTCCAATAGGAATAGGGTAGAAAAGAAAAAGGAGGGAAAAATAAATAATGGAGAGCTTTACTTTACTTGCAGATAAAACAAGTCTTACTCACTCGGACACAACCTCCTCTCCTTCTCTCTCATCCTTAGGTTCTGAGACTTGAGTTTCAGGGGGCTCATGGTGTCTTCTTCATCACAGCTTCGACTTATGTCAGATCTTAAATCCATCATTAACGAACCTCCAGAGGTTAATTTTTATTGAATTTTGTGTTTTAGTTAAATTAGGGCTTTTGTAGTGAAGATTGGAATTGAATTTTGTACAGTATTGAATCAGGGATGTAGTGCAAGTCCTTTATCTGATGAGAATTTGTTTGTTTGGAGCGCTACAATATTTGGTCCAGATGAAACCCCTTGGGAAGGTAAACAATTAACAGATCTAGTCTTACTTTCTGGAGGAAATTATGCAGCACTGTTTAGCTCGGAATTGCTCTGACTTACCCGATAGCTGAACTGCTTTGAAACGATCTAATGGCAAAAAATGACGGAAGTGGGCTCTCGAGATGGACTGTTCTGCGTAATTACTTCGTGTTCTTATTATGTCTACTGATTGCTGAATTCTGTTGTTTATGGGGAATTCAGGTGGTATTTTTGGATTACGATTGACATTTGGAGATTGCTATCCGGAAAAGCCCCCTCGTGTTCGGTTTACATGTGAAATTTTCCATCCTAATGGTTAGTAGGATTTTCATTTCATTTGTAGCTATGTGGATCTATTCATGTATGGAGTTGCTTGGGTTTTGTGTTTGATTCTGAATTCCCATAGATTGGTGTTTACTGTTTGAATTATATGTATTTGTTAGCAGTTAGTATGATTTTAGGTGGATTTCAATGTCTTGCTTTGTGAATATAGGTAATCAAAGGGTTGCATGTTGTGCTTGGTAGACTAAGATACCCGAGAATGGAAATTTGCCTGATGTTTTGCCTTTATTAGATTGGTCTGTTGCTAAGTTGTGTTCCATAAGTTGTCTCCTTTAGCATTTGTTCAAGAAAATGCAAGATCACGGAAATGAAAAATTGTTGACATTGAGCTTTGTTTGAAAACAACTAGGTAAATAGAATTTCCTTGAGACGTAAGGACTAAAGAACACAGGGAAACTGCTCTGCAACTCAACTTTGTTATGCAAGAGTCAAATTTTGACCAATTTTTGTAAAGAATAAGGAAAACATCTTGGGTTTCCACCAATTGCCAATCAAGTCTAGCAATATATATGAAATGCAGTGAATGATAGGTGCCTTTTTGAGTGATGGTCTACTCATCATGTCGATCAGTCGGATAATATAACAGTTTTTGAATCATTTCCGAGGAGACCCTACAGAAATGGAGGTCAAGGACCGTCCTGGATACTTTTACTTGATCCCTCCCTACATTTAGAACATCTCTTCCCTGATGAATGTCCACAGTCTTTGCCTCCAAGTTTTGTAGCTAATGCATGGGTCTCCATTTAGGAAGGTTCCTTTTGGCTGCCAGGAGTTGTACCTGAACAGTATATGCTGAGAGTTAGTTCTATATCTGATGATTCCATTTAGGCACTTTTGCTTGTCAGGAAGTAGTATCTGTGTGGTGTATCAATATTTATCTTACAGAACTCCAAAGATATGTTTCAAGTGTTTGAGATGAACATCCTTTTCTAGGTTTCTCTGCCTCGCTGCCTCACTACAAATATGACTAGTATTGTGAGTTTGCTAGTTTGTCCTTACGCAATATCCCTTAGTTCAGTTGCTCAATGAATCTAAACACAATTTTGAAAAATTTCATGTTAGTTAACATATGCTTTTGCACATTCTTAAAATTTGAAGAATGTGGCCAAGACCTATCCTTCTTAGGAGGTGAATAGAAAGTGCTCTTGCTTCTCGATTCTTTGCTTAGAAAAAATTGTTGCTGCATCTTACAACGAAAGAAAGAGAAACAAAAAATGTTTTGACTTATTATTTTGTACGGTATCAATAATCTCCTCATTTCACCTTAATTTATCACTAAATTCTGGGCTGTGACTAATTACCCTCCCTGGTATGCTGTCTTGACAGTTTATCAAGATGGAACACTTTGCATGGACATAATCCAGGACGCATGGTCACCCTGTCACAATGTTTGCACAATTCTCACGTCAGTTCAGGTTAGTTTTCAATCACACATGCACATTCAAATTTCAGTCATCTGGTTTCCTAGTTTCATTTACAACTTTTTCCTTTTGGTGACTATTGAATTTTTGCAGTCTCTACTTACTGACCCAAATCCGGCTAGTCCTGCAAATCCTGAAGCTGCTCAGATGTATCAACATGATATACAGTCTTACAACAGGTTCACAGACTTCCTAATAAGAATTTTTCCATGGCTATATCTCCTTCAATCTAGATTGAGTATTCACTAAATTTTCAAGTCTGGGGTATTTGCAGGAGAGTCCGGCGATGTGCTCGCAGATCCATCGAGTCTTAAATTTCATTTGCAAGCAAGCAATCGATCACCTTCATCATGATTAACGACTTGGGTCGATCTGGGGCCTCTTCCATTAGCTGGGTTTTGTTTTCTCATTTGCTATGTAACATTTCAGTATTCATCATCAATGTTGTGTGTAAATTATGCAAGACAGGAGATACTGGGCCTAGCTAACAAAATTGATTTCTTCAGCAGTTCATACTACTAAGGTTTAAGTTTCGTAACACATGAATTTGAATGCAGTAGAAGAAAAAAAAAAGATAGGTTTTTATTGAGTCCGCCAGCCACAAAGATAGATGACAATCAGCCAATTATCAGTCTCAATGTGCATTCGAGCATTTCAAAAGTTCAAAACTATATATCAAATGCGAACTATCTAAAATAAGGTTTCTAGTTGTCCATTTGACTGATGCAGTTTTACCATTCACAGCTTGAATAGCATTCTTGCAATCTCCTTCCAAATGTAGCTTTGTGATGCCTTTTCTTTTAGCCCACATCACGGCCTCCAGCAATGCTTTTGCCTCAGCTTGTTCACTTTCTATGGCTTTTGCTGGACATCCTCTGATTCCATTGCTTTCACCTGCAAAAGTTCTAATTATTAGTCTAATACCAGTAGCTCTAGTTGCCAGAATAAAAGAGGCATCAAGATTAAGGTTAACAAATGGGTCAGATGGTCTGCTCCAAGAATCAACTCTAGGTTCAGCAGTAATACTGCCTAGAGCTGTACTAGAGCTCAGATAAGCTCTCCAGTCATTATAACCATTTTTAATCAGCTTTACAACTCTCTGAACTTGGGGCTGTACCTGTTCAAAGACAAAAGATGCATCTAGCTTTCCACGACTACCATAATACAAAACCAATCCATTGCATAATGCTATTATAATCAGGCATACAAGAATCATTCATGTTAAAACAGCTAACCAATTATGAAAGTTTACATTATTCAGCATCTGACCAAGATTATTCACTTCTTTGATTCTTTCCAAACTCTTTTTGCAAAATTACAATCTACAAAGATATGCTGCATAAAGTCAGTTCCTTGAGAACATAAAGGACACGCATATTAATGTTTTAGCAATATCTAGATAGTATTTCACCAGTAGGATGAAAATTATGCAGATATTTCCATAGGAAATGCAAGACTCTAGGGGGGAGACCTAGTCCTCCAGAACTTGGTCGAAGGGAAATTATTAAGATTTCCAGCAATATTGACAGTTTGGGTAC
Organism: Papaver californicum; assembly: GCA_023531435.1. NCBI lineage: Eukaryota > Viridiplantae > Streptophyta > Magnoliopsida > Ranunculales > Papaveraceae > Papaver > Papaver californicum. The sequence continues at coordinate 2,410,195 of JAJJMC010022854.1, forward strand.
TTTGTTGTACTGCCTTATAAGCAAATTTGACAGAGAATAGGCCATTAAGCTAGGCTGCCATCTCAAGATATCAATCAATTGGAGTATTCTATGAAATAATCATTTATATAGAAAAACAAGCATACTTGATTGAGGGAAAAGACAGAAATGAAAAAACTAATTGAAGATTAAAATAATGAGCATTTATATGTTTTTCTAGCCGCAAGCCTACAGCATAACCGGAGAAAGAAGTAGTTCTCAAATTAGAGAACACAAGGAACTACAATAAGCACAAAAGCAATCACAGTGAAAAGGATGTGCGTGTACTTAATTACCTATTTTCCTTGCTGTCCCCTTCAACCATCACCAAAATCAGTTCTTTTTCTTCTTAGGCTTAGCATCGCCAAGTCCATATGTTTCCATCCTTTGTTTCGAGGGTTTAACTTCTTTCGCCCGTTCTTTTCTCTTGCTCTTCTTAGAGGGTTCACCCACATCACCATTTACTTTCTCCACTTGGACCCTCTCTTCCTCCTTAGCAACTGGTTCTGCAGTTCTTGACCCCTTGAAGGCATGATTCTTAGGACCCTTCCCATATTTGGATAAAGCTTCTTGTTCAATCAATTTATTTTTAATTTTCAGTTGGTTCCTCAATTTCTTTGGTACTTTCCATTCAACTTCAGTATAAGGCGCAATCTTTTTCAGAGGTACATACTGATTCAAATCTTTGTCGTCCATATTAATGATCTCCTTAGCACTCAATCCGAATCTTTGAGGTGGAACTGGTGCATACTTAAATCGTGTCTTCAGATCTCCAATTGTATCTTCATAATCCAACTTATAGTACTCATCCAAGTCTTTATCAAGGGCAACCTTCTCCCGTAAAGAAAGTTTACGTTTCCTCTTTCTTTTACCTTCTTCTGGCTTCTCTTCCTCTCCCTGATCACTCTCGTTGCCATTGTTGTCTACAACATCATCATCACCATACTCCTCACCCTCATCATCCTCATCATCCTCATCATCATCATGCTCCTCATCCTCAACATATTCTCTACCTGCCTTAGATTTTAAAACTCTCTCCCTGACTGCTGCAAAACCATCACCAGTTCCACATACATCCCAATCTTTCGGTAGCCCTAGCAGTTCATCTTCTTTATCAAAATCAGGTTTCTCAATATCGCCATCTTCATCATCCTCTTCGTTCACAAAATCTGCATCTTCCGCATTATAGTAATCATCATTAAAGGTTTTCTTCATCTTCTTATCATATTTCTCAGGATCAAAATCATCTTCTAAATCATCCCCATCAAGTGCACAAGCTTCACCCTCAGTCAAACCACCAATAGCCCTAATCTTGTCAAGTTTCTCCATAATCTCTTTTTTCTTCAAATTCTTCAAATGCTTCAATTCCTCTCTTTTCCTTTTATCGGCTTCAGTAATTCTATCCTCCCTACGCTTCCTTTGCTCTTCTCTACGATTCACCTTCTTCCTAACTGCCCCATCAATAACCCTCGAATGACCCAAAATCCTATCCCCAGTACCTTCTTCATACCGGAAATTGAACTGTGCCTCGTATATCTGTTGATCCCATACCTCCTCCTCATCTTCCGAAAGAACTTCCAAATCAGCAATCACTGGTCTCTTTCCCTTATCCTTGTCTACCCACATTTTCTTCACAATAAAATTCTTCAAGAACTTCTCATTCTCATCTAAACCCTCATCCTTTCCAAAATAATCATCACATTTCTTCTTAATCTCCTCATTCTCTCCATCCTCCTCCTCTTCCCCCCTCTTCTTCTCCTTAAGTAAATCCTCGTCATCATCATCATCAAACTCCCGTTCTGCAACATCCAGAAATTTCTTCCTACGCTCCTCTTGCTCCTGATTATAACTCTTCCCACCAGGCCTAGCTCTACAATCCTCATCTTCATCCTCACCCCCTTGTTCCAACAACTTCTCCGCAATCACATCTTTCAAATACTTTGGCTTCGATTTCTTCGCCTTTATATCACTCTCTTCCTCACTCTCCTCATCTTCGGATTCAAAGAGTTTGGCATCTTGCTGCTTAATAATTGGATCTTTATTTTTAACCTTAACAAGAACCTCCATATACTTCTTTAAATCATCATCATCATCAAAATCTTCAGCTTCACTTTCCAAAGATTCACTCTCAGAATCTACTATTCCTCTATTCTGTAACTCTTCTAGTCTGTGTAAATCTTTTCTTTCTTCATTATGTTTAAATCTCTTTGCAAATTCTTCATTGATTTCAATTTTAGAAATTGCTTGCGTATCATCGTCTTTTTCGAACAAATCCAACCCCATTTTTCTAAAGAAAAAAACCAAAATTCAATAAACAAAATCTTAGAATTCAAGTAATAGAATTCAAAAAGAGAATTGAATCAATAACAAAACTGGAGCACAACTAATCTCATGAATTTATCCATTCCGTGAAACAAATTGAGAAAAAAAACAACCTAAAATACATATTCTAATACACACAGATCAATTTAGGGCTGCACATGGTACGGTTCGGTTCGGTTATTGAGCCAACCAAAACCGGAACCGGAGACTCAGTTATCTTGTTTGAAAACCAGTAATAACCATTAATACATTCGGTTCGGTTTGGAACCGACCGGTTATGGTTAACCGAATTCATTTGCTGTTCCAACAAATTGATGATGTAAATGGAGAAATAATTGTGCATGTTAAGTTGATAATGTACATAATTCATGTCAGACTAATGACCATAACAAAGAATGTACCAATACTATAAGACACTGTTGTTATACATACTACTGTTTAGTTTCAAAAGGATGACAGATACTACAAAAGAAAAAATTGCCGGCAATGTCCGTCAAGATGAAAATGGCATGGATGAAGGTAACAAATTAACAGTACATATATTAAATGCTCCAAATTAAACTGAAATAAATTGCAAGAATCCAACAATCTTTTCCCTAGTCCCTACCTTGACACTGACAGCCCTTCTCATCAACAGTTCAAAACTAATAAGCTGCAACATACAATAACAATACAGAATTTATACAAGTTCAAACCAAAATTAACTATGAGATTAATTATCCTTCATCCTATTGGCTATTGTATTCATGTTAAGTAAGAAACTAAGAACCATTCATATTATTTGAAAATTACCTTTCAAGTTCAAATCAAAACTAAACAATAGATCAACAAAACTTAACGAAATTAACCTTAACCCAGTTCATAGTAGTATGTAAATTAACCTAACTAACCCTAATTGTGAAAAATCCCCAAATATTTTTGATTTCATAAAACCCTAGTTTTCAATTTTGTATCATTCTAACACAACATCAGAAATTCATAATCAAAGAAGAATAAAGAGAGTATGATACAACATACCTATTTACTCAACGATTTGCAGTGATTTCTTCAACTCTAGCTTCTAACGTTCGACTGATGTGGTGTTGATGGTGTTTACTTAGGACAGAAAAAATTGTTTTTTGTTGAGAGGAGGAAGGAGTAGTTTCTGTCGAATGAGGAAAGATAGAATAGTAGATAGTAATGAACCTAAAATGGACGGATACGATCGAATAGAACTATATGATTATATCTACATAATATTCCCTCGGTTTCAGAAGAAAAGATTTACTTTTCCTATTTGCAATTGTTAAGGTAAAATGAGAAAGAATAATTTTTTTAATTTTTTTTCAAATTTATCCTAACAAAAAATTTAATACTACATATATCTTTATAATGAGAATAATAACATTTCTTAAAATAACAAGGGTAATTTTGAAAGTTTGTTATATTGAAAATGAAAGTAACTCTTTTGTTGTAACAAAAATTTAAAGAGAAAGTAATTCTTTTCCTGAAACGGAGGGAGTAAATCATATATCTATAAAGTTAATCACATTTTTATTCGGTTTCGGTTATATTGGTTCGGTTTTGGGTAACAACCGAAACCGAGTGTTGTCGGTTTTTTAAGCCGTTGGATTTCGGTTCGATTCGATTTAATTTCACGGTTCGATTTTGTGTAGCTCTGTAGCATACATTACTGTTCCTCATTAGTCGTCCTCAGAAACTTTCCAGAACTTTCTGAAAGAAGTTGCAACCTGGTTCATAATAATAATACAAGAAAAAAAGATGTCAGCAGAATCTCAAACATTTGTTTTATCCATGTTCTTTTGACTTTTTAGAGGTGGCAACATATCTGGGAATCCCCTGGTAGTGCCAACATTTGCAACATGCGTCTGGAAACAGTTCAACTAGTAGTTGGTTTTCAAAATAAGAGATCATCGCGAGCTAAGCTCATAACCTGCTATGCATGCACTAGCCCTCAAACTGTCTCAAGCTGTGCTACTGTAGGTACCAATGGTCTCTGACTCTCTGAAAGCTTAGCTCTTTAAAAAAATTCAATCTGAAATTATTTAAGTCTGCAGCCTGGCTGCCTGAAAAGCACACTTGACTGCCTGCAAGATTTGCGGCTTTGGACGAACCATTTTGCATGCATCGAAATGCTCTTATGACCAAGGATTCCTGGCTGACCCAGCTTGTCTCACACTCACACCCCTGACAACAGATATTGATACTGTCAGTATTAGATCAGAAGAAGCCAATCTGACATAAATCAGAGAAGTTTAGGGCCTGGAACCTGATCATTGGAATGAGACTCTGAATGTGAATTGCCCATTTACAGGTTGCAGCCCATAACAATAATCAGAGGAAACTTGACAGACAAGTATTCTAATCTAAATGAGCGGAGAAAGAAACACCAAAATATGTAGTCAGTTGAAAACTTTCTTAACTTTCTGCTGCCAACAGAAAAGTCTCTTAAAGAGAGAAAGCCTAAGGCACACACAAAGATTGGTATCTAATGCTTTATAATGTATACTATAGAAAATCTTATCCACTCGGATTGTCGCTATAATCTTAGTAGTACAGTTCTCAGAAGAAAATCAAATAATCTTGCTGGTAGGACAATACTGTTGTTTAACTTTATAATATATGCACAACATTTCTTTGCTTCTTGCTAAAGGTATTCTTCTTTCAACAAGACTTCCTTGCTTCATTCTCTTCACATTTTCATTACTCACATCGAAATGAAACCACTATATATATAGTACAATCTCCAATCATCTTCTTCTTCTCATCTTAACTTCATATTCTAACATAATATTAAACATGATGAAAACGATTGTATTCATTTGCCTTGTATTAAATGCATTTCAAGTTACATTCTCTTCTCTTGTATCCGTAGGGGATTTCAATAAGGATTTCTTCGTAACGTGGTCTCCTGATCATGTAAATACGTCTTCGGACGGGCATGAAAGGAGTTTAAGGCTTGATCAACAATCAGGTACTAGATTGAAACTATAAGAGGGAGACAAATAATATCCTCTTTACTAATGCGCATGTATCATCCCAATTTAGATATTAATATTTCGATTTTTTTGTCAGGTGCTGGTTTCGCTTCTAATGATATGTTTTTGTTCGGCCAAATTGACATGCAAATCAAACTTGTTCCTGGTCATTCTGCTGGCACTGTCATCGGATACTACGTACGTGGTTCACCTTAATCCTGTTTCATTTCAGTTACCCCACCATTCTTTTTTGAGGTTACTACTTTAAAAAAGTTGGTTGATATATGGTTACCATTTGACATGCAGCTAACGTCGGACCAACCTAATCGAGACGAGATAGATTTTGAGTTCATGGGTAATGTTAGTGGGAAGCCTTACATCCTTCAAACGAATGTGTTTGCAGATGGGTTCGACGACAGGGAAGAGAGAATATATTTGTGGTTCGACCCAACAAAAGACTTCCATACATACTCAATCTTATGGAACCTTCACCAAATTGTGTAAGTTAATAATGACTAATACCACATTATAGAGCTGTAGCACATAGAAGCAGCAATGAATAAAACTGAATGGTACTAACTCCTAGCAAATGCTCTCATTTATCTTTGTAGGTTTCTGGTTGACAGAGTGCCAATCAGAGTTTACAAAAATCATGCAGACAAAGGAGTTGCGTTTCCGAGGTGGCAACCAATGAGCCTTAAAGTCAGCTTATGGAACGGTGAAAGCTGGGCAACTCGTGGCGGACATGATAAGGTCGACTGGTCCAAGGGTCCATTTATAGCTTCTTTCAGGAACTACAAGATTGATGCTTGTGTCTGGAAAGGAAACCCACGGTTTTGCAGGGCAGATAGTAATACAAATTGGTGGAACAAAGAAAGGTTTAATAGCTTAACATGGTATCAGAGGAGATTATTCAGATGGGTTAGAAAATATCACCTCATCTATGACTACTGCCAAGATAACCAAAGATTCAAGAACAATTTACCCAAGGAATGTTCTCTTACTAAGTTTTAAATGAGAGTCATCTTATGAACAAGAGAGCGCGAATATTAGTTATGTAATTTGTGTTCTCGTACATCTGTTGCGTGATTTCTTTTACTGGTTAGTGTTATATGTGTTTGATTTGATCAGTCTCTATTATTGTTTGATTGGAGACATTGTATAAGTTGGAGGGTTTAACTTCCATGCACACATTTTTATTAAAACTTCTGGTTTATGTTTACATTCTATCTAGAATTGAACTCGGGAACTCTTGAAATGACAAAAAAAAAACTAAAAATAAAAGGATTTGGGGGCAATCCGAGAATTGAACTTGGGGCCTCTGGCACCTTAAACGAAAATCAAACCACTAGACCAATTGCCCTTTCCTCCAAACAAACAATATTATATAAGTAAACTACTGTAGTAGTAAGACTAATAGGCATGTAGTCCAAAAAATCTCTTGTGTGATTTAGTTTGTATGCACTATGCACAAGTTGTTTTTTTTTGTTTCGTTCTTTCGTGATTAAAAAAAACGCACTACAAGAATATTTGGATACAGAGGTTGTAATGATTTTGGCACTGGGGAATTGATGGGGCAAAGGTGTTGATAATTTGATGTATATAGCAGCTGAAAGACATGGTTCACCACATTGTTAAATTGAGGCCAAAGCAATAATGTAGAAAAAACAAAATGCAATTTGAGATCTAGAAAACAAATAATTCAGAGTTTTAAGGGCAGAGCATAGAGAAAGGTGACCGACAAATAAAGAGAATTAAGAGGATCAGAATAGAAGAAGAAGATGAATAAAGCAGAGATGTGTGTGCCCTTAACCGACAGATATCGGCCATGGAATTGTGCATATCACTCCAGCTACATACCACAATTGCGGGACCATGACCATTCTCTTCCGTTTTTAGCGTTAAGGAGAGAGTGAAATCCTTGTCATGGAGCATAAACCTAAACATTTCACCCTCATCAGATGATCTGTTCTGTTCATGTAGTAGGATAGGATAGGATAGGACAGGATCTTCCGGAAGTCCAACTGATCAGCTTTGGATTGGACCCAACTAAAAGCCATTGATATTATGATGTACGGGTAACGGAATACTTTTTAGTTCCCAGGGTAGATTTTGATTTTGACTTATTTGGCCTATTTTTGGGTTAAGGACGGATTCTGGATCACATTGGAGTTATTAAGATTTAAGCAAAGTTTGAGTCACTAAATAAAAATAAATAGCCGATATCACTATATTATATTATAGAATACTATAGTAAAGTTATTGGGTGATGGCACCAGTGATTTAAAATCAAAACTCATCAACATCAAATTTATCAAATATTTTATCGACTAAAAATAAAATAAAAAATAAAAAAATATAGGTTTGAAAAAGTTTTTAGGCCACGGTACAAATTTTAGGTCTCGGTGTATTTTCTAGGATGTGTATTTTGAGTCATAGTTGTAAGTTTCTAGAGTTTGAGTCAATTTGCAAATTACTGTCAATTTGCAAATTACTTTCTAGGTCATAGAGTATATTTTGGGGGATGATGTTAAAAAATCTTTTATAGCGTGTTTGGATATCCAAAAGCAAAAATCAATCTCAGAAGTTAAAGTAAGAATAATTTGTTTTACAAAAAGTTGACTTTTTTGTTTCTAAAAGTCACTCTGTTTTTTTTTTCCCAAATTAACTTTTGATTGTTCTGCTTCTAGAAATTAAAAAATAACTTCTAAAATGGCATCCAAATAAACTATTATCCTTTTTATCTAACTATATACCCAAAAAAAATTCATAACAGTTGTGCTAGATGATAAATTAGAAAATTTAAACAAAAATCAATTGGTTAAATTAGCCCTAGTAAAGTTATAGATTCAGAGCTAACGTCTGAAACTTAAAGCTAACATGGCTTTGCATGAAAAATCTTTTAACTTAGCATTGGATCCCGCAAAATGCAATAAGTATGCATTTTGAACATGTCGATCAAACCTTCCTCAATGCAGTTGGACACCTCAATAAGTTAATCTTTTAACTCGGCATAATCATAATTATTAATAGATCCACTTTATTCTTTCACTATCACATTATTTACCACTTGGCCTCTTGGATGCCATTAAGAGTACTTTAAGGTAGGGCTCTATGTCTTCTATCTTAGTCTGTTTCCTGTGCAGATGAAACTTCTCAGAAAGGTCACAACTGATGATTTTCCACCCACTCAAATCAGTAATGATGTTACTCTGATAGAATTTCACGATTTCAAGAGTAAAATTTAGATCCAATTTCACAATAAAACATTAAAACTCTTAACCATTCTCCTTGTACACGAAATAGATACTGTAGTAGTCACACATTCACCATTAAGCAGTAACTAATACGAAATAGAACTGTAGTACACATTCACCATTAAGCAGTAACTAATGGGTTTTTTATACAGAGAAAATTTCAGGTGAATGTGGTAGCAAGATGAACTACACAATTGTTCAAAGATGCATGCTGGCTAGCATTACTTAAAACATGTCTTAGTGACCTTAGTCCGGGTACGGATATTTTCCTCGATTTCTTTTGGAAACCTCTGCGTAAGACTGACCCAAAATGGCATTTACATATGGTAATAAGAAAAATGAACCAAAAAGACATTCTTTCTTTCCACTAGCATTTCTAAAGGTAAAGTAAGTAAAATTCATTTCATCCACCCCCAATAATTGAACAAGATATCAACTGTAGAAGACGATGATGGTGATGTTGATATGATCATACTACAGCCTTTTGTAATAGAAGATGTACATAATAACTATTGAACCTGCATCAACCAATCAGAGCAAAGAAGTGGACGTTAAAAGATATGGCCGGAAATAAAAATAGTTGTTGAAAGAATTTTGAGGGGTCATTAACTAGCTTCATATTAGCTGTATGAAGAAGATGATGAGCAATGCTGTCATATTACATGGAGATGTTTTTCATTTAAAGGTCGTACCAGTCTCTATATAAGTTCAGACCAAACTTCTCACTAAGTATTCCAAGTTTAGTACATTCCCTACAGTACATTTGTTACTTCTTTCACTCATTTCATGCATAAAACTATGTCCATCAAATCCATATCCTTAAAGCAAACAAGCTTTATACTTGTCTTGCATTTCCTGACATTTTCTATCTTCCACACTGTCTTCGTCTCTGCTCGCTTCTCGACATTTCTCAATGATTTTCATGTGACATGGTCTGACTCCCATATCAAGCAAATCAGTAGAGGAACTGCTATACAGTTAACACTAGACCAAAATTCAGGTATGTACCAGTAGCAGTCTTGCTCTATGATGACAAAAACTTCTTAGATATGCATGAGATAAGTACAGTCCACCATAACTTTATTTGGTTACTTGCTAATATTTCATTACAGGATGTGGTTTTGCTTCCAAAAACAAATACTTGTTTGGGCGTGTGAGTATGAAGATCAAGCTCATCCCTGGTGATTCTGCTGGAACTGTTACTGCTTTCTATGTAAGTCACCGGTTCTCATTGTTCTACTTATCCTCTACACCTAAATCATTTATTTCTCTAAATTTTTTAATTTTGTGAAACAGATGAACTCAGACACAGATAATGTCCGTGATGAATTGGATTTTGAGTTCTTGGGAAATCGTACTGGTCAGCCGTACACCGTTCAAACTAATGTGTATGCACATGGAAAGGGTGATAGAGAACAGAGAATCAACCTTTGGTTTGATCCTGCTGCAGACTTCCACACTTATTCCATTCTCTGGAACCATAACCATGTTGTGTAAGTTCCCTAAATGTTTATCCTTTTGAGTGATAATATATATGCACATCCATGAATTATTTTAACTAAAGAGATGGGGTACACAAACCATAATTTTTGTAAAAAGTAAATAACAAGAAAACCGAGAGACTCATTTTTCAAGCTATGGTCCACGTGAAGAATGAAACCATGATTTGTTTTCTGTTTGGGCCCCAGCCATGGACCTTGCACCTAAGGGACTGAGAGTGACAACTGCCAAGGGCCCAGGCATTGTTCATTTCCGGTTCCGTTATTGAACTAAATATAACAAGAACTAGAGTATAAATAACCTAGTCCCATACTGAATGGTCATACTTAAATCCTCTGTTTGTCTCAGTTGGCACAGTCTCTTTTCAAAAGCACCTAACAGAGGAAACTTCTATAGCTTATACATAACTTAGCTGGACAAAATTAGGCTTATATATACCCATTAGACGAACAATCTCTAACAATCTTCATGTTGAATCTGATTTTGTATCCTTACGTCACAAGACAATGATGTTATTTCATATTGAAAACCTAATTGGATTCTTGCAAAATTTCCAAGAAAATCTGTCGTGATTAACTTAAGAATCTCAAGGTTTTACGCAGTTTACTTCAAAATCCAAAGTCTAGTTAGATTACTAAAAAATCTCAAGGTCTACTTATTTACTTCTGTTCCACCTAAAAACTGGACAGTAGAACCCTTATCTAATCTACCTTAACAGTAAGTTATATGGTACCCAGTCAAAAAAATGGATTTTTTGCTACTTGTTAGGGGTCAGCCTCGATCTTACACCAGTAATATACCCCAATTTAACCACCAATATTCGTGATCCTGATGATTTAAGGTTCAAACTTTAAAGTAATCTATTACCTATAAGAAATATTATTAAATATCACAAGTAATAATAAAATGAGGATAACATATTGCAGCTTCTACGTCGACGAGGTACCAATCAGAGTTTACAAAAATAACGAAGCAAAAGGGATACCATTTCCTAAGTTCCAACCAATGGGAGTCTACTCAACACTGTGGGAAGCTGATGACTGGGCAACAAGAGGTGGCATTGAAAAGATTGATTGGTCTAAAGCACCCTTTTACGCCTACTATAAAGACTTTGATATTGAAGGTTGCACTATGCCAGGTCCAGCAAGCTGCACCTCAAACCCTACCAATTGGTGGGAGGGTCCTGAATACCTACAACTAGACTCTTACCAAGCTAGAAAATATAGGTGGGTTCGAACGAACCACATGACTTATGATTATTGCACCGATAAGTTACGAAACCCAGTCACACCACCTGAATGCAGGGCAGGCATCTAAGTTTCCAAAAGTTTCCTCTACAGTCTACATATACGACTATGAATGTGAAAGACATGCTCATGATAAAGGGAGATGAGTACTACCTATATTTTCATTTGTGGGTGAATCTAAGTTTCTGAAACCTACCTATTAATAGTTTGTAAAAGGACATTTATGTGTGTTAGGTATTATATTAATTGCAGAATAAAAGGTTTCCCTATTCTTACTAGTTTCAACTTTGATTAAGACTGAATGCAGGGAAAGGTATCTAAATTCCCATAAGTTTCCTCTTACACACGACTGTGTATCTGAAAGATAAGCCATGTGCACTATAAAGTAGGAATTCAAAACTACCATTGTTGAATCTAAGTTTCTGAAACCAACCTGTTAGTAGTTTGTACAAGGACAATTTTATGGTTTAGGCGTATATTATTTGTAGAATAAAGGGTTTTCATTGTTTGTGAAAATGACATGTTGTACTCATGAGGTCTCTAAAATGTTAAGAAAAAAGAAAAAAGAAAAAAAAAAGAATATTTACTCTATTCTTGCTGATTTCAACTTCGATTAAAGACTGAATGCAAGACAGGTATTTATACCTCCAAACTTTTCGTCAATGTATGTTCTCACGAAGCCAAGCACACTAACGTTAAAATACAACTTGACTACCTATATTTATATATGGACAGATCTAAGTTTCTGAAAACCATCAGTTAATAGTGTGCAAAAAGAACAAAGTTTCTGTGTGTTAGCTGTACATTATATGTAAGAATAAAAGGTTTCATTGTTTGTGAAAATGATAGCTTGCTGTTCAGGGTCTCTAAAATTTCAAAAAAGAAAACGTCACTCTGTTCTTACTAACTTCAACTATGATTAGGACTATATAGCATAATGAATATACGATATAAATATCCCCAACTGCAGCAGCTATACATATTTATTTCACCTTGCAGGACATTAGTTTGCGTCTCCAGTGACTTAAACCTTTGACAGTTTGATGAGAAAAAGGTTTATCTAAACAACGAAGTATTAAAACAGTTTTGAATTTAATATTTACCCGACAATGTTTTCCAGTCTGGTTTGGTTCCAACTATACATTGGAGTCAACCTTTACAGCAACTGGTCCCGAACAGTAGGGGCAGTTCCCAAACAGAACATCAAAAGATCTGCAATTCAATAGATCAAATTACTCAGTTACGGTATCCAGTAAGTGTAGGAAAACAATTTAAATAGGTATCACCTATAATAAAATAGATCAAATTCTGCACCTTCTGCTGGATGTTCAATACTAACTCCCATGAGTCAATGGTGAGAGATCCAGAGAATACGCATATAGGCATGACAGAAAAAGAAAAGAAATAAAGACTGGGACTAATGAATCACAAGTTTAAGTTGAAGATACTAGCACTGATAGTAGACAAGATTTGGCAAAACTTGCAGCAAAGAGGAAGTTATATGCGGAACAATGGGCATGGCAAAATGGTCGTGAGTATCTTCTCTTCTTTTTGTTTACACTTTACACTTTCCTTTTTTATGTTTATAATTTCGATCAAGTCGTTTGGACTTGAGAGAGCACACTATCGAATCTGCCAATATGCTCCGAAAGTTTCAGTGAAAATATCTATATGATTAATGATATAAATTTTAATCTCTGATTTCAACATGTGATAGATTTACCTCGTGGTTACCTTCTCTCGCTTAAGACACTTAAAAATTAAATATGTGGCTTTCAACAACCATCACTATACTTATGACACCAATGGATGTAAAGCCACAAAATATTAAAGATAATTGCAACATACTGCCTCGTTGTTGTGATAGAACGCAGCCAATCTCCCAGACAAACACTATGAAAAGCTCTGCTGCAGCTGCTATTGTCACACGTATAGTCGGATCCACTTCCACTCTTAGCTCCAAGTTCATCATCTTCATCCATAACAAAAAATAAAAATAAAAAGTATACAAACAAGTGCGATAGAATATTATCGATTTAAAAAAAAGAAGAAGAGAAGTTTCAGAGCGTGAAGTTTCTATCTTACTGACTGGAAGACACTGAGCATAGCATATGCCACATTCAACTTGTTGATCCTCCATTGTGGATTGTCGAGGTCCAGGAAGCGAAATTTCCATTAGATTTTCCAGGTTTTCGCCAATTGATTTGTCCTTTGTCCTATGGGACCAAACAGATAAAACTAACTTTCACTTTTATCTATCAAGAAATGACCGAATCAAGGAAACGTCACAGGTGAAAAAGGAAGTAATAATAAAAAGGTTTCAGTCAAGGAAATGTAGGCATTCAATTCACGAAAAATTGATTAACTCAACATTCGGCTTTACATGATATCGGTATGAGTACCATAGATTCATGCATGCATTTGCATCCTCAGAAACTAACAAGTCAAAACTAGATGAGATTCAATACTGCAAATGACGTAAAAAAAAAGGAAGATAGTCATAAATTGGCATCATTACTCAATGACCAGAAGCCTCAGAACCTGAGTTTGAACTATACCATCTATTGCAATTTCTCTTCCATGTCTTTCTCAGCTTATCAGTGATTGCCTCAGGACCTAAGAAACGACACCTACAAAAGCTCAATCTCATTACCGAAGAATGAATTTAGAAATTACATAATTTAAGCAGCATTAGAAATTGACCCAAGATGAATTCTTACTCAGGCACGGACCGTGGGTCAGAAACATTTATAGCCAGCACGATAAAACAGTCATTTCCTGAGACAAATAAGAGCTGACAGTAATCAACTGAAAGACCCTTTAGGACAACAAAAATGGATTAACAAAAAAATGTCTAGCACAGAATTATTACCTAAATTGATCTGACGAATTGATGTAGCACGAGATGGCTGTATTGGACCAACAACCCAGAGATTTTTATCAATGTCATCCATGGTAGACAAAAAATCTTGAAGCTTTTCCAAATGCTGAGTACAAATGAAAGTAGTATGCTCAGACAAACCAGGAAATCATAAGCAAAGCAGTGATACGGGAGAACTGACGAAAATTAAAGATGTGAAGTTATGAACTCAAGAGTAAAAGAGCAATTTACTTCCATGTTTGAGTTAGAAATCTAGAACTACCTCGCGCAACTGGAACACAACATCCTTTAATCTTGATGCCATGGACCACTTCAACTCACAAACATATGGCATGTCCTGAAGAAAAACTGAAAAATATTTAGATGAAAAACATAGACTACCAAAAACATTTGCAACTATATCCATCAAATCAATTCCGTTATGAGGGTTAAGCTACGAAGAACATGCAGTGATATTGAGATATTTCACCCCAAATTAGAGTTACCCTGTGAGTCTCAAAAATGTGAATACTTCAACAATTAATAGAAATCCAAATCACACTAATTATAAGTTTCGTATAATAGAGAGGAAATCCACAGGATAGCGATTGAGTTGAACTACAATTCTCAAATTCGGACCTCCTATCCAGAATTCCAAGTTAAGCCATTCTTAGTACACAAATTAAAGAGTTGGTGAAAGTTAAAAGGAAACTAACTGCTGAAATTGAAGGTGCACATTTAGGATAACTTTGAGGCAAATATATTTCAAATATATGTGATTGTCCTTTCTTGTCTCTAGCAAACAAAATTAAATAAACCTAAATAAGTCTCTCACATTAGCAATTGAAAAGAATAAAAGAAGAAGGTCAGAAGGAGTTGAAAACCCAAAATTGCACGCTTGACCTCTTACAAGATGCGAAAAGTCATATATGTAAGGTCTTCACTCAGATGTACCAAATATTCCCATCCGACCTCTTCTATCTGCCAAAAACGAAAAGGCATGTGATTATGTTCTTTTAGAAATTAAAATAATAGCTAGACAATGCAAGCAATAGATGGTGAAAGAATGACATGCAGATATGGCAAGACTACAATTCTACTTAAAGAAATCTAGAGTATGTTACAGTAAAGACTAAAAAAATGCAATTAGGGTATAAGAACTTTCATATCCAATTGTCTATTGATTATTGTTATAGAAGATGCTTCAAACAGGACAGTGAAATTCCACATGACCTACATGCATTATGCAAGTATGGATGACACTGCATCTTAAAATGCCTTACCGGACCCAATTCAGACAATGTTTACCAATTGAGGGCTTTTTATACATGTCTAGGTTCAAATCTATTGTTCAATACTTCAATGTATCATAGGTGAAAAAGACCCCACATCTCACTAGAGGGGCATCAGTCTCAAAATGTCAATTTCAGTCTCAAAGTCCTCAATAGCATTTACATGGCAAATATATTTGTTCTACCTTAACGAAAATACTCATACAAAATGACCTTATAGTCAAACATTGTCTAAACACAAGACATAATGTTTTAAACAATATGGGACTAGATCAACAAAGTATACATTAATAGAGAACAGAAGGAATCAAACGACAGGAACCAATAGAGAAAGCAAAACATTTGATTTGAGAGCGGGGAATAAATTTTAGTAATCAACAAAACGGGATTAAAATGAAGCATGTAACAATTCACCTCTGAATACACTAAGCGGTGAAAGGAAGACGACGAGGATCCTTGTTTATCTCTATTCTGTTCATTCTTCCAACATAAACAAAATCGAAGATGTGAGATTAAGATTCAAAATCAAAATTTAAGAGAGTTGAGAAGGCGAGACGAGATATTGATTTCAGTTATTACCAATTTTCTACTCATATTCGAGATCCGAAGAGCTTGTTTGATAGCTTCGAATTAAAACAGCCCTAGAAAGTAATTAGGGTTTCCAATTTTCATGTACGAAAAACCAAACAACCTATTAATTGAAATCGAAAGTAAATAAAATCCGTCAAGGTTTAAACAACGGATCTGGTAAGACTGATCTTGATTCTTGATCAACAGATAAAATGAGAGTGGTAAAGGGGAAATGGCGGGAAAAAAGGAAAATTCGATTGGGGAATGAGTCACTCCTTTCACCACGCAAACGCAATCGTGTTAAAGTATCCAAGGAGGCATAAGTCGCAGGCCCACCCTTTCTTGTAGCATCTTCCATAGCAGAATACACGCAGAAATTTAGACCCTTATTTGAATAAAATTTATTTCTGAAAATAGATCAAGGTAAAAGAGATGTTAAAATAAATACTAAGATCTTAGAGAAAATCTTATCTAGACCTTCAGAATGATCTTCATCTCTTTTTTTTAACTATTTCTATAACTATTATTTTTAAATAAATTTTTCTAAACCAATAGAAAAAAGAAAATCACCTTTATTATTTATCCATAAAACAAATCCTAAAAATAAAACCCTATATTATTGGAGATGGTTCATGAACAAAGCATTTTTATTTTTGACACATATAAAACCCCACAAATAACGCTCTAAATAAGACCTCCACATAGGATTTTTAGCACCCACTATTGGACATGCTCTTATTGATTGAACAAGAAAGCTGATTTAGGGGTTTTGAATTCGAATAGAGGGTTTTTCTAGGATACCAATGGCTAGGTTGTAGGTTAAGGGATGTCTAAGTTACTCTTCCATCTTAATTAAAAAAATAATAACTTAATTCTCTAATTCTAATCCTATCACTTCATCGCTTTTTCTTTCTTCTGCCCTACCAGTAAATCGGTTCCCTTTTTCTTCTTTTATTTTCAAGCGAAACCATTTCATCGTTTTTGATTAACCAACGATTCAAAAACAATTTATTGTCGATTAAAATCTCTACTAAATGTGGAAAAGAAAAATGTTGATAAAGATAGCAGTGAGGTTAATCAACAACAACTCAATCAAGAAATCGATCATCATCAACAACCAACTAAGAAAACAAAGAACAAGTCGTTGCAGAATTTCAAACCCCTCAACAATGCATGGTTTATGTTAGGTATGATTCGACAAACCCACTTGTTACTTGTTTTTGTGCTTCAAATAGGTTAGATTCACTCAAATAAGATCAAAAAATGGGTTTCAGTTACTTTTACGATTATGACGAAGACCAATTTTCCAACCGTAAATGTTTTTTTTTGCTAATTACCGCCAGGAAATGAAGAATTATTAGCCGTAATTGGGTTGAAGATTTACCATGGCTAGGAATTCCTGAATTCAAACCTAGCAGTAAAAAACAATGTGAACTCATTTCTTCAAGTGTGTATTACGGATGGTTTCAATTCATAAAACTAGTCGTAATTTGTTCACCGTTGGGTCGATTTTTAAATACCTAGTCATCATTTTTCTAGTTGCCTCAAAAAAAAAAATCCATTTACGCATGGATTGGAATTCATTAAACTAGCCGTAATTGACATATATCTTGATCGATAAAGGTTGAAACCTAGATGTAACCTTAGTTTGTTTGAGTTTGTTACCTTTCCACTTAATCAAAAATATAATAACTTAATTCTCTAATTTTAATTCTCTCACTTCATCTAAGCATGTCAATGGATAATTGAATATCCGACATCCTTTAGAGTCCGTACTGAAAAAATTCTTTAAAACAAGATATATGTAATTTTTCATTGTTCTTATGTATTTGGAATTGATGTATTCAATTTTACCATATTGATGAAATCAAAGATGTTTCCTTCAAAAAAAATGAGAAAAAAAAATATACATATATTCCATTTGTACCATATATAATAACAAGTTTTCATTTTGGTTGTCGCATAACTCTAATTCCAAAATGAGTTTTTCCATATAGTACCCTTATTCATGATATATAAGTAATACCACAATTAAGATAATGTTTATAGTATTGAAGATAGGATAAAAGGTAAAAATGGAAAGAGAATGGTTATTTATGAAATCAATTTAATTTATCACTTAAATCATATTTAATCTATATGTTATTACCTTAAACAAATTGAGCGCAAACAACCATGCAACAGGTGTCTGGACCAGTGTTCAAAAAATGGGTCACCATCCGGATGAAGGCTACTAGTCGTGACCGTTGTTTTGGGTAAATTCGTAAAAGGGAGAACAATCCTAGTCACAACAAGGACTACGTTTTTCCTAATTGGGCAGGAGAGAAAAAATCTTTTATCTAATACTATCCATTTTCCTTTTATATACTTTCCTTCTTCAACATAAACAAAAGGCCGACCAACAGACCGCTTGGACATGAGTACATAGTACAGTCCACAGACCCATTTATAATGTCAACTAGGGTACTCCTGTGAGTATCAATTGTGTCATTAATACTTTCATGATATCTTTATAACAATGTTTGTTACTAAAAGGTGAAATTAAAATATATTTTTGTGTTTGCGGGAAATGTGGTGTCGACATAGTGAGGAACTGGCCCATCGAATTGCTGCTATGAATCATCTCGTTCTTTTGTACCAAACAATCAAGACGAGCAGTTCTACCATCCTCAAGAGGATTCTCAATATGCCTCTCAAAGCAAGACAACCTATCAAGACCATGGTTATGGACAACAAACAGGACAGCCAAGCAACCCATCATCTTCTAATATCGTGCAGGAGGATCCTTTTTTGGACCATATGAGGGTTGGCATGGTCGATTTTATTTTAAAATGTTCTTTATTATCTTATTTTAGCTTTTTAGATCATGTAACCTAAAGACTTCAAACGAGCTAATGGTGTTACAATAGTTTTAGAATAATGGCTAGTTTTTTGCACAACGACTAATTTTACTGTTTAATGGACAATTTTTGAATTCAACTGTTTAATGGATGATAGATGAATTTTACTGTTTAACGGATAATTTTTCTTTATATAAAGGATCTCATTCTCCCAATGAAATTGTCGAAACATTGTTTTTAACTTGAACGGAAAAAATCTGCAGTGATTCACCTAAGAAAAAGATATTGCTATTGATCAAGCATGGATATCAGTTACAGAAGATCATGCTTGTACAGATCAACCGCGCAACCGTCTTTGGGTAACTGTATTCGATACCTTTGGTAAACTAACGGGTAATGCAAAGGCTAGAACAAAGATAAATCTTCAAAAGGATTTGGAATTATCAACATGGAGGTGAAAATATTTATCGAGATTCAGGTTGAAGTTAACATACAAAATCCTGGGATACCGTATGAAGAGCAAGTGAGTTTCTGAACATAACTGCTAAGCACTGAGTCTTTCGTTTACTGTAAACATAGTTAACTTTTTTATACTTGATATTTTCAGAAATTATCAGTTCAATTCGAATATGTTGGAGAGACGGGCAAAACATTTGCGTTTGATGAATGATATGAACTCTTGAAGAACAATTTTACACACTACAATCCTGATGAATGAAAATTTGAATGTAACGTCCTGAAGTTTATGTGCTCTTTAAAAGTTGGTTACTGGTGGTAAAATGCTTGTAATATTGTTAAAGTATAAGCAAATTAATACAATCTTAATTCTAAGCGTAACTCACTTTAGTAGGAATCACGGTTACACTTAGCATGTGCAACAAGCCTTTAAACCCCTAGGTGACCCTAGTGGAAGAGTATAGTCTCGTGGGTGTTTACAGAAGATGTACCCACAAAATTTAGACAACTGGATGCCTTAATCTTCGCGAGGTGTAAGTTTCAGATTAATCTCCGTCCAGACGTCCTTGATGACTAGGTAGCACTCATAAAACCTAAACGATTTTCCCGTTTTTCGGAAGTAATGCCTCCTTCCAAGTTCCTCCTTCACAAAGTAATAATTATGAACTAGTTTAGTGATTTAATGGAATAACAATATTATAAGATATTGTTAAAGCAAATTACTATAACTTACAATGATTTCAATTGTCATTGAGGATCTCTTGTTCTATAAAATGGTCGTTGGATATCTACGTATATTCGTACTGTCGTTTTAATGACACTAACCCTTTTTTGTATATCCTGCTTAGTTCTTTGATGGACATTCACAAAGGCTTGAATATAATTATTGTACACCTGCTCTGAAAAGTCATTATCCGTAACTAAGTGGCGCACAACATCAGGTTGACGTGCAACTATCACCCAAGCTCTGGAGATAGCTACATTTGCTTCTACAGAATACAAAGTCATACTTATGAAGAAAATCTCAGAAACCTTTAGATGCAAAGATAACTTTAGAGGATATACAAAAACAAAAATGTTTTTCCGATTTCAGTGAGAGTTGTTTGGTGGATACTTTATTCAATTTATAAGAATTTGATTTAAAAGTAACCGTTAGAAAATAGTCGTTGGAGAGCCGTTGAGTTGTAGGATTCAATGAGATATACATAAATTTGAAATTGAATTCGGTAGGGATAAGATAAATACAATTAAAATCATTGGAACTTGATTAATAGATGGAAAACAAAATGCAGTCGTTGTGTTGTATGATTCAGTAACTACAAACAACAACTAGATTGCATTCTCCCGAAAATTAAAAAACTAAGAACTAACTCACTTTCGTGGGAATCACAATTACACTTAGCATGAGAAACAAGCCTTTAAACCCCTAGATGACCCTAGTTGACGAGTTGAGTCTCGCGAGGGTTTACAGAAGATGTACCCACAAAATCTAGACCGTCGGTTATCAATTTGGAGGAAAAAAGGTTGGGTAGTATGCCTGATTTTGTGGTGGTGGTGGAGGAACTCCACGTGCCTGCATCCTTTGTAATTTATTTTGATGTTTTAGTTCATAGTATAATTTTTCATTTGGGGACATCGTTGAGAGATCCTTTTCCATTATAATCTTTTTGTCCAATTCTTTGTTGAGAAGCATTTGTTGTTGTTGCGTTGATACCATATTTTTAAAAATTTGTTGTTGTTGTTGTTGTTGATGAGGTTCGTTTAATATTCGTGTTTCTTTAAAAAATTCAACAAGTTTAGAATCCACGTCGCTGATGAGTGATTCTTGTGATGATGGTGTAGGGGCGTGCTTGAGTGAGAGAGCCTTTTTCTGGATACCCCCTTTTTAATTTGATCCTTTGAATAACGTTTATCGATAAATTGCTTGGTAGTAATTTGACTTCCCTCTACAATAGGGATGCCATAAGGAACATCGGACGAGGTTGGAAATTGATTTTTAAATTGTGTTTGAGGAACTTGGCTTGATGATGGATTTCGGGAAGTAACGGATTGTCTTGAATAAAGATTAGGGGATTGACTTGAAAAAATATTTTCGGTATTAAGGTGTTGGGATGCCAAATTATAAATATCGGTATCTTCTTCCATATTCGCGTCTTGACTTTGATCATCTGTTTTAATGTTTTTCAGCATCTGATATTCTAAATCACGACTGAAAGTTTTGGTGGTTTCAGTGTAATATTGCGTTCTTTCCATTAGACCCTGCACTAATGTAAATGATGCATAAGTTAGTAGGAAAAAAAGATACAGACAAAAACTAATTCAAACAATTGTTGCGAGGATAGTTTAACTTACCCGGTTAATTTCATCCATGTCCGGATAATTTGTGGTAACATTAGCAAGACATTTATAATATCTATTCACTTCAACCTTGATAGTGCTAAATCTACTTCGAAGTCCAGAACTAGTATGTTTGTAAATATTTCCACCAGACACCGATACAAAATTTTCAAATACTTTACCCAAAAACAAACCCGCGTCAGAAGAATAAGTTTTTTCTTTCTTTAGATTACAATAAGCAGTAACAAGATACATGTCTTCTACAGAAGAGTATTTCTTTTTTGGAATTTTACCAGATGACATTTTTGTCTACAAAAGAGATGGAAATGAAAATGGAAGAGAAAAAAACTTATGAGAATTTTTTTTATAGGGGATTTGAGTAGGAAATCAAGTTAAAAGAAATTGATTTGGTGTGATTTGAGAAGAGAAAGATATTGCTATATATATAGAGAAAAAAATTTAGAAAAATTAAAAAATATCCGTTGGGATCCGAGGGTTGAGAACATAGAGCCGATAATAGTAATGAATGACCAAGATTGGGTGTGAGAGAGGTGTAAGGAAAAAAAAAAGTCAAACAAGTATAATTCCTGAGACGGATTCCAAGGATTCATCAAAATTGTGATAGATACCTGGGTATCCGTAAAAAGGATTTTCTAACGGATACCTGGTATCCGTCTCTATGGCTTGATTATAGTTGGGATCAGATGTGATCACTTCTCTAGCTAACCTAAAATTTTATACCAGATTATAGTCAAACGATACCCCATAGTAATTGCTTTGGTTAGATTAAAGCTATAGCCAAACGATTTACTCCATAGTGCTTGGCCTTATGGGAGAGTCCCGGTCAAGTTGGCCATTCGGCCCATTCCTAATTGAGTCGGACTAATATTGCTATTGCTACTTTTGAAATAAAGCTGCTAATTTTCGTAAAAGGCTACACGCCTAAACCATATATCACTTTCTCTTATTTTAACGGTGACCGACCGGTTATTCTTAATAACGTAACATAATGTGAGCCATATGAGACACCAAAAAGAAACATCCAAGAGTTCCCAACACACAAAAGACAAAGGAAGCGACAATCACTTCATAACCCGCCAACAAAAACAAAAACAACTTACAAATGAATGACATATTCGCTAATGCTTCTTTGCTACTGCTAATCACTAGGCATATCTAAAATTCCCATGCAACTAAACCCCAAAATCAGAAGATTCGTTATTGAATTCCCCCAAATTAGTCATTATAAATTACTAATTTATAAAGAAAAAAGGTTATCACGCCTAGTTTATAATCATATTATATGTAAACTCGAATTTGGTATTTAACTACGATCCAAGAAAATTTGAGATAAAAGAAAATAATACAGCACGCGAGCTTTGGCTCAATGGTGGTGTTACCTCTCTTGTATATAACAAGTTGCTGTAACTTTTGTTTGTGCTTGATAACAATTAATTTCATGAAATCGATGTTTCTTCGTGGAAGTAGTTTAAAAATGAAAAAAGTAAAAATATCTTTTTTTGTGGGACAGAAGTAGAGTACATCTTTGGCATAAAAACAATGTATAAGTGATTGTTTATTGGCATTAATTCCGTTTTTCATGGTCATTACAAAACAATGAGTTCCATTTCTAAGTACAATCCAAACAAAGAGAGAAAAAGTGAATAGAAATTCACTTGATCTGGTAGAATCATCAAAAAACTACAATTTCAGTACAACATGACAAAACAATATGTAATATCCTTGGACACACGCTGACACGCGCATGAATTAAGAAAAAACAAAATCTACATCATCTTCTTCGATTATGAAGTGGATTAGCTCCTGTTGGTACAGCTCTCTTGTCTTCCAGACTAGCAGTATTGTTAATAGTTGCTGAAGCAGACTGAAAATTATCGACGATTTCTCGAGCTTTTGCTACCGTGACAAATGATCGGATAAATATGACAATAAGTAGAACCAATAGAACAGTGACCCAACTTAAACCAAAAAATCTACGCGCCAAAATCATCATATACTAACTAAGTTCGTTTCTCATATATAAAAAAAAAATAGTTTTCTTGGAATACTTGGTGAATCAACAGTATGACGAATATGAATGTGTAAACGCCACCGCCGAGAAATGTTTACGAGGAAGAAATCGCTAAAATTAAACGAACTACCTAGTTAAAGGAGAAGATAATGGAACACGAACATTGGCTTTGAGAAAAATAGATTGATCTTACTCCGACAACATTTGCTCCGATATTGAGCTCGAACCCGAAGTGTAGATAACTCAATAAGTGATATCAGTCGCGATTGCATTTCAGTCTGTGGAACAGCTACCTAACAACCTTTTATAGTTGAAGCAAAATCAGTTAGTCGATTGTGGGCTTCAGAATTTGTCTGTTGTGTGTAATTAAAACAAGGCCCATCAAACCTTTTCAAACATGAAACTGAAAGTTCTCAAAAATAGAGTACGAGGAGATTTATGCCTCGTTTGCACCACAACCAAACATCGTAATGCATATAATTGGTTCGGCTAGTTTAAACAATAAGTTCATCAAACAAGGTCAATCATTTCTAGATTTCAACGTCTGTATTCTTATGTGATTGTTTCTTCTTAGGCCCAGATAAATGGCCCGGTAAATATTTGTTTTTGTTTGACAGTGATACTATTAAACAGCCTACAAAGATATCCAAGAAACAAGAATGATCCCATCTATGAACTGGAAATAGCCTAGTTGCCTAGTTGGTAAAGGAAGTGACCCTTATACTTGAGATAACTAGTACTTCGAATCCCCATGTGTAAGGAAAAAAAAAAACTCCATATCTGTTGACATGATAATTCTCGTTCTATCTTATAATTTCGACGCTAATTTTCATTATAAAACCTAAATTATTATAAAAAAGGCTAACCTTTTAGTGATGTTTTTCTTATAAAATTATGAATTAGTAGAAAGAATTAATGTATTTCAAGATATTAAGACTGATTTTTAAAGTAGTAGATAATGAGATTATGCGTTTTGAATTGTACTGATTTTTAAAGTAGTAGATGATGAAATTATACATTTTGAATTGTACTCATCTTTGCACCGCATATTACTAAACCATTAGGTTCATCTTATTATCATTTGGATTCTATAAAATAATTGCAGCTGAAATTGTGATAAGAAAGTTATAGGGAGTTGTCTTTTACATCTTGCAAGTTGTTGTTTTTTCGTGTTTCTTCGGCTATCTTTTGTCTATCACTTCTTTCTTTGTCTTTATCAATTTAGGTGTTGCTTCTGGTTTTCTATATTTACTACCCTCAATCTTCCTATTTTCCATGCAAGTCACAATTTCTAAACAAAACTCTAGTTCTCTATTATTACCACCTTCAAAAGTAAAGTCAATTGTGAAGTCAATTAGACTATGATTCCTAGTTGCTTTTCTCCTTCTTCATTTTTCTTGTTCCACCAATTTATTTGGAAAATATGCATATGCCTATGTACTCCATTAGTGGTACACCTAATCTCCTCAACTCTCTAGTTAATCATGTTTACTATATGAATTATGGAGGTCTAATCCCTATAGCTAGCATAAAACTATTATCTAAATCATCTAACTAGATTTAATCAAATCTGGTACATTTGCATGAAGTCAATTGATTATGGACACCATTGCTATCTATCAAGGCCCAAGTTACGCCAATTGAGCAAAAGCACTTTCGATATGACTTTGCATGAACTGTTACAGGGCATGTTTTTCAAGTGATGTGAAACTAGATTTCTGGTTAGGAACAAGGACATCAACGACATGATAACACTCATCGGATTTTATAAGATTTTGAAACTCAAGCCAGACCGGAAAAAATAGTAGATTTGGATGTTAGGATTTTATCCGATAGTTCATCCATCATCTGTTCATGACATGATACGAGTGGCACATAACACTTCACTAAAAACTGCAAGTGATCGATTATTTGACACTTAGTAACATACGAAGTATTTTTTTTAGCCGAGTTTATACCGAAAATGGTATCTATCTATCGGATTTATACACCAAAAATATATACCACTCACACGTCGTATAATTATTTTTTCTTAGCCGAGTTTAAACCGAAAATGTACCTATCTATCGGATTTATACACTAAAAATATATACCACTCACATGTCGCAAAGGTATTAATTCACAGTATTCAGAATACGAGCCACCGCCGTGCTTAGGGCTGCACATCGGGTCGGGTGGGTCGGGTTTGGCCTCAACCGCACCCGACCAGCCAGAAGGCGGGTGAATGAAATACTCACCCGCACCCAACCCGCCGAAAATCGGGTCGAGTCGAGTATGACCCGCCGTAAACACCCGACCTGCCTGAGATCTCTGTCCAAACAGAAATCAATTCAAACCCAATAGTGACCTGCATTCAAATGACTACAGTTAAAGATAAAGACATATATCTACGTCAAATTGAAGCATTTCAAATCTACACCAGCACCCTGGTGTTCACTTACAGTCCACCAGTTCATTGTTGTGCACAAAGATTTTCTTATGGAGGAGTCTTATCATACCATAAACAAGCCAACTAAGATGGATTAGCCATCTAAGAGATATATGAGGTTCGCCAACCAAGGAAATGAAGAGTACACACATTAAATGAAAGTTGTGTTTGAACATTCTCAAGATCAAGTGTTCTAACAGTAATATCATTGGCTTTACACAGATGCGGTTCTCTGCAGAGTTCTTAGCCTGGACCAACTTTAGGAATGTCGTAGTGCTCACTCATGTTTGCCAGATACTGATTGAAGTCTTGAATTCGATCACGGTGTGCTTTGTTCGAAGTCTTTGCCAGCCTACAATGACTAAAAAACTGTAAATATATTAGTAGCTTTAAGTAAGAAATGTTCACCAACCTGTTGAGAGCTCACTTTCTTTAATTTCATCAATTCGTTCATACTGCACCTTCTTTTGTTTTTTAACCCTCCCGCCTTCACTTCGGGAGCTTTCCCTTTAAGCTTTAGCTTCCCAAAAACAGCATTATCGTATTCCGACATCACTTCCTACAACTGTTAAGATCCAAGTCAGTCTTTACATTCATAACTCTATCAGAACTTCAAAAAATTATATGTTCAAAACTTTCACCAAAACACTAATTTTGCCACCAATCCTCTAACAGTTAACATAATTCAAAATGGTCAAGGATTTTGCCTTGCTCTTTATGAATCTCCTCTAATAATTTTAGATCTTAGTTTTCGTATCTCGATTCCTGATTTCTCTGTCTTGATTCTAATAAATCTTCTTCTTACAATGTTGCTACTACACCCGTTTGTAATAAAATAACATTCCTAAGTGATCAGTATGGTTCAAAACCGAAAGAACATAAAGAAAATTTCGAAATATACCTCATCTTATCTCTCCCATCAACCACCCCATCAGAGCTAAAAGATGAACCACATGTACACTTCTGAACACTTTCTTACTTTGTTAATTAATTTAACAAAAACACCTTAGAAACTAAAGATTTAAGACCCTTTCCTAAAACCCCCCAAATTAGGTTAAACGACTCAACTCTGCCATAAAAAGTTGGGTTTTTTCCACACACAAAAAAAACCCAAAATTTCCCTCAACTGATCTCTAGTAATTAAGTGCAAAATTCATTTAAAACCCTTTGTTCCCTATTACATATATAAAGGGAATCAATAATCCAGGGTTTGAAATATGCAAAAATTATACCAAATTTTGATATCTAAGTTGACAAAGAAATACCTTTAAAGATATACAATCTAGGGTTTTGAAAAACATGGAATAACTGATATCGAGATTTAAGGTATAGTAATTAAAATAAACAGAGGAATCATATTACGTACCTTACAAATCGATCTTGTTATTTGAACAGAAAAAAAAAAGAGAAACCATAATTTTCTTTGAGAAAGGAGGAATTTACTTCGTGAATTGTATACTTATATACAGAGAGAAAGTGGAGAAAAAGAATGAGTTTTTCTTGGCGGATTGGCGGGTGGGTCGGGTGGGAGAAGGTGTCATCCGTACCCGATTCGTCAAAAGGCGGGTGAAGAAAATTGTCACCCGCACCCGATCCGTTTCTTGACGGGTTGGGTACGGGTCGGGTCAAAAATGGCTGGTGCGGGTCAGGTGGTGGGTCTGGTTCGGGTTTGTGCAGCCCTAATTGTATACTTATATGTAGAGAGAAAGTGGAAAAGAAAGAATGAGTTTTTCTTGGCGGATGGGTCGGGTGGAAAAAAGTGTCACCCACACCCGACCAGACAGAAAGCAGGTGAAAAAATTTATCACCCACGTCCTACCCGATTCTTAACGGATTAAGTACGAATCAGATCAAAAATAACGGGTACGGATTGGGTGACGGATCTGAATCGGGTTTATGCAGCCCTAGCCGAACCAAAAGAGTATAACATTCCACATGTGAAGAAGTGGCGTAAGGGTGAATCAAAACCTAGTAAACATCGTAGATCTCATGTGCTATAAAAAAGATTGGACCGATTAAATATGCATCCTAAAAATCACTTGTCCGATTATATGTTCCCCTTACATGTGTTAACAAGTAACATCCATCAAAAAAAAATTATTTTTTTTTCTTCTTTTATCTTTTGAGTACAACCTATTACATTCAATCAACAGTGCTGCATAGTTTGTCGAACCCCACATTCATAAAGCACAAAGAAAGGACCTTGATTTAAGATAGAGCTGGTATTGGATGTACCTCAGTGGCCCTACAGTCGTATTTGTGGTAATCCTAGACAATCTCTGTATCAAAAAAGCACACTCACTCAGTATGCACAATACTGAGCCCTGTTTTGTCATGACTGATCTGATGAGAAGAGCCAGACAGACAGAGATTTATGAGTAGTCTTTCTCCCTCTTCTGCATTGGGAAATAGCTTCCGCTCGCTGTTTCCGGGCGTTCATTCATTCCAACTTTAAAAAAACAACTTCCAAGATAAGAGAGAGTCAGGGACTCAGGGGAACCTCCATAATGCAACTGAGAGTTTAATTTGTTTCATTTCATCATGAGG
The DNA here is from genome assembly GCA_023531435.1 of Papaver californicum. NCBI lineage: Eukaryota > Viridiplantae > Streptophyta > Magnoliopsida > Ranunculales > Papaveraceae > Papaver > Papaver californicum. Next base: position 2,438,879 of record JAJJMC010022854.1, read on the forward strand.
TCCAGTTACTATATGTACTCATGTGTCCGCATGCTTTTCAGTTTGAATTGACTCATCAGGCATTAAGTATCAGCTTTATCTGTCAGTTTAATTAGTTGGCTACTAATAAGTGTCTAAACATATTTATTGGCTAGGACTATAAAAAAAACAAGTATCCGGTTGGACCAGGTATAAATTTTGGAGCACCAATATTTTACTACCATCTACTGGAGTGCAGAGAAATTTGGCCTCACACTAATTTGCTTTTTTCACATTCTTAAAACATACCTAAAAAATGTAAAAATGAGGCACCATATTCCATATAGTAATTGCTTTTGTTCGAAATGAAATAGTATAAAGGATTGGGCTCTGATTTTGGAAGGATTGGATTTGGGAGTGGGCGTGGATTTTGTTGATTTATCAAACAGTTCATCCTTTTTTTTCTTTTTTTTATTGTATTAAATATGATTTCTTTGTTTAAATAAAAGTACTCCATATAATTTTCTTGTTGAGGAAAAAAAAGATTCTAGTGAGTGACTCTATTTAGCTCATGATTCTTAGCTTAGAAAAAATTAATTTAATAATTAAGCTTTTCTAATAGTCTATTATTTATAATAATCATCATATGTAAAAGATAGATTCTGATAAGACTATTTTTTCTCATATTCTTATCCTTAAAGGAATTTTTGAGCTATTCTACTAGTTAACTACGGAGTACATTATACATTTGTTAATCATTGTAGAATTAATTAATGAAAATAGAGATCGTGGTCATTCTTTTAACCTCGTGATTATTATATCAGAAAGGAATTTTGATTTAACAATTTAGGTCCTCTACTACTACGTAGACACATTGTAGTAGTTGAATTTCTTACCTTTCTCCTTTTTAGGGTCACAGATTTCAGAAAAATAATGACTTTAGCACAAAAATAAATTTCCTGCCTAGTGTAATCTTTTTCTGAAAGCAAGAATAAAATCGAAGCTACTTGATAGCCCATTTTCTTCTTGCACCTTTTTATACTGCTTATGTGCATAAAGCATTTTCATGGTGAACAACCGAAATTTTTAGGGATAAAGGGTGTGCATAAAGCATTTTTTATATGTGAACAAGAAAAAATATTAGGGGAAAGGGTGTGTATAAAACATTTTCCGAAGGAAAATAAAGAAAAAATTTGGGGACAAAAAGTGTACATAAAACATTTTCTGAAGATGAACAAGGGAAATTTTAGGGGGCAAAAGATGTGCATAAAATATTTTTCGAAGATGAACAAGGGAAATTTTAGGGGGCAAAAGATGTGCATAAAACATTTTTCGAAGATGAACAAGGGAAAATCTTAGGGGCAACGAGTGTACATAAAGCATTTTCCAAAGGTGAACAACGGAAATTTTTAGGGACAAAGGATGTGCATAAAACATTTTCCTAAGGTGAATAAGGGAAAATTTTTGTGGCAAAAAGTGTACATAAAAGCATTTTCAAGGTGAACACGGGAAATTTTTAGGGACAAAGGGTGTACATAAAGCATTTTCAACAAGGGAAATTTTTAGGGGCAAAGGGTTACATAAAACATTTTCCATAGGTGAACAAGGGAAAATTTTAAGGGCAAAGGGTGTGCATAAAGCATTTTCGAGGTGAACAAGGGAATTTTTTGGGGACAAAAGATGTACATAAGTATTTTTCGAAGGTGAACAAGAGAAATTTTTGGGCAAAAAGTGTACATGAAACATTTTTTAAAGGTGAACAAGGGAAATTTTTTGGGGCAAAGGGTGTGCATAAAACATTTTCCGAAGGTGAACAAGGGAAAATTTTGGGGGTAAAGGGTGTACTTAAACATTTTTCGAAGGTGAACAAGTAAAATTTTTGGAGGCAAAAGGTGTGCATAAAACATTTTTCGAAGATGAATAAAAGAAAATTCTAGGGGCAAAAGGTATGCATAAAGCATTTTTTAAATATAATTAATTCTTATAATGCGTTTGGAAAGCATTTTAGAAATTCTTTTCAACTTCTATATATAACTTTTGATATTAATTTTTGTTTCTGGTATCCAAACACATCATCAATGTTACACATTTAAAATGTAAAATTTGAACGGCTCAAATATAGTGCCAGTTCGTGCCTATAATCCAAAATTTGGTAATCGGAGAAAAGTGAAAAGCAAACACGAAAAAAGAAAAAGATATCATAAAATAAGATTGGTAAAAGCTAGTGCACTGTGCAAGAATTATTTGTGGTTGGTGGTGTGGTAAAAACAACAAAGTCGAGGGTTTTACTCGCTGGGGAGATGAAGAAGAACAAAAGTCTTTCATAGGGAAGAAGCAAGAAAAAGAGTCAGAAGTAAGTTATAGTTGAAGACTGACCGTGAAAAAGGAAAGGAAAAAAAAACATTTAAGCTCGTGGGCACCTGTCATGTAAAATGTCTAATCTCTTTATCATATCACAATATAATTGTCATGTTCACATGGGTCCTTGCACAATTTGATTCTTTGTGTAATTAATGAGATCAATTTGTAGCTTTCAAATAAATTTTTTGTTCCCAACTCCCTTCGGTGTCCTAATCAACCAGAGATGATGCCCAAGTTTGATCTATGGCTTTGAACAAACATGAAGTATTTTCTGGATCGTTATGTCGGCATTTTATCCGTTTTGACTTGTTTTCTGGTTAAAATTTTAATTTCGAAATTTTTTATTTGTGGATTAAATTTATCGATTTTTTTTTTAATTTGTTAAGAGTTGAAATTTAATAGCTTTCTAATGTAAAAAATCTGAAGAAAAATGATTAATAATGGATTAATCTCATGAAATCAATTTATTTTTTTGGAAACTTGATTTTGAGGACCATCAAATTGTGTCTGACAAAATATATAGGAGTCACCATATAGAAGGATTCCTTTCAGTCGTCCAATAAGGCTAATCATTATGGCCACCAGATTCAAGATTCAACTTCTATGCCATGTCAGATTGATTCAACTTCTAACCACTACGGTTATTCCATTGTTGCCCCTAACAGAATGCCGCAATGCGCCCAATCGTTTGTTGCAAAAGAAAAGATGATGTTTGCGCCAAACGATTGGGCGCATGACCAGTCAACTAAAGTCTTGCGCCCAATCGTTTGCCACAAAGAAAATGCCCTAAAAACTCAACAGAGAACCAGATCCCCTCATGGGTGCCAAAAATCTTTTCTTTCTTCAACCTTCCCTCAAGAACTCTCTCAAATAATGGCTTAGATCACTGATTTTTGGGGATTTTGGTTCAAATCGTTTAACTGGGTTTATACTTCTTGAAGATTGTGTTCAATTGATATTTCTTTGAGGGATTTTAATCCACAAACGAGATCAGGGTATGGATTTGAAATTAAACTCATTTTTTGATTTCTTTTTTATTTTGATTGATATTTATGATTAAAAGTTGTGTTGAATTAATTTTGTGTAGTTTGTGGATGTATATTATGCTAGAGTTGATTGATTTTTGGCACCCATAGTTTATTGATAGTCCACACAGTCACTCACCAGAGTTTCAGACTGCTTTAGAGATGTCTAGAAAGAGAATTGTTTTCATACACCTAGAAAAGGGAACCCGATCTTCTGCATAATTGGCTGAGCGATGTATTAGGCAGGTAAGTGGGGACATTGTAATCCCATGTGATCCTCCTGGATTGGATTTAGTTGATTCTTCTGTGCCCGAGCCATTGTCTCACTATTTTTCGGTCGATGATGATCTATATGCCCGGTTCTGGAAACTCAAAAATATTGAACCTTTGTTGATAAAAACACAACATGCACAAAACCACGATGAGCTTGGTGTGGGTAACATTGGTGTTGCTCGACGCTTGCTTCCTAATTGAGTGTGTATAAGAAGGGCATTGAGCGTGCATTTGGTGGACTTAAGTCCAAATGGGGGGTAATCAGGAACCCATGTCGTTATTGGATGCTCAATGATTTGAAGACAATCATGAGAGCATGCTTAATAATGCACAATATGTGTGTGGAATATGAGTATCGTGATCGAGATTGGGGGACGATTACGAGCGAGGAAGCAACACCGCCTATTCAAGGAAATTTGAGACTCCCTCCTCAGTCTTTGCGCAATCCACAACGATGAAGGCATCTTCGCGAAGAACTTACAAAGCACATTTGGATCCGAAATAGAGAGGATATAGAGATGGTGAACTTCCACCACTTGTGATGGACGATGCCCTACCAACGGATGATGAGGGGACAACCGACGTGGATTCGGATCAGGATCAGTTCGAAAAGGAGGAGGGAACATTTTATGAGAATGAACATTAATTTGGATTTCTTAGTTATGCTCTGTTTAACTCCATAAGATTTATTATTTTTTTAAGCGTTTTTTTTTTGTTTATTTAATTAGACTACTGCATTTAGATATTTTAAATAACTCTCCTACATTTACATTAAAATTTAAACTTAACTACTATATTAATTTAGAAATTTAAATAACTCTCCTACATTCACATTGAAATTTAAACTTAACTACTACGTTAATTTAGAAATTTAAATAACTATCCTCCATTCATATTAAAATTTAAACTTAACTACTACATTAATTTAGATTCGAGTATGTAATAACTCGTTTGCACAACAGTGAATAAATGAATATCCAAGATCAGCTTCGTATGTAGCCTTTGTCGTTTCCCGGTTACCATTGGAAACTACTAAACATTATCTGTAAATCCGATATTTTCTCTTAATATTCGAGAAACGACACATTAGATGTTTAACACCTCTGTTGTTAGCATTACCATTAACATTAACAAACTCGTTAAGAAATAAAATCCATTATTATCAAGGCGAAATTTGATTACCAGCTATTGGTTCATGATCCACAACCTTGATATAAATTCTGACAAGTCGATGTCTTCCGCAAATAAGAATGGAGGCACTGTACTGATTGTGGGTAAAGAATAAAGAACGAAACTTCACAAGTTTGGGGGTGAGGAAGTAGTGTTGAATGTTGAGTTTATATAAAAGGATTTGATGGAAAAAAACAAGTGTTGAAAGATATCATCCGCAGGATGAATAGTGACGTTGGAGATCCGTTGGTGATCCAACGGCTCAACTCTGCTGCACCAAACCATTGGACGCACCATAGTTGAGTGTTGGATCACTGACGGATCTCCAACGTTTGTCTCCATCATGTGGTTGACATCTTCCAGCCGTTTGAAAACCCAACAACTATATTTTTTGAAAATTTTATGAATCTGATCTAGTTTTTATTCAACAAAAACAACAATCTCTTGATTTTCATTCTCTTCTCCCTTTTTAGTTAATAAAAATTTTGTTTTCTTTTGGAAAATATGAGAGCAGTCTTTAATAAAGATTATCAAGCAAAGGACAAACTGTATATGTAGAGGACGTCGAGGGTCTACACAAGTAAGTCGAAGTCAAAGAAGCATGATTACCGGTTTAAGATTATAGTTAATATAGTCAATGGTGTCAATGGTGTATATAAGCTTTATAAAGTGAATATTGGTTTTCATAATCACAATTGATGTTAATCGAATTATTCGACAATTAAAGTAAGATATTTTTTCATTAATAGATAAAAACTTAAAATTACATATTTTTGATTTTCTCATTTTCTCATTAATAGATAAAAACTTATAATTAGAAGATTTTTTTTTTCCCGTTGCGATCCTCAATTATTTTGGCCAATTACAAAATGATAAAACGACTCTCCTCTCCATTTGGTATATGCATCATGTGCCGCAAACTTACACCCTTTGTGCCTAGCGAGAAACTCGTTGTACTTGATGCATAACTTCATAACATGACGGGTCATTTTGGAAACATAGTCGGTATCGTAATCAAAGCGTGGATCTTCCACTTCACGTCCGGCCTGGGAACGTAAGGTCCTGTTTTTACCAGATTCCAAAATATACGCTCATTTCGAGATTTTTCTGGTAAATCCATGACGACGTAATAATTCCTAATCCATTCCGTCTCATCCACATCGGACTTTAATCTTTCCCTTTGTTGGAATTGGTCGTAACCTCATTTATTGCTTTCTTCTTTTTCCATGGAAGTCACTGGTTTTCTTCTTTTGTGTATCTCTTCTTCCATAGCCCTTATTGATTTTGTAGTTGATGATGATGCTTGAATAGTTCGTTTGCATCTTCTGAGTATCTCTTCAGTTGAATTGGTAGTTGATGATGGACTTGCCATTGCAAAAGAGTTTTACTTTGAAGAAAGCAATGAATGTTGAAGAAGGATTTGCTTGAATAAAGTAGTGTATGATGGAGAGTGGATTATCCTATTTATATGTATAAAAGGACAACAACTATATTTTTAAAAAAATTCAAAAAAATCATAAAAATAGCCGTTAAGACTAAGTTTGACAGTGTGCAATAAAAATGAACACATAAGATGTCATATAAACCTTAGTTCAAAAACAAACTAAACCTCGCAGTCACTACGATTCAAACATGGCAAGTCATTCTAATAAAACATAAACTATTGTTTTAAAAATAAAGAAACATCCATAAACATAACAAATCATTTTTCAGCACCCTCTCACTTATCAGCTTGATCGGCTTCAGCGGCTTCAACAGCTTTCTTAGCAGGTAATGCCTCATTAAACTCCCTCCATAAAACAATGTTTTCGGTTTTGAGGGTTGCAATACTAATGACCTCGTCAAGCTCTTCCAAAGAGAGCTCTCCAAGAAGCTTCTTCACTTGCTCCATCTTTGTCTCTCTTCCAAACGGATAACCATACTTATATAGGCTATGCACAATAGGTGGTTTCGGCTTTCTATTTACATCACACTCACGGATTTGTGTATAATAGCTGGTGCTCTTGCCTTTGTTCTCCATGCCTGCGAAAAATAAATTATAGGAAAAATATAAGTATGGTTAAAGAGAAACAAAAATCAACAATCACTAATTCAATCAACAACAAAATCATTAAGGAAATAAAATAAACTCCACAAATGGTTAATTTAATATGTATCAACCGATTCTAACCATAAAAGTGTACAGAAACCGAGTAAGAATGAATCGTTTACAGAATTGTTAGATTAGACAGTTTTTATCCAACGATTCCCACCTCAGAAAAGTATAAAAAGATGGGAAAGTGGAATCGTTGGATACATTAGTTCTTATCCAACGATTCCAATCTCAGCGAAATTAAAAAATGACAAGGTAGAATCGTTGGATACAGAAGATCATATCCAACGATTCTCATGTGAGGAAAAGTAAAAAAAATAAAAAGGTAGAGTCCTTGGATAAATCAGATCTCATCCAACCGATTCTGGGCATGGTAATTATCTGTGAGTAATATGGATTAGAATCGTTCGATGTGGATGTATCGTTTCCAATAATTTTTATGCATGTTCTTCACGTTAATGAAGATCATACAGAATCGTTGGATACGATACATCAACATCGCACGATTCTGGTAAAAAATTAGGAATTTGATTCCCATAAAGTAAGATTAAAGTACTAAGATCAATCAAAAATACTATTTCAAGTATGGGTTTATATAGATTTAGTAATTTACCTTGTATATCAATCGAGGTGAAAGATCCGAGATTGCTTTTGGAAAAATTGGATTAGGATTTTTAGAATTCGAAAAGTTTGATAGAAATTGAAAGTTTTCGTTTTTGTTTAGGTTTTGTTAGATTTGGAAATTAGTGAAAAGGGGAAAGATTTTTGTATTTATATTATGATTGAAGTATTAAGGTTAATTAATGAGTTGAGGGTATTTAGTACTTTTGATAATATCTAATTAGACATCTCTTATCTTTCTATCTAGTTGGTGTAAAATTGTGTAGGCCCAAAATAATTCTTATAAACCCTAATTTAACCAGGTTTATTTGGCTTAATTTTTCTTATAAAATCTTGTCATATAATACATTTCTTCAAAGGAAGTTTTAGGCATATTAGCTAGTCAAATAAAAATGGTTTACAAAACCTAAACCTTTTTCACCCTTTAATTTTTCCATGAATCTCAAAAGATTTATTGCTTTAAAAAATAAAACATATACAAATGCTCTGCTTATAATTATAATTAGTTTTAGCTAGTATTTATTTTCCTCGTGGAGTTTGATTTTGTGCATTTTTTTTTGAAGCATTGTGAATCCTTTTCAACAAGCGTTTACGTGATAATTCAGTATCATTTTTTAATTTAATGTTGGAAATTATAGTATATTGGAATACAAAAGTCTTAGAAGGTGTAATATTAAGGTTATTTATTACAAAATTGAACTTTCTGGTGTGTAATAAGATCGTTCTCTAACCCAATACCTGGGAAAAAATATATTTTACATATGTTGTAACGTGTCATCAACACCATTGTCTTTTTTGTTTTGATCACATAGTACAGTGATCCGTGGAACTACTGTTAAGATACATTAGCCTAGAAATTTATGTTTATTACATGGGTTTGATCCTCAACCTCTCAAATGGAAGGAAGTTTTAGAACCATTTGACCGCTTGATGGTTCTTCACCATTGTCTTTCAAGTTCCCAAATTTCCGCTATACTTAATTTTATTTATTTATTTATTTATTTATTTATTTTGTTCTCACTTTATCTTTCTATCGAATTTGCATATATAATGGTGTGGGTATGATATTATCTTGCCCTATCTGTTTTTACGCAGCCGATGACAGATGAAAAAAATTTCTACAATAATTTAGGACTAGGCAGTCCCATTTTTTATTAATCAAATTATACTAAATGATTCTATGAATACTACTTATCCATATGTAATCTTTCTATTAGATTAATAAATTCGTATGTTTATCCTTCAAAAAAAACTTGCTCTATTTGTTTGTTGCATTTACAATTTTTATCATATACTATTAACATTTAACTATTTTGTGATTTTTTTTAATAGGTAATTAATTAAAAGTGTCATTCAATTTTGAAATCCAACAAATAATTGATTTTTTTTATTGTATAACAATAGTGAATAGTCTGCCGTTTTAGTACGCTTGATGATTAGCCGTCGATCGCGTGATCACGTGTGGCCAACGAGCTAATCGCTAAAGATTTCCATTTCCGGTTTAGTCCATAAGTTATAACTCTAAAGGTGTCACTATCTATCCATTAAAAATCCATCCACACAAAAATAACACAAAAACCCTAGATAATTTATCTTTCTAAATTACCTTTTCTTTTAACTCAGCCCAACTAAAACAATAAATCCATCCCACTGCATTTAAAGAGTTCTAACTGAAGAAACTAGTAACAATTAAATTACTTTCTCTTCTATTTTCTTCTCACCATTGTCAGCATCGTCCCACCACCAACCAGCATTATCGCCCCCAGTAGCAGAACACCACCACCAACCAATACCACCACTAACCAACAACACCACCAATCAGCACCACCACCGCCACAAACCAACACCAAAACCAACCACCACCAGCACAGTCGCAATCACCGCCACCTATGATGTTGGTGCCAGTATCGCCACCACCACTAACACTGCCAGCGCCACCACCATCAACAACAACGCAACCACCAACTAGCAGTACCACCAACCACCACCACCAACCACCACCAATACCAACCAGAACCAACACCAACTACCACCATAACCACCACCAACGAGCACCTCCATCCAGCACCTCCATCAACCACCACCAGTACCAACGCCGACCACCACCAATAGCCACACCACTCACCATCACCAACCAGCACTACTACCAACCAACAAAACCACCACCAATATCACCAGCAACATTGGTTTCAACGATAAAAATCATCAACTCAAAAATTGGTTTCAACAATAAAAAGCTTTTGTAAAATTTGATGAAACCAAATTTGGTTTCATCATTTTTCTGATATTTCACCAACACAAAATATTGGTTTCAACGCTGTTCAGTTTTTGTAAAATTAGATGAAACCAAATTTGGTTTTATTTTTTTTATGACATTTCACCAACACAAAAATTGGTTTCAACGTTGTTTAGTTTTTGTAAAATTTGATGAAACCAAATTTGGTTTCATTATTTTTATGACATTTCACCAACACAAAAATTGGTTTCAACGTTGTTTTAGTTTTTGTAAAATTTGATGAAACCAAATTTGGTTTCATCATTTTTCTGACATTTCGCTAACACAAAATTGGTTTCAGCGTTGTTCAGTTTTTGTAAAATTTGATGAAAACAAATTTGGTTTCATCATTTTTATGATATTTCACCGACACAAAACCCTAATTTCGACAACGATGATGTATCATTATTTTTTATGATGATTTTCAACGATGATGATTGAGAGGTGTTGGTGATATTTGTAGAGGATAGAGGAGGAGGAGGTGTTGTTGGTGGCGGATCTGGACATGTGGTGGTGGGGGAGAAAAGATAAGGAGGAGGAGGCGATGGGGGAGGAGGAGGTGTTGTTGATGTAAAATCTTGACATAGAAAGAAAATAAGTTGTTGGTAGAGGAGACGCAGGTGATGTTAGTGGCGGAGCTACTGTTGGTGAATATAAAAGTAAAATAGAAATTGAAGGAGGTGTTGGTGGAAGAGACAGAAGTGATGTTGCTGTCGATCTATCTTTTCTCATTAGTTTGGTGGCGGTGGAACTATTGTTGTTGTTGGTGGTGGAGAGAAGTGACGGAAGAAAGAAAAAAAAAATCAAATAATTAAAAGAAATGGATAAGAGTGATATTTTAAAAAGTAATAAAAAATAAACTTAAACATTATAGAAAAATAATTTTATCTTATTTTAACTTCAAATAATTTTTATTTATAAGTAATAATATAAGATGACTTTATGTGTATTAAGTATAGTTATTTTGTGTTTTTTTTTTCGCTTTGTTATGTTTGTGGTCTTAAAACCATGGTTAAACTGGGGTGAGAAAGAAAAGAAGGGAAAGAAGGGCGTGGGACCAAAATGATTCAGATAGCGCGAGAGATCCGGGAGTAATAAGGATGTGGGACCTACATGTCTCATGGGTAATACTGTCTGCCCCCCATGTTGTACTCTTTTTCAATATCACTCTTTAACTCCTCACACAGACCCTGTTAAATCAATCTATCAGTCCTTTTTTAGTTTTAATTTCTTTATGTTTATTTACGGGTGGTGCTGGTGTCGTCGCCGCCAGCTCTTTTTCATCTTCATATACAGACACGTCATTTCTTACATCTACGTCATTTTATTTGCTATACTTACGTGTCAAGTTTTTAGTAGGCAAGATTTCTACAAGACTAAACCATCCAGTTTGATTTTCCTTAATACAATCATTCTGTTTAATATGGTTTCTACTTGCTAGCTCATTCTGTTTAATATGGTACCTTAGGGCAACTGCAGTGGTCGATATGACCATCGATTAAAGACCAGGAGTGGTCTTTGGTCCATTTTCTTCTATCGCAACGGACGAGTGAATATGGTATTTAGTCCAGAATTTCAACAGTATCGGACTAAACGTGGTTGAGCTAGTGGACCAAACATAGATATAGTCTGACGCTAATGTAATACAGCGTTCTCCCAAAACGCCACTTCACGAGGACGTTTATAAATAGAAACTTATTACTAAAAGACGTCTACCAAAACGTTTATATAGAGTAGCGTTTTTTGTAACGTTGTATTAAAACAACGTTATTTAAACAAACGACAAGCTAGAAGAGCGTGTGGGATAAACGTTCCTCTGCTAAAGCGTTAATTGCCGAAATGTTTGAGCAGAAGAACGTTAATTGCCTAAACGTCGAAGCAGGGGAACGTTAATTGCCTAAACGACGGCGCAGAAGAACGTTGTCACCTTAACGTTGCTCTAAGATAGCGTTTACATTTGTAACGTCTTTTTAGTGTAGCGTTTTAGTTAAAACGCTCTCCCAGTGTGGCGTTATGTTGAAACGCCCCCTAACCAAAGCGTTTTTGCCGTTGCCGGTAGCAGTTGTGAATGTGACCGTTATTTTCCCGTTCAACGGCTATATTTTTTTAAAAAAAAATTATTGCTGCAACAGTTTGATTTCGGCATTATATATAGAGGAAGTTTTTATGTTTAATGTACAACCACCATTCATTTGAGAACTTCATACATACAAGAAAGTCAAGTTTTTTCTGAATTTTTTTTGGTGTTTCAATAAGAGTTTTTCTTAGTATCAAAAATGGCACCAAAACCAAGAGGTCCAAATTTTACTACTAATGAAGATATAACAATGTGTAGGATTCATTTATCAATATCTCAAGACCCTTGTGTTGGTACTGATCAATCGGAAGAAAGATTATGGACTCGGATCAAAACCGGGATGAAAGAAGCTATACCTTCAATGGCCGAACGCAGTTGGACCTCCATTCAAAAACGCTTTCAAGGAATAAGTAAAGATGTTGCGCTTTATTCTGCAAAAGAGTCAGAAATTGAACGTGAACACCATACCGGCTGGGGTCCTGAAACAAAGGTAAAGTAAACCTGTTTTAGTTTCTTTGTTCAAGTTTTGAAATGGATTGTGATGCATTAATTTTTTTCTAAACAACAACAGACAGGAAGTAAGGCGGTTATTCAGGGAAGCTAATGGTGATAAACCATTTAAGCACGATGAGTGCTACGCAATTATGATAGAAAATATCAAATATTCCCGTCGTTCGACAGAAATATTTGATTCATCGCAAGCGGAAGAAGATTCTGACAATAGCGCTGAAGACCTACAAAGACCTTCATCAAGCGCAGGTCAATGGAGTGGACATGAAGAAATTGAAGATATTCCAAACACGTATCCGCGGCCGATGGGCCAAAAACAGGCTAAACAACTGAAGCAAAATGCACGAGCAAAATCCAGTGCCCAAGCAGAAGCCTTGGAAATAATAATCTTATAACCAAAAAAACTTCAACAACAGTTATTCGGAAAATGCTAAAAGGAAGATTGATCAAAGAGATGCCGAGTTAGCATCAAAAGAAGAGCATCGCCTAATGAAAGAGGAGTATCGATTAATGATGACGGACGTCTCCAAATTGGATGACGTAACAAAAGAGTGGGTTATGCTTAGGAAAGCAGAGATTTTACGAAAAAGAAGAGAATCTTGTATTACCTAAAACACTGAACAACCAATATTATTTTCCTTCTAATTAATGAAAACCATTACTTTCATATTTATTGTCTACACATAAGCATCGAGTGAAATCAATTACTAATAGTAAAAGATATGAATTAGAAAACCAATTTTTTGAAAAAGTAGTTTTTCAAACATCACCAAAATTCGACCATAAATGTTCGATCAAGTCATTTCATAATCGAATGTGCGTTTATTTGCTATGGACTGCTTGTCGTCGTTGGTGAGTTGTCATCCTTGAAAGTGCATCAGTTTGTTGCCGTGATATAGTTACTGGTGCAGCGTAGCGCCCTTGATCATAATCATGTGGCCAAACACCTGGTAGACGTTCATCCTCCACAATCATATTATGGAGAATAATTAATGTTTTCATGATATATGCAAGTGCGTCCGGATTCCACATTCTAGCCGGTTGTTTAACGATGCCAAATTGGTTTTGTAGTACACCAAAGGCTCTTTCCACATCTTTTCGAGCACCCTCTTGCATAGCTGAGAATTTCCGCTTCTTAAGTGTATCTGGATGCTTGATCGACATGATTATGGTTGCTATCTCTGGGTATATCCCATCGCCAAGATAATACCCCATATCTTAATGGTTACCGTTCACCATGTAGTCCACCGGGGGTGCCTTATCTTTTATAATGTTTTTGAAAACCGGAGAACGGTTCAGAACATTTATATCGCTGTTTGAACCGGGCAATACCAAAAAAGGCATGCCAAAACCATAGATCTTGTGAAACCACGGCCTCCAAGATGATACTTTCATCACCTTTGTATGCGGTGTATGCACCCGATTCGGCCGTTGGGCATCTATCCCATTTCCAATGCATACAATCTATACTTTCTAGCATTCCAGGAAATCCCCTTTCTTGGTTCTGAGTAAGCAATAGTTGAACATCTGCAGGTGTTGGGCTACGCAAATACTGATCCCCATATAGCTGCACAATCGTCAGGAAAAACTTACGAGTTGCTTGCAACACAGTAGATTCCCATATCCTTAAATATTCATCATTGCATCTGCCGCACAACCGTAAGCTAACATTCTAATTGCTGCAGTAATCTTAACGTGTGGTGTTAATCCGAGTCTACCGGCAGCATCCCTTTTCTGAACAAAATAAGGGTTACGTCCCACCACATCCCGTAAGATGCGGTTGAATAATTCTCTGCGCATTCTGAATCTTCTCCGGAAAATAATATGACCAAAAGTAAGGTATCTTGAAAAGTAATCTGTCCATAGTTTCCTTGCTCCCTCCTCCCGCTTTCGGTCAATTTCGATTCGAGTATTTGGCCAGTCTATATTAGAAGCGAACAATCCAAAAGTAAGTGCTTGTTCATTTTGGATAACTGCAAATGAATTTTCTTCTGATGAGGACGTCGGGTTAGTACTATCATCATCGGATGTGGAAGATATGAGTAAATGATTGTGAGGAATATAAGAACAGGAAGAGGAAAAACCATGATACATATTGTTATTCTGATTTCCTTCCATTGGTTGATGAGGTTTGTAGTTATGGTTGACGATTTTTGTATTTTTGTTTGAGGATGATTCTACTTTTGGTTGTGGTTTTAATGGAGAGAATGGTATTTATAACATGGGCATTCATATAAGTTTTTATCGACACCTAACAACAAGCCAGTAATAAAAGCCACAAAAAAGTTATGAAAAGACCCTACAACAAAAAGATGACCAATCCATTGTTGTGATATTATCGAGAGATAAGTAGTGGTCTTTACTCTTGAGTAGACAATACATGCAGGCAATTAATTAAAACATGAATGCTATGAGAGTAGAAGAAAAGGCTGACAATTCCAAAGTAACTTTTTTTGTAACATCATTTTGTTGAATTATTCAAGGCATACATTAAAGCAAAGTAAAAGAAATATTAAAAATCACTAGATAATACGTAATCACTTAAATAAACCTATTGTGAAATCTTAAGGCTTGGTTTGTAAGAAGTCGTGACTGACGTGGTTCACTTCTTGGTAGAATAATCAACACAAAGGGATTAAATTCTTCCATAACCCTTAAGATCTCGAAATGAGGTTTGTACCTGAATTCAAAACGTTTCCATCTTATCCATTCCTCTAGTGATCTAGAAACAACTTCATCATCAGTTTCATTCCTAAGACGAAATTCATTGACCTTGGCAGTTAAAGAAGAAAATTCATGTACTTCCTTTGTGATTTGAACATATCGACAAAAAAGGCCTGCTCTGTTCCTGTTGTTGGGATTTCCGGTTTCATTACAAAAGTGAGCATGTGTATCTTCTAACCATTTCATGCTCATTACACCATTCATCCGACGTTCATGGCCCCTAGCTGGATAATGCAATACAATGTTTCGACATATTGATAAATCTTCCTCTAGTGTAAAATTCTCTGCATTGAGGCTAAAATTTTCGTAACCTGCCATTAAATGAAAACCGAAGATGACAAATTTGTTATGAAATGTTAGAATGGTGGATTTGGAATGAGAATGAATGATACAATAGGTCATGTAATTATAGCTAGATGGGGAATGAGAATGGTGGATTCGTTCAACGGTAACAAATATAAAAATCAATTATTTTATTTTAATTTTCAAAATTGGTTGTATGGTGACACGGTAGTATCCACATGAATTGAGGAGTCATTAATATTGTGGATAAATAGAGAAAAAATTCAGGTTGGAATTACTGAAAACAATAAAAGAGTTAATAAAATGTTATAGATAAAGTGAAAAGTCCGCTTTCGATTTGCATGCCAATAAAGGAGTCAATAAAGTAGTCATTTAAAAGCATATTGGAATGAGTAAGCAATAAATAAGGATGATTATCACCTACCGTCCCCTCCCCACGAGAGGTGCGAGGGGGCATAAACGGAGGCATCGATGAAGAAGGAACATGACCCCCTGTATTCCACATTTGCGATGGGAGAGTTGAAGAAAAATTTCCAAAACCAAGTGGTGGATTTTGTAAACGAGCATGCGACAGTTGTAACTTCAAATTGGTGATTTCATTCTTATATTCCCGCAAGTCTTCCATCCTTTCCCTCGATTGTGTCAAATGAAAGTTTTTGAACTCTTGGGTAAAGTCAGCACTGTCTTGCGCAAAAGCATAACATTCACCCTGTTATAGACAATAGGACACACTGAGCTTGTCATCCCGTATATTTAGAAACTAAATAACAAATATGTTAGAAATGAACTTACGTATGACCAATTATCTATAGGCGGGAGGGGCACATGTTCAGCAGGTTGGTTGATGGTTTCTTTAACTAAGCCACCCAAACTGTCGTATGTATCCACATCCCAGTCTACGAGTTTGCAAAACTTGTTAGAGTTAGTAACATGGCGCCAATACTCCAAATACCCCTTATACGTAACCTCTCCTTGGAGGTACCCAGTTACATCGACCTCAGAGGTTTCCTTAAGTTGGGTAGCGTCGTCATCAGAGATGTCGCTAACTCGAGCTGGGGGGTTCATCGGAATGCGGTAGCCATCATTGTTTTGGTGCCATAACCGATCACCGAGGTATACGTTATGCTATTAAAAGTATGATTCCACTATTAACTATTATAATAAAACATGAAATAAAAAAATTATAGTATGAAAATAAATTAACTACTCACAATGCCATTCCAAGTAAATACAACGCGCCTATTTGAGAGAACCACCGCTGTCGTGATTATGTCATTTTGTATTAGTGGGATTGCGGTCCGCCAAGGGTGCATGTCACATCGTTGGCATTCATTGCATTCAGAAGACACCGTGAACGCACAAAATCGTTACTCTTTTTTCGTGTACTCTTCCACCTAGAACATCTAGGCCAAACAGTCACTGTCGCAGGTGGTGGGTTCTGAGGTCGACATATACCGAGATATTCGTAACCCCAAAACTTCAATTTGTTTTAAAGCAAATAAAATGAATAAGTTACCACCAAACCTTATTTAAAAAAGAAATAAAATATTTATTAATTTACCTCTAATATATGGCAGGGTCCGGTTAGTGACTTTTTCCCCTACCGGATGCGCCAAGGGCGGAATATAGTTTTGAAAAACAAGCACCACCCCAGTCGTAAGTTCCAATTAGTTTTGGATCCTCAAAAGCCGCTAACCGTCCGGCATCCACATAGTTCCTTGCATTGGAGAAAAAGAATTGTCATAGAACATACATCCAAAACGCTTTTGCAACTCTCTCAGCTTTGGTAGCATCATGTTGCGCCCCTTTCAAATAATCCTCTGTAAAGTATGACCCTAAAAATGCCACCGTTGGTGTATCACAGATCCACTGAATTGAAATATTGTTAGTTACACAATAGTTGTTGTCTTTCAGCTCTGTAAAAATATTCTGCTGGACATATTCAAAGGTGTACTTATCCTCATCGTATGGAATTTGCCCGCCAATCCCAATACTAAGACCGGTCAACATCACCCAGTTTACTGGTGTAAACCCCATTTCACCAAATGGGAAGTGAAAAGTGTTGTCGTGTCCCAGAAACGCTCCACCATGTAATCAATCATGGCATGTGACGAGTCACCAGCATCCATTGCCAAAAATCTGTCCCATCCAGCCATTTCAATAATAAATTTCGCTCTAGAGCAGAATTTCGATATACTTTTATATGCCAGCATAACCGATTTAAGAGACCCCCGATGGATGTACTTTGTCTTTGGGTCTTCCCTAATTGTCATATCGCTGCTAACGTGACCCCTATCATCTTCCACCAGACTATAATTTTCCAACCCTGTAACATCATTCGTTTCTTCACCAACACAACCTCCTTGTGTATAGTTGGTTGATTTGGCTTTCTTGTCCCTTTTTTTCCCACCGATCAATCGCGATGCGGATTTCCTCAACATCTAACCATAACAAACAGTTAACAAGACAAAAAAAAAAAAAATTCACTTTCAAAAATGTACTCACTTTTAACATTATTTTCACGTTACCAACATCTAACCATAACCCAAAAATTATTTTCAATCTTAACAATTGAATATTCAAAAATAATTTTTATAAACCATCTAAAATCAACCAACAAACACAAATCATGATTCAAAAACTAATATCATTATAATCAAATAATAAATTTAAAATGAAACAAACTAACAACTATTAATAACTTGATAATTTACTCAATCATATATTATTTTTACATCCACAATTAAAATTTTAAATATCATAAATGATTAAGTAAAATTATAAACACTATAAAACTAAAAATTAACCAAATCAACACCCCTAATTAACAATGATGTAATTAACAATAATATAATTTACAATAATGTAATTAAGAATAATATAATTTATTATAAATTTCATTTTTCTCCATAAATTACAACCCAAAAACCCTAAATTAATTCAAATCCTAAAATTTTAATTTATTATTTTCAAACCCTAAAACTAACAAAAATCATTTAATCTTCAACCATGTATACTAAATTTAACATTCACCATAAAACTAAAAATATATATACTAAATCTAGTAATCATTAAAATCAAAATAGATAGCCAAAAAAATTAGCAAAAAAAAAAGAAGAAGAGATTTATACCGATTGGTTCCACTCTAAAACGTCCCGCTAAACTAACGTGTTGACGTGGTCCCTTGCACAGTCGACAGTCAATCGGTTGGGAGGCAACAGGAGAAAAACAAAGAGAAGAAAAACAAAGAGAAGAATGGAGTACGTCGGCTTGGTTGGGTTTCTTTTGGGGTTTTGTTGGAGAAGAAGGTAATGTGTGTGTTTTTATAGTGGAAAGCATGCCCTACACGTGTATCAAACCCTACCTAAAATCACGACACATAAGCAAATCATCTATTGACCTTGATTGACCTAGCTTGACTCTTTTTAACGCTCCATCAGACTAACGTGACCTTTGTTCACGCTCGTCTACACTAACGTTACCTAAAGTTGACGTTGTCACACGGCAACGTTTAAATGGTAACGCCCCTCTAAGCCAACGCTTTATTCTCAAACGTTGTTTTATGTTAACGTTTTTGTTTCTAATTATTTCAAACGTTGTTTTATGTTAACGTTTTTCTTTGAAATGCTCTTTTAGTCGAGCGTTTTAGTTTTGACACTCCAGTACAATAACGTTTAAATATACGCTTTAGTAAAGTAATGTTTGAGTATGTAACGCTTCATTACAGGAGCGTATGTTAAAAACGCTAATTTACATGAACGTAAAAAACATAACGTTTGTCTAGTTAAACGTATTTGTAATATACGTTATTGTAGTATAGCGTTTGAATATTAACGCTTATTTACAACAGCGTAATATCATATTTAGTCATGCTTCCGTTGCGTTTTTTTTTTAAAGCGACCAAACAAATTTGGTCTTTGATCGATGGTCTGGTCCAACCGCTGCAGTTGCTCTTAACAACTTCCTATTGTATTTAGTAGTTTTTTTGAAATTCGTAAAAAAAATAAAAATAAAACAAAATTGAATTTAACTCGTTTTCACAGGTTTTACCAATAGATGTTTGGAATTAACTCTCCATTCACCATCGACGCTTAACCATCCAACACGTGGCAGAAATATTTTTGTTGCTCAGCCAGTGGCACATCAAACCATAAATAATGGGAAAATTTAATATATTTTAGGTAGTTACAATCGTGGTTTTTATACTCGTACAAATCACCATATCAATTCTGAAAACGCTTTAACCCACATATGCGAACATAATCTGAATTAACATCTAATTTCACGAATTAGAGGCTAAAAATAAAGTTTTCTAAAACAGAGACCATAATTTAAGTGGATTATATTTTGATAGGCCCAGTTAAAAATTTTCCTAAATTTTATTTTATTTTCTAATAAAAAAGTAATTTAAATTTCAGATTGATAATTTAACATATGATTTAGTATCTAAAAATAAAAAATGAGTCATTCTATGATTTATAATTTCGATATTTTTATCATGTCAAAATGATGGTGTTCATATTGCATTTGTGTAAGTAAAATGTTTCTTCAATAGGCCATGACCGGCACTCTGGAATCAATTGCTCGAGTTACGAGCACTTTTTGCGAACTTAATGTACTTAAACTTGATATTAAGGTCTGGTGCCCCACTCAAAAACGTGTGGACACCAACAGAAACTTTTAGAAATTAATCTCTGATTTCTTTTTCTTGAGGTCTTCATTTGCAGTTTGTACTGGATCGGCACCGTTATGGCTACATAAATCACATGTCGAGGTAGCAGGTTGATTTAGGACCGATTGTCCCATCCATACGGGCGAATATTAAAGATGGTAGTCCCCGCACATCCTATTTAACGGTCATAGTTTCGTGATGCATAACCAAATTTGTGTTTTCCTATGATTTTGTAATGTACATGAGTTTGAACTTGTCAAATGAACTTGATATATTTAAGAAACAGAGGATATGTCAAAGTAGGCTCTAGGACGCATCATGAGTTGCAAATTTTTTTGGACAAAATAAATTTCGTACATGTGATGATCCAACATCTTATTTTTAAATAATCTGATTAAATTGGGACCTACAAGAATTTTTTTGGACTTATCATTAAAAGTTAAAATATAATTATTATGTAAAAAAATAAAAACCCCTTATCCAACTTTTTATGTTATTAACTAATATGTTTGATTTGTGTTAATTAATTTAAATATTAGTTAAATTAGTTGGTGATTCAAACTAGATTATAGTTAGGGTTAGATGGTAAGAATTAGAGTATAGTTTTTTTTTTTTTGAAAATTTGAAGAAGAAGAATGAGAAGAACTTGAGGAAACTAAGTTTTGAGGTTTTGGTAATAAAGATGAAATTTAATTGCATCGACGTATATTCTAGTGGTGAAGAAGAAGTGGGTGCATTACGTATCGCAAATCAGATTATCGTGCTTTCCATCCGCACGATTTGGGGTTTTTGTTGGACGAAAAAGAACGTTGAACCAAAGCATAAATGAGGATTTTTATCAAGGAAATGAAGATTCAACCCGGAAAACGGACATCTTAATGCTTCCAAACGTCAGGTATACGTTCTTAGGATCTCCAAACATGTGTTTGTAGTCTATAATCTCCAAAAAGTTATTTTTTTTGTTGCATATTTGACATATTTTCTGGCCTCCGTATAACCCAAAATTGTTGGTTACAATGTCATCGTAACAAACGATTCTACCTCCTCTCATAATTTTTGAACCAGAATCAGTGGTTATGGTCATGAACAACGACCGATTCTGGTTCAGTTTTTGGGAGAATTGGTGGGTCAAATAAGCGGTCGATGTGTGTGGATCTATGTAACGATTATAGTCGAAAAAGTGTCCAGAGGAACTGCTCTTTGCTGGATGCTAGAATCGTTACACAAATCATTTCACTTGTGCCGATTCTATCATTTAGGGATTTTTTCAAAATCAAGACTAGGTAGAATCGTTGGATGTGTATGGACCTAATGGTCGATTCTGTGGAATCGTTCAACACGATTGTCACTAACCACCAATTCTATTGGCCTAATTTTTTGATTTATATTGTAGATTGTTCAAGCGGTCGAGAACCAACCTATACCCTTGTCTCATATGGGGCCTGATACTTCTACCCACTACCACACTGATTTGGTGTGGGAAAAGAAGGAGGATGCAAGGAAATGGTTTATGGACAAAGGCATGGAGATCAATTGCGCATTAGTCTTAGGTCGTCGTACGAGGCGTGATCGTTTGAAAATTGTTTGTGAGATAAATGGCAAGAAAGAAAGTCACATATCAAAGGACAAACCGTATATGAAGAGGACGTCGAGGGTCTACACAAGTAAATCAAAGTCAAAGAAGTATGATTGCGCATTTAAGATTATAGTTAATAGAGTCAATGGTGTATATAATCTTTTTAAAGTGACCAATGGTTGTCATAATCACAACTAATATTGACCGAATAATTCGAAAATTAAAGTAAGACATTTTTTTCATTAATAGATAAAAACTTAAAATTACATATTTATTTAAAATCAGGAGATATTTATTTCCCGGTGCGAGACGCAACTATCATGGCAGCTTCAAAATGATAAAACGGCTCTACTCTTTATTTGGTAAATGCATCATATGCATCAAACTTATCCTCTTTGTGCCTAGCGAGAAACTCGTTGTAATTGATGCACAACTTCTTAACATGAAATAACCTATCAGAAACATAGTCGGCCTTGTAATCATGGCGTGAACCCTTCCACTTCGTGTCCGGCTTGGGAACATAAGGTCCTGTTTTTACCAAATTCCAAAACATACGCTCATCCAGAGTTTTTTCTGGTAAATCCATGACGCCGTAATAGTTCCTAATCCATTCCATCTCATCCACAACGGACTTTAACCTATCTCTTTGTTGGAATTGTTCGTAACCTCGTTTCTTGCTTTACTTTTTTTCCATGTCAGTCATTGGTTTGCTTCTCTTGCATATCTCTTCTTCCATAGACCTTATTGATTTTGTAGTTAGTGATAATGCTTGAGTAGTTCGTTTGCATCTTCTGAGTATCTCTTCAGTCGAATTGGTAGTTGATAATGGACTTGCCATTGCAAAAGAGTTTTACTTTGAAAGAAACAGTGAATGTTGAGGAAGAATTTCTTTGAATGAAGTAGTGTATGATGGAGAATGATTATCCTATTTATATGCATAAAGGAGCAACAACTATATTTTTAAAAAATTAGCCGTTGAGCCTAAGTTTGACTGTATGCAATGAAAAGTACCACATAAGATGTAATATAAACCTTAATTCAAAGAAAAATTAAACCTTATAGTCACTACGATCCAAACATGACAAGTTATTTTAATAAAATATAAACTATTGTTTTAGAAATAAATAAACATCCATAAGCATAACAAATCATTTTTCAGCACCCTCTCAGTTATCAGCTTGATCAGCTTTAGCGGCATCAACATGATCAGCGGCTTCAGAAGCTTCCTTAGCATCTAATGCCTCATGAAACTCCCTCCACAAAACAATGTTTTCGTTTCTGAGGGTTGCAATATTAATGGCCTCGTCAAGCTCTTCCAAAGAGAGCTCTCCAAGAAGCCTTTTCACTTGCTCCATCTTTGTCTCTCTTCCTAACGGATAACCAAACTTATATAGGATTCACACAATAGGTAGCTCCGGCTTTCTATTCACATCATATTCACGGATTTGTGTATAATAGCTAGTGCTCTTGCCTTTGTTCTCCATGTCTGCGAAAAATAAATTAAAGAAAAACATATAAGTATGGTTAGAGAGAAATAAAAATCAACGATCACTAATTCAATCAACAACAAAATCATTAAGGAAATAAAATGAACCCAATAAAATTGTTGGTTAATATAATATATATCCATCGACTCTAACCATAAAAGTGTACATAAACCGAGTAAGAATGAATCGTTTCCAGAATCGTTGGATTAGACAGTTCTTATCCAACGATTCCCATCTCATAGAAATAAAAAAAATGGCAAAGTAGAATTGTTAGATACATCAGTTCTTATCCAACGATTTCAATCTTAGAGAAGTTAAAAAAATGACAAGGTAGAATCGTTGGATGCAGCATATTGTATCCAACGATTCTCATATGAAAAAAAGTAAAAAAGTGAAAAAGGTAGAATCGTTGGATAAATCATATCTCATCCAACGATTCTGGGCATGGTAATTATCAGAGAGTAATATGGATTAAAATCTTTTGACGTGGATGTATCGTATCCAACGATTCTGATGCATGTTCTTTATGATCACAAAGATCATACTAGAATCGTTGGATACGATAGACCAACATAGAATGATTCTGGTAAATCTAACCATATAAAGTGTACATAAACCGAGTAAGAATGAATCGTTTCTAGAACCGTTGGATTAGACAGTTCTTATCCAACGATTCCCATCTCAAAGAAGTAAAAAAAATGGCAAAGTAGAATCGTTGGATACATCAGTTCTTATCCAATAATTCCAATCTCAGAGAAGTTAAAAAAATGACAAGGTAGAATCGTTGGATACAACAGATCGTATCCAACGATTCCCATATAAAAGAAAAAAGAAAAAAAGGTAGAATCGTTGGATAAATCATATATCATCCAACGATTCTTGGCATGGTAATTATTAGAAAGTAATATGGATTAAAACCGTTCGATATGGATGTATCGTATCCAACGATTCTGATGCATGTTCTTGATGATCACAAAGATTATACCAGAATCGTCGGACACTATAGACCAACATATAACGATTCTGGTAAAAAATCAGGAATTTGATTCGATAAAAGTAAGATTAAAACACCTAGATCAATCAAAAATGCTATTAGAAGTATGGGTTTATAGAGATTTACCTTGTAAATCGAGTGATTGGAAGATCCGAGAATTTTTTTTTGAAAAATTGGATTAGGGTTTTTAGGATTTGGAAAGTTTGATGGAAATAGATTTTTTTTTGTTTAGGATTTTTGTTAGATTTGGAATATAGTGAAAAAGGGAAAGATTTTTGTATTTATATTTTGATTTAAGTATTATGGTTAATTAATGAGTTGAAGGTAGTTTAGTACTTTTGTTAATATCTAGTTAGACACCTCTTATCCTTCTATCTAATTGGGTGCAAAATTGTATAGACCCAAAATAATTCTCGTAGGTCCTAATTTAGCCAGGTTAAATAAAGGATAATGGTTTTCTCTATTACTTATCAACGGTCACACCTATCCATCGAATATTCTAGCTATATGTGATGATATTTTTTGAAAAATTTATGAAACCATATCTAAGCCATTGTTTCCTTTGTGTTTCTTCAGGTGCTACCTAACTACCTTGTTTATCCAATGAATTTAAAATTTTCAAAACAAATAATAAGGGTTTTTAAAGAACTTTTAAAATGATAAAACTAAATTGGTCATTTTCTCTCCTTTACATAATCAAATAACAAGATTTATAAAGAGGATATCACTATTAGCGGGGTGATACTAACCACCTGATTTTTGGATTGGCATCTATCTCCCTCAAAATATTGATATCTCCTTTTGTGAATTATGTAAAAAAACTTTCCTTTTCTTCTTTCTCAATTCCTTTCGGAAGCACTCAATTCTACATCAAATCTCTATGAATTTAATCATGTGTTGCCCGAGTTTACTCTAATTAGTATTAAAGTTATTTTGGGTAACATTAGAATTAGAATTTTATGTTTTCAATAAAACTTATCCTTGCTTGATTTTAGGTTTAGATTTTATGTTTATTTATGTAGGTATTCTAATGTCCGGTTATTATCATCGTGAAGAATATACTTCCTCTGTCCCAGTTAAAGTGTTTAAATTGGATTTTGCACACATATTAAGTAATGGAGAGATGTATAGATTTTTTCCATCTACACTCCCGATAAAAGTCTTTAACCATTAATTACTATTAGTATATTTTAAAAAAACTTATGTTTCCAAGATAAAGTGCAAGGATAATTTTGGATATTATATGAAAAAATATCAATTCAAGTAAGTTTTATGGGACTAAAAAAAAACCCTATTTAAACAACTTAATTGGGATGGAGGGAGTAATAATCCAATGGTTGCTTATTACTGTGATGCATTTAGAACCATTTCTTATAGCCTTGATGGGAAGTTGTTAACTTGCGATGATATAATTTGTACGCCGTCGAGGGCTTATTTATTCAATTTAAGATCTGATCGTGATTATTGTGTTATGTGCTTATTACTCATTCGTATGGGAGCATCAAAAGTTTAAGAGGACATCAAAATGGTTGGAAAGAACTCCAAAAACTATCTCTAAAGCCAAGTCCTATGCACTTCTCAAAACACCAAATTTGGCCAAAAACATCTACTATGCACCTAGCATACCATCAAATTCACCTTTTAAACACTCAAATTTAAGAGGATGTCCATCGCGACATAGTTTTGACCGAGAGACAGAGAGTTGGTCGCTCGACAAAGAGTAAGTCGCTGGCGACCAAGTCGCTGTCGCTTGACAAAGACTTTATCTCTAACTAAATATTTTAAATATTTTATATTGATATCTCCTATATTTTAGTTATTTTAACCAACTTTTATTATACAAGGGTCCCACTAAATATATTATAATATCTAAAAACTCCACCAAACATATATAAACATATTTTTTATTTGTTAAAGGTCCCACAAAATATAATTAAATATATCATTTTACTCAAATTAAATAGTTTACCATAGTGGAGAAGCACCTTTGTCCGTCCACGTGGCTGGACAAACTAACCCATTTAAGGGGAGCATAGGATTTGACCTAACAAAACATCAGATTCCTCTTTAAATTATGTATATTTAAGAGTTCCTAATAAATATATTTTTTATTATTTTTCATTGGCAATGTATGAATCTGTTGTTCACATCTCTGCCTTAAATAAATAAATAAGCTAAACATATAAACAGAGCGAGGCCTATGAAAATGACCCAATAACTTAGAGTGGCATAAAATATTCCACTATTGGATAAGTAATCCTCAAAAGAGCCTAAGAGCGTTCATAGTCACGCGAGTATAACCTGGACCAAACCTATATTTACTCTTTGATCAGCCTAAAACCAATCACAGTGGGACGACTATAATTGATTATAATCGAGTTTTTCTAGGGTTTGGGACCAAATTTGGTCTAAAATCCAGACCAAACCCAAATTTGGTGGAGCGTATGAATAAGTCGATGTTTAATAGTAGGGTAATAATAAGTCGATGTCCCGTGGAAGGCGTACAAATAAGTGGACGTTTCATTACCTGGCGCACGCAAAAGATAACGCATGTAGTGGCTGTTCATATAGTGGTCTGCTTCACTTCACAAACAATTCATGGGGCGTTCATCTACATAACCACCCACTAAAAGATTTACTTTACTAAGCATTTATCTACATAACCACCCCATGGACAAACAACATACATCTTCATATACATGCACGCAAGATCAAGCGCTCAACTGTACTTACTTTTGACCATATTTTACTTTTCTATCCGCTGCGCTTCACATGGACTAAGAGTAATTTTTTTTGGTATTTACTCTTTGGTTTTGCTCTTTGATCAGCTCATGACTGTGGATGCTCTAACTCATCCGGATTCTATTTCAGGCGAAGTGGTGTTTTTTCAAAAAAAAAAATAAAAAAATAAAAAAATAAAATAAAATACTGGTGTTCACTGTTCGAACAAAAAACATATGATAGACAGGATACCGTCTGTTTGGTGACCCAGTAACTGATACTGAAAAGCAATATATGTGGTTTTAGTACTTAAATCGACAATATGTGGTGCTTTACCAACACCTTCGTAACACTGCGAGTTTTCTGAGTTTCCAAAGAAAATTCCCTATAAATATTAGAACTAACATCATAAAATATTTAAGCCAATGATTAAAAGAACGAATAAACTAATAAAATTTTAATATCTGTGATTTATATTCGAAAAATTTAATATATATTTTGATTTTAAGTAAACCAGTATAATAGATAAAAGTTTAATAAAATTTTCCACGTACCGTGCCGATCAGCTACTAGATCTACAAA
Source organism: Papaver californicum (assembly GCA_023531435.1). Classification (NCBI taxonomy): domain Eukaryota; kingdom Viridiplantae; phylum Streptophyta; class Magnoliopsida; order Ranunculales; family Papaveraceae; genus Papaver; species Papaver californicum. Next base: position 2,466,300 of record JAJJMC010022854.1, read on the forward strand.
AGAATTTTTTATTTTATCGATCATGGAATTTATTTTGGCGATTGGTTCTGCAGGTTTTTATTTTGAGAAAGTCGGACCTCTCTATCACGTGCTAATGCAGAACCCCTAAGTGTCATATATATGTAAGGATGTATATTGCTCCGGCCTCGTTAGTCTTCATATTCACTGCACTGGTACGTAGTTCCAAGGTATTCTTTTAAAAGGGATTTGGTATTTGCGCCTCTGCGAGAGTTCAGACCCAATGTGACAAAGCATTTAACCCTATTAAAATAACTACCACATAAGCACATTGATCGGGATATAGGGCCATATAGGAGATTGAATTTTGGATGCTAAAATCTTTACACCTCCATATACTCATGGATAGTAATTAAATTTGGCAAACAAACTGATGTTCAATAATCCACGGCATCTGGTAGGATGTCTTTGTACTGCATCATTAAGATTCTGCTTATCTCTAATGAAAAAGAAAGAATTAAATTCATTTTAATTTACTAATTCTTTTTCTCTATTTCTTCCTGTGCTTTATTTTCCGCATATATTTTATTATTTTTTGTAATTTCTGGAAAGGAAAGAGTGATTAACGTCTTGTCAACCCACTTAGACACGGAGCCGTTGCCGGTCCTCTCTGACCTACCGACGTTTCTATCTTTACAACCAACCATAACAAATACCAGATCATTCAGAGAATTGAGATGTATATCTAATTATCTCTCTTTGTATTTCTTTCTCTCTTCTTTCTGTCTTGAAGTGATCATCTATCTATATATACAATGTTTTTACTGTAGCGATATACTGTGATCATCAACTGAGAAAAAAAGTTACACTTCTCATCTACACCGTTCAATTATGATCTAGCTAGTACTACTACTGCTGCTGCATCTTCTTTACAACAATATCATCCCATTCGAAAACTCAAACTGCTTGCAGATAAATAAGTAGTAGCTGAAGTTTTAGTCCTCATGGCTCATCAAAGTTCTAATCAATAATACAAGTTTAGCTCTGCAGAGATCAAGCAGGTTTTCATTCTCTTTCTCATATCATATCATAGAACAATTAGGGTTTTGTATTTGTAGTCTAGAAGAATGGAGGATTATTCACAAATGGATGAGCAGAATACATCATCAATAACACCAAGGGGAAATAGTTTCTTATATACAACACCTATTGTTTCTCAACATCATCATCATCATAATAATAATCTACCCACCATCAGCACTGCTTTTCATCTTCAATCAGGCTCAGCACCAGAACGAGAAGATGATCATCATCATCAACATCAGTCTAATAATAATATTAATTTCCTTTCTCATCTCCATCATCATCAACAACAACAGCATGAACAAGCACGTCAGAATCATCATCCTATTGTGAAAACAGAAGCTGTTGCTGCTACTTATTCTCAACAGCAACAACAGATTCATAATCATCAAGAATTTCATTACCCTTCTCTAATGAGAGGAGGAGGACATGGGAATCAGCAACAACAACAACAGCAGCAGCAAAGGCAACAAGGAGGGTTTAATAATAATAATAATAATTTGGAAGCTATTAAAGCCAAGATCATTACTCATCCTCAGTATTCGAACCTTTTAGAAGCTTACATGGATTGTCAGAAGGTAAATAAATCTCTATATAAATTAAATTAATTGCCCCTAAATTCCAACTCTACCCTCCCTATAAACACACACACGAGAGCACACTCCACCATGAAATCACAAAAGAGACAGAGAGATATTAGTAGATTACTTGATTTTGACTTATCATATTTGATGATTTTACAGGTAGGAGCACCACAAGAAGTAGTTGCTAGACTTACACAAGCTAAACAGGAGTTTGTCGCAAGGCAAAAATCTTCATTGATTAATAGAGATGCATCGTCTTCTTCTTCATCATCATCATCAGCAGTAGATCCAGAACTTGATCAATTCATGGTGTGTAAAACTGTAAAGATATCTATATATTACTCCATATACTAAAATTTTAATAATTAACCCTAGCAAATCGATTTTGAGCTTGGTTATATCAAAAAAATTAACAATGTTAATTTGTAGGAAGCTTATTACGATATGCTAGTGAAATACCGAGAGGAATTAACAAGACCATTACAAGATGCTATGGATTTCATGAGAAGGATTGAAGCTCAACTCAATACCCTTGTCACTAATGGACCTATCCGTGTCTTCACTGGTACTCTCTCCTCCTCACTCTTTACATATCTCTCTCTCTGCTCTCTCCTTCTCCCCCTCTTCTGTCTACAGTTTGAGAATTTCTAGTTAGAAAACTGTTTTTATTTTTTTGTTACTTTGACAGACATTTCTTAGATCAAATTATAGATTTGGTTCAGTTATTAAGAACAACAAAAGAGGCTGTTGTTGTTACTAGAATGAATAAATTAATTAAGAAGATCTTATGATGTAAAAACAACATATTTTTATTCCTACCAGCTGCTAATTGATTCTCTCTTTCTCTAGTCAGTCCAGTCTAAGATCCTCTCTCTCTCTGATCATTGTCGTTGTTTCCCAAAGTAAAAGAAAATCAGATTAATTAATTGTTTAATGAAAGACGATATAATTAAGAAATTGAATAACATCGGATACTGTCCGCATTATTATTAGCACCACTTCTCCAGCTACCACAATTTCCCAGTACCATACAACTTGAACAACTTATGTCAGGGGGGATGGATTCCTTCCAAATCTTTACACCATATGTCAACAAATTTCTTCAATATAGAACACATATTCTAGCTAATTACTTTGAGGTTTTTATGGAACTCATTAAAATATACTGATCATTTGGAAAAACATAAACCTTCCCGGTGGCCGATAAGTAGTTTACAAATAAAACACAAACCTTTCGGTAGGCATAGTTCACTTGGGTTCTTACAAGAATTGATAAGCATGCACTTAATAAAACAAACAATAATTTATCCTAAGTAGTATAGAGAATGTATGTTGGACTTTTTAGTTTAAAATTTTAAGGTTGGATTTGGTTGATTTATACTAGCTTTTTTTGGTAGCTAGTAGTACTATTAATTTTTGTTGTTTAATGTAAAAGAATACTATTATAGGTTCAATGTTGGTTTAGTATTTGCATGGTGGAATTAAGTTTTTGTTTTCTTTCCTTTGATTGTTATGAATAATATAATAACACGTGAATGAGCTATAACTAGGGTTTCATTTATGTATAGTAGTACTTCTATTAGATTCTTCATAGGTTCTATTCCTATATGAAAAAAAAAAGTTATGGATCACCTCTGTTTAGGTATGCTTGTAGACTACTACTACTTCTTCTTTAGGGATACTATTTAAACAGAGTGTGTGAGTGAGACAATATGTTAAATGGTTCCCACTATAACTTTATAATGCAAAAAAGTCAGCACTAATCTTTCCTAGTTTAATATCTGCTGCACACTTTTGTTTCTACACTGCAGTAGGATTCTGCTCATTCTAAATAGGGCAAGCTATTTTGGTGTTAACTGATTGTGTTCATACAGCTGTTTATGGGTATTGACTTATTTTTTCGATGATTTTTTTTTTGTTTCAAATGTGGTTAAGTGACTCGCTTCTCTATGCTTTGCTCTACTTTATATTTAATTGCTATTACAACCCATGAAATATAGAGGTTCGTTAAGCATTGACCATCATTTCATTGAGGAATGAGGATTGCACCTATCATCAGAGTCAGTAGTTATCGTATGAGTTAGAAGACCGGTTGCAGAAAGACTGCTCTATAAGCTGCATTGCTAGAATGTACCTAGCATAAGCGATTGATTGGGTTAGTCGAAATGCACTAGAAAACCCGTGGTCTTCTTTAAATGTTTTCCTTAAGGTGTTTCTAAGCAAATTGAGGAAGAGATGGCCTAATCATGAATGTCTACGAAGGGACAACTTAATTTCTCACTAGGAATTATCATATGTGTACGACAAAGAGATAATTCATGTGAGAGGGGTGTTGAAATCCTAAACACAAGTGTTGATTAAATTCTTGTTTGAAACCTGTATCTTTGAAGAAGTTAAGCATATGATTAACCTTGCGTTGATGTGTTTGGCATAATCACAAACCCTAGATATGAATAATTCATTGGCACAAAGAAGTACTTGTCAAGCAGTCCTATATACCCTGACTGTATCACAAGGTTATCATACAAATTTGGTCTCAAATGTTAGGCTGTATTATGATGACTTTAAGCATGTAAAGCTTTGCATACTCATCTCTTCAGTTCATCACTTAAATTGGTATCATATAAAACTTTCGACAAGATAATAATGGTTTCAAACTTCCCAAGTTGTTCTCAGTGTTTAGCCCCTAAAGACTTATTAAGCTTGGACATTAATTTGTTTAGGGAAAACGGAATCAGAAGCTTGGACTTATTAAGTGGCTGATATTTCTATGTTACTTTCATTATTCTGTGCTACTTAAGTATCAATGTATGTTGGAGATTCTGTTTGCGACTTAGTTATGTTAGATCACTCCTATGCACTAATGTTGATCTTTTGACTGAAAGCTTGGATTGATGGAGATGCAAGCTAAAGAATGCTAACAATTATGGTTCTCTTCATCACCAACTTTAAAAAAGATTCATTCTTATATGTGTATACCAGTCTCCATTGCATGTAGGCGTTCTCATCTTCCTCAGCATTATTACTGAAAATAATCCTCTAGACAACTTTATTCCCGCTGCATCTCCTTGACTGTTGAGTTCAGCTCATGTTTTATATAGAGTGTTAGCTATCTCCAGCTGGTATATGACCTAATTCTCCACAGTGTATGTCCTCATTCATGGAGTGGGAACGGAAATTATTTTTTACGCCTAATAATGTCAATCATTGCTGTGCCATCACATCTTAAGCTCTTCAATTCTAGTGGGCACAAGGTTTTGGTGGATATATGAGTGATCATCCATTTCCAGTAATATTGCAGCGGACATGACAGTGAATTATTCATAACTTCGAGCCTTTAGACTGCAGAAAAAAACATTCAGTTCTTGATCCGTCTTGGTCCGAAGGGTATGGGTCATGATACTTGCAAAGGGTGGGTATCTAAATAGAACCTTGTATCTTAATTGTTGCGAGTACATAAAAATTTGGGAGATATCAATTTTTTTAGCTTGTGTCTTACATTTTCATTTCTTCTGATACTGATCACTTGATCCATGCAGATGAAAAGTGTGAAGGGGTTGGTTCGTCTGAAGATGACCAAGATAATAATAGTGGGGGTGAAGCCGAACTCCCTGAAATTGATCCTCGTGCTGAAGACAGAGAACTAAAGAATCACCTATTGAAGAAGTATAGTGGTTACTTGAGCAGTCTGAAACAAGAACTTTCTAAGAAGAAAAAGAAAGGGAAACTGCCAAAGGATGCAAGGCAGAAGCTACTGAATTGGTGGGAATTACACTACAAATGGCCATACCCATCGGTACGTCAACTATCTTGATCACTAAACCTAAATAATAGCTACTCTTTAACTTATCCTGCATTTAGCTCAGATCTATTTTAGTAAAGGAAAGAAAGGTATTTATTTCACCCTATGTTGAAACAGACCATAAGTTTCCATTTGCTCGAGAAATCAATGACAGATTTATGTGTTTTGATAATAAAACAGGAGTCCGAGAAGGTAGCCTTGGCTGAAACTACTGGTTTGGATCAGAAACAAATCAATAATTGGTTTATAAACCAAAGGAAACGACATTGGAAACCATCCGAAGATATGCAATTTGTAGTGATGGATGGCGGGCTACATCAACCAAACACCGCACTATATATGGATGGGCACTTCATCGGTGACGGTAGTTACCGCCTGGGACCCTGATCTCCTGCTAGCATGAAAAGAGCCTAAGATATATATAATCTGGGTGAGATACGGTTTTTATGTATTCATTGGTGTTCACGATGACATGATATGGATAATGTGCCATGTATTTGTTGTATTCGAACGTATGCATAATGGTTTTAAATGTAAGATGTTGTGATAGCTAGGTTATGTATATGTTTTTTTTGGCAAGTATTCAAGACTTTTAAGTTTCAAGTGTTATTGCTATTCCTAAATGAACCACATTCTTTGTAGTTCTCTAGCTCTTCAAATCCGTGTTCTTTTCTTTTACGAAATTAAGGTTAAATTTGGTTGTAGGTAGGATTTATAATTGGCCGATTTCCGTTCATATGTCGGGAAAACAGCCGGTTCTGGCGACCGTTATGAACATAATATCGGCCGAGATACCGCCGGTAATATCGGTTTCGGTGTTTGTCAGAGATGTCGATATCATTGATATTCACCGAAATATTAAATCATACTAGTGTCTCGGTCCCGACCGATATTCACCGAAATCCGATATTAACTACCTTGCTATGGAGTACTACTAGTCTACTATTATACACGGCAACACTAACCGTTTTAAAACATTGAGTCGAGTGTTTAACTAGGAGAGAATCGGTTAAGTAGAACTGGAACTAGAGTAGCCGGTACTTAACCAATTCCAATCCCAAGCAGTTCAACACCCAAACCGAACTGAAGAAGTGGTTCCAAAACAATACCCATATCCCAGTAAATCAATTTCCTTCGGTCCACTCTCGAGTTCTCAACACTCAAAATCCACTATACCAAAATCAGCCTCCATAATTTTCTCCATTCTACTCATCTTCTTCTATTTCTTCCTTTCACCATTTCAATCAACAGCATCATCAAAATTTCAGAAATGAAACCCTAGTTTCGTCGGAAAATTTGCACAAAACCAAAAAATCGAGGAAAAACCATACCAGTATGAAACCAAATACTATACACAAACACTTGATCATTTCAGTTTCTCAGACCTCCCAACATTTCAGCAAAGGTATCTAGTTAGTACTGATTACTGGTCAGGTCCTAGACGATTAGGTCCAATTTTCTTATACTGTGGCAATGAAGGTGATATTGAATGGTTTTGTTTGGGAAATTGCTCCTCGTTTTGGTGCTATGGTTGTTTTCCCTGAAGTATGTAATTGATTTTTCCAGTTTCGTTTCATATATATAACATGCAATCTGTGTCTAGAAAGATGATAAAATGTTGTAGAGATTCGTGTTTTGTTTGTTGGCAGCATCGATACTATGGGAAATCAATGCCGTTTGGAAGTGGAGAAAAGGCGTATAAGATTTCTGCATCATTGACTTATCTTACTGCTGAACAAGTCATTAGCAGATTTTGCAGTTTTAGTGACTGATTTGAAAAGGAATCTGTCTCCTGAGGCGTGTCCTGTTGTGTTATTTGGTGGATCATATGGTGGAAGTAAGAATTACAACTTTACTTACTGTGTGTACAGTTTTTAGTTATTGAAATGAATGAATCGATTTGGCTGTGAAAGTATAGTTTGCTAGTAATTAACTTATGGTTTTGTATTTGGTTGATGAATCAGTGTTAGCAGCATGGATGAGATTGAAGTATCCTCTAGAGAAACTAAAGAAATGTAATGTATTGATCCTTAGATCCAAAAGCCAGAAAGGTTACAGATATATATATACATATATATATACAGACATAGGACAGAAGAGACGAACAATACAGCTGTATCTCTAACAGACAACTAAAGAGGTAATGAGTCAGTTAAGAAGATAGCTGACGGTAACAGAATATAACAGAAACAGACACACTAGTTGTTATCAATACTATTATCCTCATATTGCTATTGGAGCACTTGCTTCTTCTGCACCAGTACTGCAATTTGAAAATATTGTCCCCCCAGAAACATTTTATGACATCGTATTCAATGTTTTCAAGGTTTGTATATTTTGTTTATCTCGTTTAGATTTTTTTTTTTTTTTGCCAAGTCTAATTTTTTTATTACTGGCAAAGAATAATTACAAATTTACAAGAAAAAGAGGCCATTACGATCCCAAAAAACTTACAAAAAATAGCTGAATCTAAAATAAGAAACACCCATTCCCTCAACAGCATTAATAAAGTCAGGCTTCCCATCATAGTCAACAGAAGTCCTAGCCTGCATTAGGCAACCACACTTAGCCATAGCATCAGCAGTAAAGTTAATCTCTCTAACAGTGTGCACATTATTCTGGTTTAGATGTCATACTAGCTGTGTGTTTGTATATCATGTAACATGAGTTTGCCTTTTCTCTTTTCTTGACAGCGTGAAAGTGTGAGCTGCTTCGACTATATTAAGAATTCATGGGAGATAATAGAAGCTGAGGGGAAGAAGGCTGACGGTTTATCACACCTAACCAGAACATTCCACTTGTGCCAGTAAGTTTTGGTATCTAAATGTTGGATTTGCATTCCCTCTAGCCTTCTGGGGGTTAAAGGTATCCTCTATTTTTCTAAATACTTAAATTCAAAGTTCAATGGATCCAGGAAGTTGAATAGCACTGATGACCTGTCAAACTGGTTGAGCTCTGCCTATAGTTATTTGGCAGTGGTGGATTACCCTTATCCTTCAGAGTTTTTGATGCCTTTGCCTGCCAATCCCATAAAAGAGGTCTGTTGAGTCACGTGGTGTAGCTCTTTTTGCCTTTTCAATAGTGTGAGGTGTAAGGTAGTCTCACACTTAATTTTTCATTTTATTAATAATCGATGACTTCAAAATTGTCGAAATGTTCAGTAGATGTAATCCTTGATTGATAGATTAATAGTTGTACATCATGTGTATGTCACTTGGGTGGACAAAATCATTTGTTAGCTTAGTAAGCATGAGGAGTGTTCTCCTATTTTTGTTTCCAGGTATGCAGGAAAATTGGTAATCATCCTCAGGAAATTGGTGTTCTAGAGCGTATATTTTCAGGAGTTAGCATCTATTACAACTTTACTGGAACTGTTGATTGCTTTGATCTTGGAGATGATCCACATGGAATGAGTGGTTGGAACTGGCAGGTCAATTATTTTATAAAGTTCCTGTGCTCATTCTATTCTCGGGTGCAAAAATCTCATGGAAGCTGTTCACAAAGTTATATTGACTTGTTCTTTTCTTGTTTCTCTTTCCAATTTTGAAGGCTTGCACTGAGATGGTTATGCCCATGTCCAGTAGCAAATACAACAGCATGTTTCCGGCATATGATTTTAACTACTCTTCTCTCCAAGATCAATGCTTTACGGATTATGCTGTTAAGCCGAGAAATCGATGGATTGCCACTGAATTTGGTGGTCACGTAGAACGCCAACCTGGGAGAATGTTCCTTTCTTTCTCAATCAATCAATTCAGCTACAATTCTTAGTTTAACTGAAAAGAGTTTGGGAATCATTGCTGTTATTCTCTGCTTGACTTCAATTAGCAGAGGTAACCCTTTAACCCCAAAAGTTTAATTAACAGATGTCTTCTTAAAATGTGCAGTATTTGAAGACGACTTTGAAAACATTTGGAAGTAACATTATCTTCTCAAATGGGCTATTGGATCCTTGGAGTAGCGGCAGGTGAGCTCTTCCATCCATTTAACGTGTAAGCTGTGCTTGGTATCCTGTGATTATTTGCAGGGTTAGTAGTCCGACTATTTTGATGACTTCTATTGTGTATTTGTTTCTTACAGCGTCCTGCAGAATGTGTCGGAAACAGTCATTGCTCTAGTTACAAAGCTAGGTACTCTCTACAAATATTGTCTCTTCGACCATTTCTTTCAAGTGACCTGAGTTTTGGTGAGGCTGATTTGCATGAGTAAATCATCCATAAAAATTAGGCCTTTCTAGGTCTCAATCCCCTGCTTGTCTGCAACAGAAATAAGCGTGTGTTAATACACTGACCAAAGATGGTAATGGTGTAGGATGCAATAAATGATATCAGCCTATCTAATTATAACATGTTCTCCTAAGGTGTAGCTGCATGGTTGATTGGATGGTTATTGTTCATCCCACATAAACATTCAACCTCTTTCCAAATATAAACAGTCATTTAGATTTCAAATTTTAGTTCCGATTACAAACAATCTCTTTCTTAAAGATTCTAGTCATATTGTATAGCTACAAAAAGTATGTCTTTGGTTGAGGTAGTGCTCAGTACACAAGAACATCAGTTAAGCGTGATGTTCCCGTTTCCCATGAATTATTGACCTGATATGTCCTACCATTACGACGTTATATATGCTAAGTCATTGCTATCTTGTAGTTATAGGATGATCACTGAATATCTGCAGTTCTTTATCTTTAATGAAAAGTTGGTTTAGTTTAGTTCACGATATACAAAACTTGCAATGCCGAGAAAACATTGGAGGAAATTTGAGGGTCCCTTACTGCATATATGCTGATAATTCCACTACCATTATGGTTTCTTTTCATTAGTTAGCAAGAAGTAAAAGACAATTCGCTCTTGTTTTGTTCAGGTGCACATCACATAGATTTACGTGCTGCGACAAATGAGGATCCTGATTGGTCGTTAGAGCAAAGGGCATCTGAAACTAGTGTGATTAAAGAATGGATAGACAATTACTACCAAGAAAAGATGACCGTGCTAAGCATGTAGAAATGGGTTGGCTTTTGGAAGTCAAGACGAAAGATGGGCTAGGATTTACCTGTCTAGTGCACGTTTCTAACAAAATAATTTATGGTCTTCGAAGCTGTTGTCTGGGCTAAGAAGTTGGGGATGCAAGTCTTGTTTGAAACTGATCTGAAAGGAATAGCGGAATACTACAATGGATACCTCAACAATATCTCTTGGATGTATGTCGGCAACTTGTCTGATGCTGCTATTAGGTTATAAACTATATCAATGAATGGCATCCTAGGTTGATAAATAGGAGATGTAATAAGCCAGCTGACAAGCTAGCAAAATTTAGTAGGAGATTTAGAGTTTCTAGAGATTGGTTTGGAAGTCCTTCAGATGTGAATCATGTGATTGCTGATAAAGTTCTGGAAGAAAAAAACAATGTAACCATTTAAGTTTAATAAATTTTCTTTGCATAAAAAACATTTGCAAAAATGATTTGTGGTCTTTAATTTGATTAACTAGAAAGTAGAAAGTCATTAATATATAAAAACGGGGACAAAAAAATTGAATGACCTTAATCAACCATATTAAAGGTGAAGGAAAATAAACTCACTGCATTAAAATTTGTTCATATCTTCAACGATAATCGAAACCTTCTTTTTGATTGGTAGGTGAACAACACCCTCTTCATTTATGATTGTCTTGGTCATTAATTCCTTACTTCTGATTGGTTAAATAAGATTGCGGCCCTCTCCATTTTGTATTTGAAGGATGTTGCAAAGTAAGATCCACACGTTTGGAGGATGAAACTTCAGCTGACACTGCACAATCTATGCAACTCATAAACCACATAATCGCTTGAAACGTTTTGATGGTGAGAATTTTACTTGTTGGTAAGAGACGGTGAAATTTTCCAGATCACCATTAAGTTGTGGTACATTCTTGAAGATGGTTTGAAGGAAATTCATGCTGCGACTCCAGAGGATAATGCATATTTGAGGGTCAGACGAAAGAAACGTGAAGAAGATGATTTCATATGTCGTGGTCATATTCTGAATGCTCTGGAGACTGGTGTTTAGAATGCCCATTGGAGTATTTCAACTGCAAAGGAAGTATGGACTACACTTGACAACAGATACACGATTTATGAAGCAAGCAATAAAAAGTTCCCGTTTTACGACTTCACGGACTTTAAAATGGTTAACAGTAAGTCGATTATTGCTCAGGTGAGTGAACTTTTGCTCATTGTTAACAATCTTAATTAAGGATGCTGGAATTGATTTTGTATCTTCATTCGTTGTTGGGGTTGTTATATCTCGTCTTCCCTCCTTCTTGAAATGATTATAAGAAGAAACTTAAAGCATGCTGAAACAGACTATAACTTAGAAGGTTTGTAACGTCATCTTTGTATTGAAGAGGACTCTCGTAAACGAGAAATTAAGGATAGTCAACTGATATTATTCTAAGGTCAATAGTGTGGAATAATCTAATACACATAATTCTTTAAAACCTAAGAATGATACTCAGTTTAAGAAGAAAAATCCCAATAAAAAAGATAAGAATAAGGGTGATTGCTACTTATGTAAGAAACCCGACAACTATGCTCGTGATTGTCGTTAACGGAAGAAACAAAAGAAAAACAAAGTGAATGCAGTCGACGAGAATGACAAACTTATGTGTGTAGTGCAAGTTGACTATGTTGTTGCTGACCACAATAGTGGATGTTGATACGATAGTGGTTTAACCATTCATATATGTGATACAAATCTTTACAAGACATATGAACCGGTAATTGGAGAAACAAACGAAGTTACTACGACGAACAACCTAAACAACAAAGTAATTTGCAAACGCATTGTAGAACTCCCGTTCACTCCAAGAAAGATTGTTACTCTTAATAATGTTTTACATGTCCATGACATTGTGAAAAACCTTGTTTCAGGAGTCCTTGTTAATAAGGTTAGATTTAAGGTGACTTATGAGTCTGATAAGTTTAGACGGTCCAAGAACGGAATGTGCGTTGGACATGGATACTCTTGCAATAAGATGGTTAAGCTTAATTTAATAAATAATGGTTCTGCTTATCTTGTTGACTCTGTTTATTTATGGTATGGTAATTAAGACATGTGAATTATGGTTCTCCTAGAAACGTGTAAAAATTAGGATTGATTTCTGATTGCAATTTTAATAATATTTCTAAATGTGAAGTCTGAGTGCAAACAAAAAATACATAAAAAATATCTTTTAAATCTATTGTAAATTCTTTTGCGTTGCTTGAATTAGTGCATAGTGATGTTGGCGACTTGAAGAGTTATTGACTCATGGTGAAAACAAATATTATGTCACTTTTATTGATGATTGTACTAGATATGCTAATACCTGCTTGATGAAATCTAAGAAGATATCTTTGATATTGTTAAAATATACAAAGCATAAGTAGAGACTCAATTAGGACAGAAAATTAAGAATTTACGTTCTGATCGTGATGGTGAATATTATCCTATGGATTTCAAATTATTTTTTCAAGAGCATGTTCTAGTTCATAAATTTACTACACCATATACACCGCAACAAAATGGTATTGCTGAATGGAAAAAATGTAACTTTATTAGAGATGGTTAATACTATGCTTATTATTTCTAATTTACCTAAATCTTTGTGGGGTGAATCTATGTTATCTGCATGTTATATTCTAAATAGAATGCCTCTGAAAAAAAAAAGAATGTTTTTCCTTATGAATCACGTTTTAACAAAAAACCAAATTTGAAATGACTTAAAGTCTGGGGTTGTTTAACATATGTTAGGAAGCCTGATCCTAAAAGACTAAAGTTAAGAAATAGTTCTTATAAATGTGCTTTTGTACGTAGGTATTCACTTATCAGTATCACTAACAGATTTATAATCCTTGACATTTTTTTTTTGAGATTATTGAATCTGTGAATGTAGAAATTTTTAAAAACTTAAATATGACTAGTTCCCAAAATCAACCTACTGAAAACCCATTGTCATCTAGTCTAGAACCTGTAGCGACTAATAACAACGATGAACATTATGCTCCTACTCAAGACAACTAAGATATTTTAGTTCTTATTGAAGATACCAAACCTAGAATGAGTAAGAGAGCAAGAATAAAGAAAGATTATGGTCTAGAATCTATGACATATCTTGCAATTTTAATAATATTTCTAAATGTGAAGTCTGAATGCAAACAAAAATACATAAAAAATATCTTTTAAATCTGTTGTAAATTCTTTTGCGTTGCTTGAATTAGTGCATAGTGATGTTGGTTACTTGAAGAGTTGTATGATTCGTGGTGAAAACAAATATTATGTCACTTTTATTGATGATTGTACTAGATAAGCTAACACCTGCTTGATGAAATCTAAGGAAGATATCTTTGATATTGTTAGAATATACAAAGCATAAGTAGAGACTCAATTAGGACATAAAATTAAGATTTTACGTTCTAATCGTGGTGGTGAATATTATCCTATGGAGTTCAAATTATTTTTTCAAGAGCATGGTCTAGTTCATCAATTTTCTACACCATACACACCGCAACAAAATGGTATTGTTGAATGGAAAAAATATAACTTTATTAGAGATGGTTAATACTATGCTTATTATTTCTAATTTACCTAAATCTTTGTGGGGTGAATCTATGTTATCTGCATGTTATATTCTAAATAGAATGCCTTTGAAAAAGAAGAATGTTTTTCTTTATGAATCACGTTTTAACAAAAACCAAATTTGAAAAGACTTAAAGTCTGGGGTTGTTTAACATATGTTAGGAAGCCTGATCCTAAAAGACTAAAGTTAAGAAATAGTTCTTATAAATGTGCTTTTGTACGTAGTATTCACTTATCAGTATCACTAACAGATTTATAATCCTTGACACTTTTTTTGAGATTATTGAATCTGTGAATGTAGAAATTTTTGAAAACCTAAATATGACTAGTTCCCAAAATCAACCTACTGAAAACCCATTGTCATCTAGTCTAGAACCTGTAGCGACTAATAACAACGATGAACATTATGCTCCTACTCAAGACAACTAAGGTATTTTAGTTCCTATTGAAGATACCGAACCTAGAAGGAGTAAGAGAGCAAGAATCAAGAAATATTATGGTCCAGAATCTATGACATATCTTGTAGATGGTAATAAGAATGAAATTCTTAGTATGACTAAGTATGTTATGCATGTTGACGATGATCCTAAAACTTAGTCTCAGGCTATGAGTTCCAAAGATGCTATTTTCTGGAAGGAGGCTATCAATGATGAGAAAAACTCAATTTTGTCTAACGGTACTTGGATAACTTGTGAATTACCTCGTGGTGCTAAGCTTATATGATGTAAATGGATATTCAAGAGAAAATTGAATGTCGATAGTTCCAATGATAAGTTTAAATCCAGATTAGAAGCTAAGGGTTATAAACAAAAATATGGAATAGATTTGTTCACAAGTTAGTTATGCATCAAATGGATGTCAAAACAGCTTTTCTAAATGGTGATTTAGAAGAAGAGATGTATATTGAACAACCCGAAGGTTTCATATTTCCAGGATAAGTAAAGAAGGTTTGAAAAATTAATAAATCTCTATATTGTTTGAAGCAAGCTCCCATGCAATAGAATGAGAAAAAATAGCTTTGTCATATGGTTTTGTTGTTAATGATGCTGAGTGTTGAGTGTTGAAATTTTCTCAAATTTGTTTGTTTTTCTCCTGATCCTACTGATAAGCATATTTTACATATTTATATGTCAATTTCATGCTTGTATTTGCTATATAGGTTTCTTGTCAATTATTGTATATTACGTTTGCTTTTGTTTATTTATCCTTTAGTAGGTGAAATCATCCAAACGAAGTGAATCGACACTTAATTGTGCAAGAAATGAAGCGCTACAAGTGAAGATGAGCCAAATACCAGACGTAACTCATCCAAATCCAGGATTTCTTGTCATCATCTCGTAAATAACGAGGAAACGAAGCTAACGGCGAAAGGATGAGGTCATTCCGACTTCGTATGAGGAAGATATGGGCAAAACAAGAAATTAGTCTTGTCGATTCCCCGGAACTGACAGCTACAGGTCATATCACACGGAATTATAAAGGCACCAACTATTTCGCTAAGGGCTGTCAATCATTTGAATTATTATAAAGGCACCTAGCAGTTTGTTAAGGGCACCACCATCTTGGAGTAACAGGGAGGAGGTTGAGTGGCCGGGAAAGGTAGGGAATGATATTGGTCTGTGATGGATGGGATTTAATGGGTTTAAGTCTTTGATGATGACCAAGTTAATAAGTGGCAGTAAGTTTGGCAGTGATGTGATGAATATTGTTCCAGTATCGAAGTGGCCGGTGGTATTTGAAGATAGAAGATGGAAAGCTCGAGAAATACAGAGAGAAGAAGATGGAGTCTGCTGTGATAAATGGTTGCTGCCAGGGGTTACAAAGATATTGATGGAGGAGATTAAAAGGATATCTCTTGATGGTAGTCGAATTGGAGGAGCTATGTTGTTTAATTGAACCTGGATTCGATGGGAGTAATGGCAGTCAGAAGCCAATAATGGTGATGTCACTGGTGGTTGATGAGGAGCTTCACGTCACTGATGATTCAGTGATTAATGATGATCAGCGAGATGAGTAATTGGTCGTGAATGATGCTGGCAGAGGCGCTGCTTCTGTTCGTGATTGATGAGAGCTGATGGGTCGTGGTAGTGATCGATGGTGACAGAGATCGATGGCAGAGAATTGTGTTGTTTGATCGAAACAGATTTAGCGATGACAGTGTTCTAATGGTAGTTAAAGCAGGAAGAAGCTTGAGTTTTTAGTAGCTAGAGAAACATCGAATAATGGAATTGTGATGAACTTTAAAACGCGAGAGAAACAGTTGAGAAAAGCTGAGTTTGATGGTTGATGGAGCTTGAGCAAAGAAGAATGGTCACTGCTACTGGCTGATGAAGGGGATTATCGTCAGATGGTAATGAGAAGCAGGGAAGGTTGGATGTTAATGGCAGTTATTCAAAGGATAGTGAGGAGGTAGGTTTCGGCAAAGATTGGTGGAGTTTCTGTGATTGAGGTCTTGTCGAGAACACTATCAGTGATGAGGAGTCGGTGATGCTGTTAAAGAACGAGAAGCTGAATAGAGCACGAAACTGGTTTTACGAGTTTTTGATTATGATTAGAATTTTAGACAGAGTTTCAAAGAAATAAAACATGGAAGGATATGGAATGTTACCGTTGATTAACGCGGTGAATTTAAGGGCCACTAATAAAATAAAATAAGGTCATTTTAAAGTAATCTCAATATATTTTTTATCCATATATTTTCTATAATGGAATATCTATCCTTGTTTAATTAATGTCTAACTTTTTTTTAATTTTTTTTTAAATATCTTTTTAAAAAAATAATTATTATTTTTCAATATTTTTTCAAATAAATATTTTTTTTCAATTTTTTTTTACTTTCTTTTGATAGCTTTTTATTAATATTTTTTTTTTCAATTTTCAAAAATCCATATTTGAAAATGCACAATCGGTAGTTTAAGAATTTTTTAACCAACATTAAAAGTGAAATCTACTGCCAGACCCATTTTTTCATTTTTTCTTACTATCAAACCCACGGACGGAAAACTTCATGCTCGCACCCATTTTTTCGTCAAATATTTCTCACATACCCAAAATTTTAAAAATTCTATTTTCATTTTATTTCCTGGTCTCTTTCCTTCATTGCTTCTCTGTCTTCTCCCTCACCTCTTTCTCCTTCAACTGATTACCAAAATTAAAACCTAAACTTGCGAAAAATCAATAACCTAATCTTATATTTGCAAACCCATTATATAGATCAAATCTGACTTTGAATAACCTAATTTCGCAAACCCAAGAGAGTAGATTTTGAGATCAAGAAGATGCAAGTATAAACCCTGAAAAATTGATTTTACAATCTCATAGAAGAAATTTTTTTTATTTGTTTTTGCTTTTGATTTTGAGGTCAATCTATGAATAAAATATTTTATTAGATTCTGATTTTTTAGTTGGATTTGTATCTTTAAAGGAACACATGGATCATGGGGTATTTCTTATGTTATTGGTTTCTTACTTTTCTTTCTATTTTTAAAGTGTGTTTTTTTGGTCAATGAAAGAAGTCTATGGAGAATTGATTATACATAATTAAAAAAATTTATATTGGAATATGAAGAACCTGGTCCAAAAGTGAATTTGATTTATCTTTAGCAGGAAGGGTAAATCCAACAAGAAATAAGATGTATAACCAGTTAAGCAGTCGAGAATAGCTGCATAATCTGTTATACAGCTACCAAAAAGGATGCATAATCTATTATGCAGACGATAAAATAGCAACATATTGCATTATGCATCACTTTTGCTTTTAACACTATTGTCAACCAAAAAATGATTGCATAATTTATTTTTCATAGGGTATTTCTTATGTTATTGGTTTAAACAAATACAAAAATAATTGCATAACATTGTATTATGCATCCTTTTTTTGTTAGAATATTATTTTGAGGCATATACACCATTTTAATCAGTGGTTGCTTAATCAAATTAGTGGATGCATGAATCAAAATATGTCTGCACAATGTGTTATACATCATTTGTGATGGTTGCATAATTAATTATACATCATTTTTTTTCGTTGGATTGAGTTTTTAGGAATATACATCGTTTTAGTTAGGGCTGCACATCGGGTCGGGTGGGTCGGGTTTGGCCCCACCCGCATCGGACCCGCCAGTTGGCGGGTGACTGAAGTATTCACCCGCACCCAACCCGTCGTAGGACGGGCCGGGTCGGGTCTGACACGCCATTTCGGCGGGTCGGGTCTGACACGCCATTTCGGCGGGTCGGGTGCTGGTCACCCGTCCAGATTCAATGAAATTTTTTTTTCATGACTTGACTGTTTTTTTGATCCTCACGCGCGCCACCTGACAAACCATTTTAACCAACATTCGATCATCTTAAAATCTAAGTCCCAACATTCAAAATTACACAATAAAATTAAAGTTTTAATATTCTTAGATTGCAACCGAAATCAAAATCATCTAAGTTCAAGAACTGCAATTCTACGAAATCATAAAACAAGAGTGAGATATACCTCCCATCAACTTTCCAAGATCAAATTTAGGAGCCTTCAAGATCTTGACCTTCCTAATAAACACATTCTGCAATGGGTAAATGCTAGATGTAGCCTTCTCAATCTCCTTTCCAACCATCTCAGGGATGAATTTTGCCACTAACTCTTTAAGATCACATGAAGAGGCCTGGTTTACCATGATTTCAACCATCTTGCGATGAATCTGACAGAACAAAGTACAGATGTTACCTATTTACAAGAATGAATAACATGAAGAGTATAAGAAAACGTTGATATCGAAAGACATAACTCTACCTGTCGGATCTGGCTAGATTGAGCATGACAGGTTTTGTTGACCTGTTTCTCTCGCCTCTTGGTGAATCCAATGCAGAACATCCTCAAGTTGAATTTGTCCGTTGTCTTAACATCAACATGGGCTTCAATCAATGTCTGCCACTTTCTTACAAGAGATCTCAACTTGTCTGGTAAAATCCATTCCCTGAATATCAAACAAGATCAATACGCATACTTCATAAATATATATCTAAAGAAAGCATGAATAGGAGTAGAAATTTTAGATAGTAACTTACCCAGAAATTGGTAAGAACATTTTTTCCTTGAACATCCTCAACTCTAAGTCTGAATTCTTGTATCATTGATCCTCATCGGCTTGAAGATCAGCCAATGAAACCTCAAACACTCGGTGCTTGAGTCCTTCAGAAGCAATCTGGGAAACAAGGAGAACAGAAACATTTCATTGTTAGCAAAAATATATGCAAGGATTAGTTACAGGGGTAAATTCATGTTAATATACACTGTTAAGATTATGAAGTAAATGATACCAGTGCTTTAATCACTGACTATGTAACAGTTGTCTAAAATTATGATTAATTAGCTGAGGCCAATAGTACAAGATGAAAGAAAGACAAGAGCCAGTAAAAACATATGGTGATATCATAGGGATGAGCTATGTGCTAAAAGGACAATAGGGTTATGCAAGAGTGTAGGTTTATGCTCATCATGTTGCCTTCATCAACAGTTAAACCCGAGGACAATTAAAACTTGTTACGGAAAAAAGTTCAATTCTACAAGTTATCATGTGCGATACATCAAAACAAAGAATCCAGATAGACTAACAAACCTTAGTTCCCTGAGTTTTACTGACTAGGGTTTTCCCAACATTCCCAACAGAGAAGAGTGATGGTGCTTTGATATCATACCAATCCTTCTTTGCAAATGGATCAACACTACAATTAAACATTCATTCAATAAATAGATCATCACGAGATTAAAAAAAAAAAAAAGAAAAACACGATCTCAATTTTGGGTTTGTAAGTTTTTTTTTAAGGAAATGAAAATCTACTACTACTTACGTCTTCTTCTTTCCTCCCTTCTTTCCCTTTGAAATCCTCTTGTTCTTCCTGTAACAAGAACAAAAAGAACCCAAAAATCAGATGATGCAGTAGCTGTGATTTACACAGAGCGAAAGAAGGAGAGAGACGTACCCGACCGCCATTGTCGAGTGAGTGGAAGCTTCTTCTTCTTCTGGTTCCTAGTTCTAGGGTTAACACTAGAGTGGCTTAGCTCTCTCGACTCCACCTAAAGCTCTAACCCTAATTATACATTGTTTTCATCTATATAAAAGTGATTTTCTGGCGGGTTCGGCGGGTGAGAGAAGGTGTCACCCACACACGACCCGCCAGAAGGCGAATAAAAGAAATTATCACCCGCATCCGACTATTTTCTCGGCGAATCTGGTACAGGTCGGGTTAAAATGGTGGGTACGGGTCGGGTATGTGCAGTCCTAGTTTTACTGGTTAATAAAGCAAATTAGTGGATGCATAAACCAAAATATGGGCGCATAATCTGTTATGCATCTTTTGTAGTAGTTGCATAATGTGTTATGCATCTTTTGCGGTGGCTGCATAATGACTATATATCCAATTTTCGAAATTTATGCCTAAAAGGATAAACACCTCCGATTTTCTCGTAAAAAATCTAAATTTGATATTGTTATTTGATATTGTGTAAATCTCTTTAAAAGCTTTCCAACGAGATAAAATTTGTAAAATTCCGATTATACCCCTAAAAAATATGATGCATAACCAATTATTCAGATATTTTTCATAATTATAAATAATTATAAGTGTCACAAAAAACTAAAAAACATTTTAGATCTAACAATAAAAATAATATTTTCTTTAGACATGAGTCTAAAATCCCCTTAACAAAAACCTTATACCTAACACTCTTATGATTCAGAAATTCTAAATAAAATTTAAAAACATAACAAACAAAAAAACCTAAAGATACTAATTGATCTTAGCAAAACACCTTAATGCACTGTTAAATCACACTCTAATGTATTTCAGTAAGGAAGTTGTCCGACATAGTTGCCTGGAGGATCATAACTACAAACAACAAATGTACCACCAGCACTACAACTAACACTGGCACATCCTAGACGAACAGTATTAGCCCAAACAACCTGCGTGTAGTGCAAACACTGTCCTCCTCGGCATGAGTTTGATTCATGGTCAAAATTACTCATCTCGGATACCCACATGTTTACGGCATCTTTAACGGCGAGATCTCCAGAACTCATCGCAATATTCTCACCATATGACCCAGTAGAATGAACGAGAGCGCAATCACCAGTTCTCTGATTAGCGTAATCACTGGCATATGCTGCAACGTTATCGTCCCATACTAGTGGTTCGACATTAACCTCTGCTCGAGCTGCATTATGTGGGGATAGATAATCTTCTGGTGAGATTTGGGCGTGAGAGACATGGATTAATAATGCTACAAGTGTTAAGACTACGAAAAAACTCATGACTAGCCCTGGCTGCTAGTTTAAGAAGATATTTATGGTTAATTTACTTTGATGCTAAATGAGGTTCATGCTCATGGATGATACTATTTATAGAGGCTGATGATGAAACCTAAAATTGTTCCTAAAAAAAAAATTAAAAATTTAAATATGAAATTGAACTGATCAATTGGTGGATCCATCATTTTCGTTTCAAGTGAGTAAAGAGGGTCTTTGACTGCCAACGACTTTGTTTAACTAAGGTTAATGAAATTTGAATTTTAAACCCTGCGGATTTGTCTCCTTACTTAGCTGAACCCCTAGTTTGACTCCTTAGCTGAGCCCACGTAGATAATGTATAAGGGGGTAGGTTTTTTTGTTTTTGTTTTTACGGCTGAGATGATGTCTGTATGTCTACAAGGTAGTAGAATATTCAGGTTGCACAAGATGGAGAGGTCACAGACTCGCACATTTTAGCTAGAGGTGGAACCTGGGCGGGTTGGTTCCCGGACCAACCTGGAAATTCTTAACATGGGTGGTACGAGCCCGTACCCTTGAAAAATATACTGTAATTCTTTACATCATAGAAGATTCTTGAGACGTGTCAGGCAAGTGTCGGGCACTAATCGGTTCCAATTGCGTGTCCGACACTAGTATTGTTTGTTGACAAGGAAGTGGGATATCTTCTAGCAAGTTTGATCGATTAATAATCACTAGCTAGACCTTAAATTTTCGATATAGAAATAAGATTCAAAAGAATCCTCACTATAGGACGACAGACTTAGTTACTGTTCTAGCCCAATCCAGCTCTGCCTTAGATACTACTGCCAAAAGAAGAACAAAGAGAACATCATAGTGTCACACCACAACAATACATGATGAACCTAGCTAAATTAGAGACAGACTAAGGAGGGAAAGACTGTAATTTCCATACAAACCTTTTCATGTTGTTGCAACTTCAAGTAATTCTCTAGCTGCTAAGTCGACTGCTTTTTGATGCACTCTCAGAGGCCTAATACACAAACCTAGAGCTGGCAGTTGTTGGATCTGCAACAATGAAAAACACTAAACAGAAGAAATTATTAAGGTTAAAAAATCTCTGATTGATACACACAATGGACAGAGCCACCTGATCAGCAAATTGTCCTTAACACAATAGTCCTCGGGTACTCATCAAGAATGAGAGATGCTATACCCCAACAGAGGAGATGTGTCCAGGATAGAACTGCCCGTTATGACTTGTATAAGCACAATACAAATCACCCTCAAACGAACTCAACAACAATTGATAGGGAAGGGAAATAAACAAGCAATGTGCAAAACAAAGCAAGAAGAGGGGAAAAGAGCTTAGGGATAACAGCCTGCTCTGGAGTGAGTTGAAATGATCAAATCATTTTTCTTTTATAGCCAAAAGAAGATAAGAACGTTAATGAATATTGATTGAAAATCAATTCCGTGCATGAAGCACAGACATAAATAATTAAAACGGAATTAAAACAGTCAAAATTTATTCTCTCTTTTAAATCTGCTTAATTCTCGCCGGGTCAGACGCCCCCACATTTAAAGAAAAATTTATTTTGGTTTAAAATTCTTTAAGGAAAAAATATTCTGTTTAAAAAGGTAAGTCTTGGTTGGCCCGCAGCGCACCCGCAAGCATACTCATTCCCGCAGCACTAGCCACAGTCACACCCACACCCACACCCACACCCGCAACCGCAGCCCCAGCCACAGCCGCAGCCGCAAGTCCGCAAGTCACAAGCGCACCCGAGCCCCAGACCGAGCTTGAGCCCTTGCGTGCGTGCTTCGGTGCGAAGCACCGCACATGTGTGAAAAGTATGTTTGCTCCAACTAGCCCATTGCCTTAGTCCTCCCCCAACCACAAAAGTGTCTAAACCCCTAAGGGCCCTCCCTTAGAAGCAACTTTCTAGGTAATAAGGAGAGGAATCATCTTTAGTTTCTCCAATGTGGGACTAAAGGTTCATTCACAAAAGTGAAAATGAGCTAGTGTCCCTTAGTGACTACTTGGTCCTAAGGTCCATTCCCACTAAGACTAAAAACAAAACATTTAGAAGTTCATTTTCTCCAACAACCCCCCACATGAATGAAAACCCGATAAATATCAAAAAGCGAGAAATACCACTTAGGCAATAGGTGTCCATAAGGTCTTGAACCTTTCCTTAGTGAGAAATTACCGGAACTACTTGATGGACAGTGAACGCGATGTCTTGAACTGCCATTGTTTGTAGTAGTTCATCAATAAATTCCACGCGTGATATCTCTCTAGGTGCTGTCAAGTTCGTGCCGTTGTGTCCATTTTGGCCCTGGACGTATCCCGTTTCTCAGAATGCTCTAGAGAATCAGCTTAATTCTCATAGGAAGCGACCCACTTTCTCATTCAGATATGTGAGTTCTATCAAGAGTGTTTACTGCTGCACCCCACTTCAATCTTAAATTGAAACTATAAAACTCATTAAGACTTAATAAAAAGTCATCCTTCACATGCAGTCACACTATCACGTCTACACCATAGGGAAGGGACAAAGAATGAAAATCTCTGATAGTGTTTCCTTTAACCCACCACAAATTAGTTGTCTCATTCGAAACCTTGATCTTGGGATCTCCAGTCAGCAAGATTGAGTATCCTTCATGGAAAGTTTATTTAATGAGCTTAAGCCCCATCCCCTCGATGCATTACTAACTATCTCCTTGGACAAACCTTTCGTCAAAGGGTCAAGCGATATTCTCCTTAGACCTCACAAAGTCAACAGAAATAACGCCAGTTGAGATTAGTTGTTTTAGGGAATTGTGTCTTCTATGAATGTGTATAGACTTCCCATTATAGTTGCTGTTTTTAGCATTAGCTATTGCAGCTTGACTATCACAATGTATAGATATAGCTGGCACATGCCTATACCGAAGATGAATGTCTTCTAAAAAGCATCTTAGCCAAGCGGCTTCCTCTCCTGTTTTATCTAACGCAATAAACTCTGATTCCATAGTGGATCGAGTTATACATGTCTGTTTGGAACTCTTCCAAGATACAACCCCGCAAGCTAGAGTGAAAACATATCAACTCGTAGACTTAGACTCCTCTGAGTCTAATATCCAGTTTGCGTCACAGAATCCTTCAAGGACCGCAGGGTATCTCTCATAACTTAAACAAAAGTTTAAAGTGTACTTTAAGTACCTTAACACTCTAATAAGTGCATCCCAATGCTCTTGTCCCGGATTACATGTATACCTACTCAACCTACTCACAACATAAGCAATGTCTGGTCTCGTATAGTTCATTAAATACATCAGACTTCCTATCACACGTGAATATTCAAGTTGCGAAACTCCATTACCCTTATTCTTTTTGAGTCTACAACAAGGATCATAAGGAGTACAAGAAGGTTTATAATCAAACTGGTTATATTTTATAAGCACAATTCAACATAATGAGATTGACTAAGACTATATCCGTTAGAATTTCTTCTAATATTCATCCCTAAGATCACATTAGTGGGGCCTAAGTCTTTCATGTCAAAGTTCTCATTTAGTATGCTCTTTGTGGAATTAATTAAATCCATGTTTGTACCAAGTATAAACATATCATCAACATACAAGCATACAATCACACATGCATCATTCAAAAATTTAGTATCAACACACTTGTCAGATTCATTAATTTTAAAACCACTAGAAATCATTACATGATCAAATTTTTCATGCCACTGTTTAGGTGCTTGTTTCAAACCATACAAAGATTTTCTCAATTTACAAACTTTGTTTTCACAACCTTTCACTACAAAGCCCTCAGGTTGGTCCATATAAATTTCTTCATCTAATTCACCATTTAGAAAAGCTGTTTTTACATCCATTTGATGTATCTCCAAGTTATAAATGTCAGCAATAGCAATTAACATCCTAATGGAAGTAATTCTCGTAACAGGTGAATAAGTATCAAAGAAATCTACACCTTCTATCTGTTAATAGCCTTTAGATGCTAATCTAGCTTTGTATTTTTCCACAGTTCCATCTACCTTACGTTTCCTTTTGAAGATCCATTTACAACCTATGGGTTTACACCCTAGAGGTAAATCTACAATCTCCCAAGTCCCACTCTGTATAATGGAATCCATTTCACTAATGGTAGCTTCTTTCCACCATGGAGCTTTAGAAGAAGTCATGGCTTCTCTATAAGTCTGTGGATCAGTCTCAGCTAAGCAAGTTATGAAGTCTGGCCCAAAAGATTTTTCAGTTCTGAGTCTTTTACCTCTTCTAGGCTCAAATTCATCTTCCTCTACAGGTAATGTCTGACTAGTAGAAAGGACATCTAGAAGATCAACACATATCATGCGAGATTCAGATTTCAAAGGAAAAATATTTTCAAAGAACACATCATCCCTAGATTCCATAATAGTATTCACACCAATTTCAGATATTTCAGAACTTACAACCATAAATCTATATGCAGTAGTATGTTCAGGATACCCTATGAAGACACAGTCAACTGTTTTGGGTCCTATCTTGGTTCTCTTAGGTGGAGGAATGGACACCTTAGCCAAACACCCCCACACTTTAAAGTATGCATAAGAAGGTTGTCTTCCTTTCCGTAACTCATATGGAGTTTTGTCTGATCCTTTAAAGGGTACTCTATTCAAGACATAACAAGATGAGAGGACGGCCTCCCTCCACAAGTTTGCAGGTAGTCCTGAACTAATTAACCTGGCATTCATCATCTCCTTAAGGGTTCGGTTTTTCCGTTCAGCTACACCATTAGATTGTGGTGAATAAGGAGGGGTTACTTCATGTATAATGTCGTGTTCTATGCAAAAATCTCCTATAAGAATTACATACTCACCACCACGGTCAAAGCCAATAGTTTTAATGGTAGCACTTATTTGGTTTTCAACTTCTAGTTTATATATCTGAAAGGCTTCTAAGGCATCATCCTTACCTTTAAGTAAATATATATGACAGTACCTCGTACAATCATCTATAAAAGTGACAAACCATTTCTTACCACCTCTAGTTTGAACTGATTTCATGTCAACTAGGTCTGAATGAATTAATTCTAAGGGTTTATAATTTCTCTGAAAAATTTTCCTATAATTTTTTTTTAGCATATTTTGATTCTACGCATATTTCACATTTATGTTCGTTTTCCAAACTAAATTTGGGTATGCAACCTATGTTAGCCAGTTTATGCATTGACTTATAGTTTACATGTCCAAGTCTACCATGCCAAACATTCAATGACACACAAATATAAGCATAAGAATCAATTTTATTCATTTCATCAGAGGTTACATTAAGTTTATAGAGACCCTCAGACTTATTACCTTTACCTACATAATCCTTAACTTTAGTGACAATAACTTTCCCAGATTCAAAAACAAGTTTAAAACCCTTATCATCTAAAAAACCACAAGAAACAAGATTTTTGCAGATGTCCAGAACATGAAGAACTTCATTCAATGTGAGAGTCTTGCCAGAAGTGAGCTTTAGCCCAACTTTGCCTTTTCCCGCAACCTGTGTTGCGGACGAGTTACCCATGTAGAGTTTCTCCCCTTCCCTACCTTATGATAGAAGGTGAACATATCTCTGTTTCCACAGACATGTTTGGTAGCACCAGAGTCTACCCACCAGTCTCTCACATTGGTTACCAAATTGACTTCAGACACCGTGCCAGAAAACTCGTTCTTGTTGCTTTCAACCAAATTAACATTGTTTTTCTTGTTATTAAAGTCCTTACGTTTTCTAATATGCGTTGCCATATGGCCAGGAATTCCGCAAGCATAACACGCACCTTTAATTTTACCAATGCCAAATTTGGGTTTCGGAAAAGTACCTTTCTTGTGCGGACCAGGCTTGCGGTTGCTGCGGTCGCTCTTTTCAGTATTTGAAGACTTGTGTTCAGTTAAATGAGCTCTGTTGGACATGTCCCTTGCGGAAGATACGTTCTTGTCTTTGGTGCACAACAATTCTTCTACTTGAATCTTCTTACCCAATTCAACCATACTGACTTCACCAGTTTCATGTCTCAATCTTCGTTTGTATTCAGACCATCTAATTTCTCAATCACAGCAGACACTTGAAACGTTTCATCTATCACCATACCTTCAGCAATAATTTCATTGATAATGCGCTGAAGTTCAAGGAATTGGTCAACCACAGAATTGTCATTTGTCACTTTGTATTCCAGGAACCTAGCTACCAAAAACTTCTTACTACCAGCAGTTTCCGCTTCATATTTTGCTTCTAAGGAAGCCCATAAATCAAACGCAGAAAAGTTTTCTTTTGCATTATAGAAGTCATACAGAGCATCTTCTAAACAGTTCTGAATGTGATTTTTAGCCATATAGTTCTGTCTACCCCAACTTTCTAACTCTCTTTCATTTCCCGCATCATTTAAAGTCTCATCAAAAGGTTTCAGAACTAATTCATCCAACATGTGAAAACTCGGAAAGAACAACATCTTGGATTGCCATCTTTTGAAATCTTTGCCATTGAATTTTTGTGGTCTGTCAACATCACTTTTAGCCATTGTTACAGAAGAAATAACTATTGTGTTAAGATTGTTGGATCTACAACAATGAAAAGCACTAAACAGAAGAAATTGTTAAAGTTAAGAAATCTCTGATTGATACACACAATGGACAGAGCCACCTGTTCAGCAAATTGTCCTTAACACAATAGTCCTCGGGTACTCCTCAAGAAGGAGAGATGATATACCCCAACAGAGGAGATGTGTCCAGGATAGAACTGCTCGTTATGACTTGTATAAGCACAATACAAATCACCCTCAAACGAACTCAACAACAATTGATAGGGAAGGGAAATAAACAAGCAATGTGCGCAAAACAAAGCAAGAAGAGGGGAAAAGAGCTAGGGATAGAAGCCTGCTCTGGAGTGAGTTGAAATGATCAAATCATTTTTCTTTTATAGCCAAAAGAAGAGAAGAACGTTAATGAATATTGATTGAAAATCAATTCCGTGCATGAAACACGAACATAGATAATTAAAACGGTCAAAATTTATTCTCTCTTTTAAATCTGCTTAATTCTCGCCGGGTCAGACACCCCCACATTTAAAGCAAAATTTATTTTGGTTTTAAATTCTTTAAGGAAAAAATATTCTGTTCAAAAAAGTAAGTCTTGGTTGGCCCGCAGCCGCAGCTACGCCTGCACCCGCAAGCATTGATGTAGTTTTAATAGTGGTAAATAAAGTTCGTTGAGACTTGTGAAGAGTTGTTTTTAAATCTAATTTCTAAAGCTAAAAATATGAAAACTCAAATATTTTTTTAATAAAGTTGAGAGAAAACTGAGGCTAGGATTCCACTATTTTCCAATTTTAAAGTGATTAAGTTTAATAATTTTAATTATGCAATTCTAACATTTTAATTTGATTCTAAATCATTGCAAAAATATATTTTCAAAATAACAATTGTATAACAAAAGCATGGAATATCTAAAACCTAAGCCAAAGCATGCACCATCTAACGGAATCACAATTGTTTAACAAAAATCTTTAAATCAATTTTTTTTACCAAGCCAATTAATCATAAATGAATTGCAATAATTAATTAAATAAATTACCACATAATCGTTGGAAAATTAGCTTCCTCCATCGCCTTAGAGATGAACTTTAACTCCTCATTGTAATGGCAAAACCCTCAAAAATCGATTTTATAACTCAAATGATGCTTACAATGGTAACAAAAACGCTCACAGGAATTTTGACATGCTTATAAGCATTACAGTGAGTAGTTTTGAGTGTTACAGATGAGAGAATAGAACAAGGGAAAAAACAGACTGGTGGTGCGGCGGAAAAAGTACGGTTCTGAGGCGCAGTTTGTTCTTCGTGTTCTTCAGGCTTGCAGCAACAGATTTTTTTTTTCGTCTGTCAACTTCTTCCCGAGCTCTGGATTGTCTCTAAGCTTCACCAATGACTCTCTCCCCCCTCCACAATCTTCTATGGTCTTCTATTTATACTACCATAACCCTAAATATCTTCAAACTTCCCTTTAATTCTCGGTTGATTCACCGAAGAAAATATTCCAAAAAACAGAATTTTTTTCTTCCTGATTTCGCTTCTTTCTTCGTTTCTTGATTCTATTAAGAGAATAATTTAATATACTTCTCTTTTTATTCTTTCCCAAACAATTCAGTTTCCTAAGTTAAGAAAATTCCATAAACAAAACTTGTTTCCAAATTCCCGTGAAGTTTCCTGTTCCTGTACATGAAGAAAGAATTTTCTTCCCGCCCAAATTTGAGTTCAAAATGTTGGGTGTGGTTGCCTTAATCCAATGTGAAGGTGCCTTTAACATTTCTCCAAAAACACCTACAAAGAAATAAAAACCATAATAAATACAAAATCGAGTACCAACAATACATATAATTGAGATCAAATCAGACACAAAAATGTGTCTATCAATACCCCCAAACTTATTATTTGCTAGTCCTCGAGCAAATCTAATCTAGAAAATAAAATCGTAACTCACTTTCGTAGGAATCGCGACTACATTTAGCATATGTAATAAGCCGTTAAACCCCTAGCTGTCCCTAGTGGACGAGTTTTGTCTCGTGAGGGTTTACAAGAGGTATACCCACAAAACCTTTACTCTAGATTTTAGCGACTCGTGAACAATTAAGGATAGACACTAAACAAGCTATTTAGTTGGCTTACTCAATTCTTCGGCTATGAGAATCATTACCCTATATGAGTCCAATTGTTGTACACGAGTGTTTACTCAAGTATACTAAAATTCATATATAAACAACAAAGCTCTACTCAGATAATCGTTCAACCACAAGTCTCAGAATCTATCACAGTTCAATCACATGAAAAGATTTAAAAGATGGAAATGAAAACTATGAAGGTTGCAAGTGTTGACTAAGGTGAACGGTGTTTCCCATATCTGTCTGAAGGTCATTGTCAGGATAAATTGAGATACGCACCCACTGTTCTTAAATCTAATACTAATATCAATTCAACTGGTATATACACGGGTTCCCATGGGTCCTGCATTCCACGCTTGCTTAGGCGACGGAGACAGGGAGAACCCACACAAACTTCTAACAAAGAGTCACTAATATATTTATTTATTTTTGTCTTTTTTACTAAAACTAAAATGCAATAATGGGGCTTGATCTCAAAACACTCTATTTCATCCTGACGCCGATAAAAATTTGATGCTGGGCCCCACCAAATCACTTAGAGAAACATAAATTTGCAAAAGTAAAAAAAGAAAGTGATATGGTAGAGATAGACTCCGAGATGTGGTGACAACTATCATGTTATTTCTAACACCTGACCTTTGTCCTTTTATGAATAGACCATTTCACTGGGCATACCAATTCCTATAGAAAAAGAGCTAAGTTTCCATCTACCTAGAATGGTTAGTGTCACCCTGAAGTGTTCACAAGCTTCTAAATTCTAGAGCTTTATTATTTCACTAAAAAGTTTCTCCCTTACCCCCAAACTTAAATGTAACATTGTCATCAATATTCTAAAGATGAATGATTAAATATATGAACAAGGAGAAACTGTTACCAATCAAAAGAAAGGAGTTAAAGTAAGATATTACCGTGTCGCATGAGCATGGGTTACCTCCCAAGAAGTGCTAAGTTTAAAGTCTTCAGCCAGACTAAGAAAAGATTATCCACAACTTACAGACCATATAATAATAACCTGAAAAGTTGTGGGTCCCTAACATTAATCAGATTTGACCAAAACAGCTGACCACAATTGAAAACACGAAAGTGGTGGTCATTCTTGAGAAGATGTGTCGATTCTAATTTTCTATAATAATTAGGTTTATTTCCAAACTCTAGTAACTGACACATTTGAAATTCATACGTTCCCACATATGGAAGAAAATATTTTGGTGGGAAAACAAAGTCAATCTTGGTATCATCTCCTGGGTAAACCACATCAACCATAGGATGGGTTGCGAACAACTGAACTTCTTTTTGGACATAGTTAGGCTCAGGATAAAGTGTATGAAGGTAATCTCGCAATATGGTAGAGGCACAAATGTCAAGTCCCAAGTGAGGGACTTTAAGCAGGGATACTTGACAATCACAAGAATCATTGGTACCCCCAAACTTAGTGTGGACACTACTCTCAGATGGACTCAAAACTATTTGTTGGATTCTAGGGTCTTTAGGTTCAGAACTACACTCAGTTTCTTCTATAGGAGGAAATAAGGCAGACTTAGAAACTGGTAGAGGTTCAAACTTAACTTTCCATATATTATAAGTGTCCATCAAAGGTGCAGAATCTAAAAAAGTATTCACCTCATTAATAACACTATCATCGTCAACATCAAACCCAAAGTGGGCTAGGCATTTCTCTGATAGATCTTCTAATTGAGTATTTGGTAAAGATTTCTGAACTGAAGTACTAGTTATGTTCACTTCTTCTAAATCATAGATATCACAAGAAAGGTTGTCTATTCAAACTAAATAGATTCAGTTTAATAGCCATTTTACCAAAAGAAAAATTAACTATTCCATTTCCATAATTGATGACGACATTAAAGGGATGACCTAAGATCACTAGTATTCGAGCCTCTGGGACCTGAAAAGGTTGGGTTTCTAGGACATCAAAATCCAGTGGGGAAACAACTCTATCAACCTGAATCAAATCATCCTCTATCACGTTTATGAGTCTATCATCTTCGTCAGAGCCTATTGTCTTCGAATCGTTAAACTCCAAATCACTAGTCTCAGGAAAAACTCGTTCCTCTAAAACATCATCATACACTACACCATTTAAGGTGTTTTGTAACTATAGGATTTATAACA